>JARHVA010009160.1:50000-357280 GCA_037957365.1 Torreya grandis | reverse complement strand
TTTTATGCCAATATGTTTTGTGTATCCCTTACCCTTGTTTGATGTGATATATTTATGTCCCTTATTTGCAAAATCTATATGCCCCTTGTATGTGGTCCTTATCCTTATTTGTTGTGATATATTCATGTCTCTTATATGCATCCATTAGCCTTACGTGTGACACTAACTCTTGAGATTATTGCACTTTTTGAGCTTTCTGACATTAAGTGGTGTCATGATATATATGATTCCATTTTATTTCAAAGTATTTTTCATTTATCCTTCAAGGATGATTACTAATGCATGTTTCATTGATACATATATATTGACATTATATTTTTATGCCCTACACTACATATGTTACATATATGCCTTGATTTATATATACATTACTATGGTGACATATTATCCACATGAACACACGATTATACATGATGTTATCTTTATACATGACACAATGCAGTTAAATTATATTTTGAGCTGACTTAGAAAACACATCCCTCATCTCAAAAGGGGGCATTATAGTGAGACTTTAAGAGAGAAATAAGTCTCCATGATTAGAAGATTAGATCATAGAGCAAAATTTGAAGATTTCTTATGGTTCAAATATAAAATGATTTCAATTACATAGCAAATATTTTCACATTAATATAAATTTTAGGGCATATGCCATGCATATGAAATAAATTTATAGAAACCTGATTATAGATTGTAAATGCACTTACCTAAATACTTGAGTATCTATTCAAACACACTTAAGTACATATGCATGGGCATATGTGTAAAATTTATAGGAAAATGAATTATAGGTTTCTGCATGCACATAAAATTGTATATTTTATCAAATTTAACACATATATACATAGAATTATATATCAATTGGTAAAGATTTAGGAGGCATGATTCAAGTTTATGCACATATACATATTTATATATTCATGATGCATGATACTAGTTAATGCACATATACACACTTTCATATTCATGAGGCATGATATCGGTTTATGCAAATACACAACAATATTATTTACAAGTTTAATGGAAAACTATTGTCATTCCACTTCACACTTGTTGACACTAAGGTCATGATGGGGGAATGAACATTGTTCACCCTCTTTCAACCATGTATTCATATTAAAGTAAGATAAAATAAACAAAATTATATAATTAAATATAAGGTCTTGATGAGAACATGAACATTGCTCATTATCTGTCAATCATACATTTGATTTACATGGATCAAAATTAAGTGAACTTGAGATAAACTATATTATTGAATTTTATAATCCATTTGTAACTTGGTTGATTTAGTTTTATTTTTAGAGAACCCATCATATGATAACAATTTTTTATGAGTAGTTACTTGGGTTATAACATCACATAATTCTCCCCATGTTTATGAGGGTTTAGGCATGTTGTCTTCCCAACCCAAGGGATTGCATAGCTACACGGGCATAGTCAACCCAACTCTCCATGTGCTTCAACAAGGAAGCACAAGTTTTCCAATGCTTAAATAAAGAAGAACCATTTCTAAAAAGTTGCAATGGTAACATGATTTTCACCAATGCACATGTGTACTCTTTACTTTATCTTTAATTTAAAAAATTCAAATTTATATTTTAAACTTTAAAATATGTAAATTTATTACTAGATGTTTGTTGTAGGTTTTTTTATTCAGTGACTTTCATGATTGGAGCTTCCTACCAAAGAAAAAATGTGGCATACACACTTAGGTATACATTTTAATTTTACTATAGAAATTCCATTATTATAATAAAAAGTGTTCTTTTTTAGATACTCAAATATAGTATTAAATAATTGACAAGATAAGCTTGAGATATACTTACCATGCATGACTTTCACACACAAATATGGTCCCATCCCACCATTTTCTCATGCTTACATGCTACCTTATGAGTTTTATCATTCATTTATATTTTCACACACCTAAAAGAACCTCACTATATATTTCAAACTTACTTACTAATCTACACATACATATTCAAACCTTTAGTTCATCCCTAATTTACATGGGTAAATAATGCCATACTTAGTCAATATTGCCAATTGATACTAATGTGAGCCTAACAATATTGACACTCTTCCAGCAATGACTATTTTTTAAAATAAAATATATTATTAGGTACATCCCATACTTATCATGTTATTAGTTTGATAAATTACCTAAATGGACTCATGTATAGACAAATAAAGGCCTCACTTAAAGGATAACCTAGAGTGTATCTAATAGACATTTATACATTATTATACATTGAGAAAATTTACCCTATTCTTCCAAAATTTTGTATCAATCCCTAGGATAAATAACAAGATAAGTTTTAAGCATATTAAATGTAATTCAAATAAATCATTATCAAGTATTTAATCCAAATCATTAGCTTTTATACATATAATGAAGGAACACAATTACACATTCAAACTAAATAGCAAAACTATGTGTGGCTTGATTTCCCTCCTCAAGTATCAGATACATATGCAATAGTCAATCATGAAATAAGAATGATTGGGATCATCTCATCCTATTACACTTTATTATTTTTTGTTGGTTTCTATCTTTCACAAGCACACCTAGGGTTTAAAGGTGAAGGATACTAGTTTTAGGAGTCAAACACATCATTAGGGTTTGATATCACACATATAGAGCTTTAAGATAAATTAAAAGATTACCATATGGTCATTGACCCATATTTCAACATAGGTCACTATTGACCAACAAAAGTCAATATCCATAGTTGATACTGACCTAGAATAAATGGAATAAACCCTGTATAAAAAAAAAATAGTTCCTAAACCAAATAATTTAGAGGCCTACTTGAGTCTATTTTACACAATAAAAATATAATCATACTCAAATAATAAACTTGAAAATATAAATAATTATTAATTTATTTTAATTACTATATTTATCTTATGCCACTTATAGAATCATTGTGATCAGTTTTAGTATTTTACATTCAAAAGTATGATTGAATGCCATATCTTTCAATCTAAATTATTCTACTAGTTTTTATCCTATTATGGTTTCTAAAACCAAACTAGGGTAAAAAATGACATGCAACTATAAGTAATAGGATTTGAATCTATTATGAAAGAGTTATAAAAATAAGGTGAATATTTTAAGGAAGCATGGAAAGCATTTGCATAACTTGTGAGGGGTGATAGAACACTATGGTTTGATTAGTTTGTTCAAGAAGGATTGTTGTTTGAAGGATCATAATTATGTATACCTAGTTATTATATGCAACAAAATTTGATTAAAGATAATCATAATGGAGGCTTAGTAGGTCATTTTATGAATGACAAAACAAATGAAAATTTGGTTGTTGGCCAAAAAATAAGTGTGAGTGTGCATAATTTTTTTAAGAATGCATAATTTTCTAGTTAGTAAAAGGAATAAGTCAATATGCATGGTTATATAAACCATTGCCTATTCCAAAATGATAATAGGAAGATATTATCATGGATTTTACTTTAGGATTTAAAAGAACACAGAGAATACATGTGATGAGGGAGCATTTAAATTCACTTGCAATATTACAAAAACCAAAAATACTTTGATAATAAATAAATAACTTTAAAATAGTTGCATAACTCTTGGGTTGTACACAAGCCTTTGTGTGTTTCTTTGTGTATTTTTAACGACTTTTTTATTTCTCATGTGGTATATTATATGCACAAAACCTAAAATATAAATAAGGATGATTGTGATATTTATGAAGTATTTCAGAGATCATAATGCATAACTTTTCTTATGAAGCTTGTGATAACTGGTAAGGAAGTGGTAGTGCACATTATTGTATTTAGAGAGGTATCACACAACCTTTTCACATGGATTCATCTACAAATTTTTCATCAAAACCCTTTAAGACTTAGCTTTGGCAAGTGCAATCTCCTTGCAAATTGTTTAGTGTGAAAATATTGAAAAATATTTTGACCATTGAATAAAAGAGTCGTTACACATTTATAACTATTTCACATTTAATGATTTAGGTTGTGGAAGGTTGTTGAACACATTTGATATCTCTTTGTGATGTGTTATTATGCATTGGAATTGTATTGAACATTTAATGCTTGTAGTGCATTATTACCATTTAATATATGTGGCATTAGTGGGTAGGTTAGAGTGTTAATAGAATTAGGTGAATCAATTGCCTATACAAACATATATTTATACAAGAAAAGGGGATTCAAAAAACTTGAGAGGTGAAAATCAGGGGTGCAACTAAGAATAACTGGTAAAGATAGATGCATAGATCCAAAAAAGGGATGTTTGAATCATAATCCTACATGGACTTGGGGGTGACATTGCACTATTTTGTAATCTTGTGGGTTATGTGTATATATGAGTGATTTTATGATATAATTATCTAAGATTAATGTTGAGTGTGTCAATCTCTCTTTTATTAAATAAATTTTTGTTATTATTGATTTATTTGCATTATTTGTTTATGGATAACATGGTCTAAGGAATTTCTTCACTGAGACCTTTAACCGTGACTACATCAACATGATTTTATGTTTGTGATTGTTGATAAGTTTACCAAGATAACACATTTTAGTGCTTGTAATAAAGCTAGTGACATGACACACATTTTTTATGTATTTTTTAAAGAAGTTGTAAAGCTGCATGGAATGCCATGCAACAAAGTATTAGACATAGTTGTAATTTTTTTTGGACAATTATAGATAACATAGTCAAACAAGTTCAATACCAAGTTACATTTCATTTCATCATAGCATCATTAGATAAAGTTAGTCATCTGAAGTTTGAGTAACATATTTCAATGTTTGATTAAATGTAAGTCAGTAATGTGGGATTTGATTTTGACATGAGTAAAGTTTTATTATAATAACTAGGTTAACAAAAGTATTGGAAGGACACCATTTTAGATTGTTTATGGGTCAATTCTAAGATTTTTTTTAAATATTTTTTCAACATTAGAAATGAGAGAAGAGTAATGAAGCAACATATTTTGATGATTACATGATAGACATGCATAAACAATTGCTCAAATAGTGGGAAAGGAGCACTGCACAATAAAATTAGCTATAGATGTGAATATAAGAGAAGAATAATATCAAGTGGGAGATATGATCTTAGTGAATTTTAGGAGAGATATTTACAAATGGAACTTATGATAAGTTAAATTGGAAGAAGAATTACTATGTAGAATGTTTTAAGAGTTCGTGACAAATGCATATGAGATTGAATTACTTAAATACATATACATTTCATCTATTTTCAATGTGAAATTTTTGTATCCTTATCATGAACTATAGAATGGTGAAGACATCTCAAGTGTATATTAAGAAGAATTATATTAGAGAGTGCATGTACCTAATAAAAAGTATAAACAAATAGAGGAAGTGATTGACATTAAATTATACAAAATAATGCATATAAAATAATATATAGATTGTTTCGTAAAGTAGAAAGGCCAATAAATTTAAGATGCAACTTGGATAAGCATAGTAAAAGTATCTAAGTCTAGAGTACCTCTCAAGAGGATCTTAAAAGGCACATGAATATCATCTCATGTTTCCTTATTCCTTAGGGTGTGTAATGAATGAGGTTCACTTACAAACTTGCATCAACCAAAAACACTTAGAATAGAAACTATTAGTTTACAGTTGTGCACAAGTAGTTGTAATGTTTTGCATAGCCTTTTATTAACATGCATATGTGTTTTTTGTTCTCACATGAAACTATATTGATGAGTCTAATTCAGGTCAGTTTGTTGTTATTTTTGAAATTTTTTGGAAGTGTTTTTTAAGTTATTTATTTGGTTAGCATAATTTTAGAAGATCAACGTGAATTCTTGGGATTTTCAGTGTGAAAATTTTATTTGAAAATCTCATGATATATATATATTAGTGTGCATTAGTGTGATCATGAGGATCATTGTTAAAGGAGGTTTTAACACATATCTTGTTTATGATTAATTATTACTTATCCTTGTGAGTTTGATATTTCCACATAACTTGTGTTGTGCATATTTGTACATGATAATTGATCTAAACATTAATAAAAGAGTCCTTGTAGTTCCTATCCATTTTAATTCAATTCCTTAATTCATGGAAGGTTGTTAGATATCATTTTATATAACATCATGATTTGTTATTCCATGATGTGTTTTACTATGTTGTATTAACATTGGGGTTGTAATTTATATTCAATGCTTATAGTGGGTTGTTGAGCTCAAAAATGTAAGTAGGTTGGTCTTGTACCTACATAAACATGCCCCTGCACTTGAGTCAACTATAAAGTGAGATTAAAGATCATATTTAGTATTATAAGAGATAAATATAACTGAAAAGACAATGACATAACAAAAATAGATCTATAAAATGGATATTGTAAGGAATATTATTGGAGATAATTGGTGTGATGTTTAAAAGCTTTATTTCTAGTTTTTAAAATCAAATAAAGAACCAATTTATTATTGTTGCATTTTAATACGATACTATATTATGTAATTTTTGAGCTTTCATGATCTAACTCATCTCATAATTAAAACTTTTGATTATGATTGCATCAAAATGAAAATCTCAAGCAAGGGCTTTTACCTTATCTTCCCTTGATGTGAAAACATATCTACATGGAATTAACCTAAGACATCATTTGGTACAAAAGGGTGATGCGTAGTGGATGATTTTTTTTCAAGTGTATTAATAGATATAGAAAGGGTTCATTCAAGAATAAATTATGGAATAGATGATTAAAACTTGATTCTCTCTCATGTTCTCTCTTATCTTTATATTCCTCTATATGAAAGAGATTGGTATGACTTGGCATAAATAGGATGATTTAGGACCTAATTCACACCTAAGCTAACTATATAAATTCTTAATAAGTGAAAATCAAGGTGATTGAAACAAAATGAAAAGGGACCCACAAAATGATGAAGGATAGGAACATCGGACCCATTGTTCATGCCTAGGGAAAGATCGATAGGACTATTGATCATGTTGTAAGAATAATAAAGTCACAAAATTTAGGTAATATCATATAGATGTGTGAAATTAGGCATAGATCCATGCATGGATAGATTAAAGTAGTGTCAGATATTAGTTTCAGGATAATATTGTCATAAAAGGGATAGTACTAATAGAGAGAGGATTTATTTATTTATTTTGGGTCTAGGATAAAACTAGTAGGAAAAAGATGACACCAACATTGAATGTTGACCCCTATGGGTTTACCTTGTCCCTATCTGGACATATCTTTTTTATAGATGATTGTTATTTATGGCCTAGCATAAGATCAATAGAATAAGGACAATATTAGTAGTCAATATTGTCCCCTATGGGTTGATCATGTTCTTATTATATCTATTTTTTAACTAATTGTTATTTCTAGCTTAGAAAGTATAAATAAATGAGGGACAATACCAATATTGATATTGAACCCTATGTGTTGATCTTGTCCTTGTGATAGGTCAAATTATGACTCTTTCATAAATGTTTTTCTTGTTTCTATAAGCTATTTTACACCTTCTTAGCCTTTTAAATAGATACATATGTACTTGAAATATTAAACCCTATTGTTTTTTGCACAAATACTTGATATGTCAAATATGGGGAAATAGGGGAATGGGATTGAGTTAGACTAACATCGGTTAATCCTTATTAAATATAATACATTGTACCACATTTCAAATGATTTGAAGATGGCTCAAACTTGTATTTAGTTCTCCCACTTGTGTGTGTGTGTGTGTGTGTGTGTGTGTGTGTGTGTGTGTGTGTGTGTGTGTGTGTGTGTGTGTGTGTGTGTGTGTGTGTGTGTGTGTGTGTGTGTGTGTGTGTGTGTGTGTGTGTGTGTGTGTGTGTGTGTGTGTGTGTGTGTGTGTGAAGTGGTGAATGTGGATTACCTTTGGCATAAACATGAAAATGTAACAATAATTTAGATATAACTCTATTAATTTAGTGTAAGTAATGTCTAACTTTGTATAGCTCTTGAAATGTGAGAATAAATTACCTAAATGTCTCCTAGTGTAAGTGCATAGAGTTTGGGAACAAGTTAATGGAAATTTTCATAAATGTGTATTTTTAAGACATGTACATGTAATTAGGTCCCTTATTGGAAAAAAGAGACAAAAAATACCATATCTAGTTGAGACCCAAGTAAATAAAAATAATTATAAGCACATTTGTCTATGATCACCCCATTTCTCTCTATTAATGGAAAAAATGGGTGATTATGTACCTAATTTAAGTCATATTATGAACCTTGCATATTCAATAAATAATTTATGTTTATTTTACTTGTAATTAGCTCCATTATATTCTAATACTAACACAACAACACCATATCCACTTATGACCATGGAAATGTGAGCAATTTATGGTACATGTATGCAAAAATTAACCTAATTCACTTTGAATTCAAACCAAAGTGGTGTGATTTAGGTAACATAGGTCACATTGATGACCCTCACACACCAAACCACTACTTTATGTTGATTTCACATGTGATTAAGTTATTCAAGCTCCAAAATCCACACAACAAGACCATATCCATTTATGAATAGGATAAATACATATGATTTGGGGTTTATATATGTGTGATCACCCAATTCACTTTTTAAATCAAGTCAAAGTGGTATGATTATGGAAAGTTGAGTCACATTGGTGATATAAACATATCCAAACACCCCTTAATATCATTATTACTTGAGATTATGGGGATTATATGCTAAAATAAATATAAAAACACTATCTCCATTTGTGACCAACAAAATTCATACACATGCACATTCATCCATTTTTAATTGAGATAGTGTACCAATAATAGTATCTCATAAATTTCTTGTTGATTGTTATTGAGGAAATTGATGATATGGTTTGTTCACAATTATTTGAGCTTAAATATTCTACCTTTACCCTCTCCTTTAAATCTAAATTTAAATATAAATAAACCAAGCCCCTCACTTCTTTATATAGAGGAATGTAAAATCTTGGGTACGATATGTGAACTCCACATTGAATAAAGTGTCTATGTGTCACTCCCTTGTTCTTCCTGGTAATCATTGGTGTTCTTCTCAGCAGGCATTAGTTTTATAAAATATAATAGAGTGATTGATATAATATATTAATTTATGTAATATAAAACAATAAAACCTAGTAAGTCCTCAACTCCTCAAGATGGGTATGGGTTACCATCAATCATTTATTGATCACACAATCACCCTTCTCTATCAACTTGCATTCCTTAATTCATGGAATCACTTGATTATTTTCTCATCCCTTAATTCATTGATATATTATTTATCCCATATATAAATAGAAGGGAAAATTTTTACATCACTCATTAGAATGTGCCCTGTTGTGGTGCCCTCATCAAATATATATATATGGTCAATCATCAATCGAATACCCCTCATCTATTATGGGACCTCTCTCTCTGCCTCAACTATAAATGGTTAGTTTAAACATATAGGGGTGACCTATATAGAGAAATAAATGGGGGATAACTACCACCCACTAGTGTGTCCAATATACTATATATGCCCTATCCTTATCCTAAATAGACAAAATGACTTGAGGGAAATTGTCCATGCATCACTCACATATCAATCAATGATGACTGATGCTTTATATTTGATATCAATAAATATATAGGGCTAGGCATGCCATTTGATATATATGGTCAATCAAGCACTCAAATTTTGAACAAATATAGGGCCCCTATCTATATATGGGCACTCGATCACCCCTATCTATATCTATAGAGGATGAGGCCCCATATATATAGATAGATAATTAATTTATTATATTAATCAAGGGCCCCTATATATATATGGGCACTATCCTATCCCTATCTATATTTGAGTAAGGATGGGGGTGTGTAGGGTTTGAACCTAAAATATTTGGTCATAGACCTAATGAGTTGACCAATAACTCTACCCCACTTCATCAGATATGGGTACAGCCATAATGAATCAATGATATATCTATATAGGTTAGGTCCCTACCAAGTGAATGAATTAACTTGAATCATATTACATACAAAATATGATTAGATCATTCTATTGTAACAAATATGAATAAATGATATAACATCACCATATTTCATCAATGAACAATGATATGATAACGTGACCACCTCACATTTTATAGATATAGAGTTTCATTGGTATTGGCAAAGTATATAATTTAATTAACATAATATATATCGGCACCATGACCCCACATATGGATTTAGATATAGATTTAAAGTGAATAGATATAGTGGCCAAGGTATATCAATGTTATCATCTATATCTATTTCATTTTATCCATTGAATGAGTCTATCAATGATTGAATAATTATATCAATGATCAATGCTACTACATTACATACACATTATGTATCGTATGACCAAAGTGACCCAATGTGCATAACTCATGACATGTCATGAATGATTTGTGTGATGTAGTACATATCCATATCATAAAATAGATTAATGTCATCTATATATGTAACATGATTTTGATTTGATAAATAATGGAATGGGTGTGGGTAACATGATTTTATGGATAATGCATGCCATATTGATATGATAGTAGGTTTCAAATGCTTGACATCATTGAATGGGATTAATTACATATGGGTTGCATTGGTGTGGTAGACCCATTAAACATTATGATGTAATTAACTATAACTATATATCCTAGACCTTACCTTATTTTTAGATAATAACCATATCTCATGACTCACTGGATAACTCATCTCATGTGCATGTATCTCATATATACACATGACATGATACATGCTACACGTAACATGATATAAATATAATACCTATAGTGTATCACCATATAAATATAGGGGTTGATGTTTCATGATGATTTTCGAGGCACATTTTGGAAATTTCACGTCCCCATAGTTTAGATAAGAATCAATATAGTGTTGTTGTGTTTATTTTAACATATAATCCACATAATCTAAAATAAAAATTCAATAAAAAGGTGGTTGGATATGTGTAGGTCACCAAAGTGATTCATGTTGCCCCAATCATACATACCACTTTAGCTTGATTTAAAAGTGAATTTCGGTGATCACACATAAATGTGTCCCAAATATTCTACATTTATCTTGGTCACAAGAAGATATGGAAATGTTGTGTATTTTGGCATGAGGGACTTAATTGCATTAGTTACCCACACACACAAAACCAAAACTTAATTTACCCCATTCAAATAAATTTGGCCTAAATTTGAAGTCAATTAGGGTGATTATGCATAAATGTGTCCAAAATTTTCCTCACTTCCCCAAGTTGAAAGTAGATATAATGTTATTGTGTATTTTTGGCCTATAAGGAACCTAATCAAAACTAAAATCAGCATAAAAGGGTATTTGGTTGTGTGAAGGTCACCAATGAAGCCTACATTTATCAAATTACATCACATTGGCCTGAACTCAAAGTGGATTGGGGTGATCAACATACATGTGCCCAAAATTATCTGCATTTTCTCTAGACGCGTGGATATGGTGTTGTTATATTACTTTTAACTTATAAGTGACCTAATTTCAAGTAAAATAAATATAAATGAGTGGTTGGGTGTGCATCAATTACTGATGGGACCTATATTATCCTTATCACACCAATTTGGCCTTAATTTAAAGTGAATTTGGTTGATCATACATGAATGTGTCCCAAATTATTGATATTTTACCTCATCATAAGTGGATATGGTGTTGTTATGTTTATTTTTTACTATAAACCCAAAAATTGCATTTAACAATGACATAAAGTGGTGGTCTAGTGTGCAAAAGTCATCAATGTGACCTACTTTTCCCCAATCACACCACTTTGGCTTGAATTCAAAGTGAATTAGGATGATTGTGAATACATGTACAAAAAAGTATTTTCATTTCCATGGGCACAATTGGTAATGGAGTTTTTGTGTCACTTTTGGTAACAATGGAACTAATTACAAGTAAAATCAACATAAATTGGTTGTTAGATGTGCAAGGGTCATAATGTGACTTACTTTTCCATAATCACACATTTTTTGCTTGAATTCGAAGAGAGTATGGGGTGGTGTAAAAACCTTAATGTGGTAAATTAACCACAAGTAATATGTATTTTATTACTCATTCACATGAGGGTCATAGTGATAGTTATAGTCCTTATTCGCTTAGTCATTTTGAGTTTTTAATCTTTCTTATGTCTTATTTTCCATATTTTCAACTCTCCTAATAGTCACATGTCACCTTTTCCCAGTCACAAGGGCTACTAGACTATATTCCCTAATTTTAACTTTTTTATGAGCCTTAGGACACTAGTGCCACTTTTAGGACAATAATGTCACATGGTGCTAGTGTCCACTTGTAGATCTAGTGTTTGACAGGCCCTTTCACCCCTCCGTTAACCTTATCTTATGTTTTTTATCTCTCTTTTATGAATTGTTATCTAACAAACAAGGCATGATATTAAAAACAAATATCCTCCTATATAAATAGCCTCATAAGGCATTTTGCATCTAGCACTTACTATTTTGGCACTTATTTACATAAAATCAACCAATAGTACAACTCAAATACTCTGCATGCTAAGTTTTTACACCTAGACATTTGCATGCTTGATCAAAGAAGGGCCTAAGTGAAAATCATTATAGCATACCATGAAATTTGATGGTGCACATTCCCTAAAGGATAACTACATGTGAGCTGAGAACCCTAGCATTGAGTTTAATGTGGGTAGTAGCTAGGACAACAGGGGTTCTATTCCACATGATCCTAATATCCCAAAACCAATTTATCCTTTCCTTTTTGCATTTGATTAATTTATTGTTTCATGTGTGAAGGTATTCATTAGGGTTTTAGAGGATATTTAGTTAAAATAGTGACACAAATGAGCCCTCAAGCAACATAGAATCACCTATAGGATCTTTGAAATCTCCCATAACTTCACTAAAAGTTACATACAATCCCTATAGGAATGACATTAGCACAAAATTTGGACTCTAACACCACTTAACATGACTGTCTTAAAAGGGGCACTATTGTCTAGAGCCAAATCTCAACAAACAATCAAAAAATGAAAGGTTCCTCTGTTTGCTCAGTTGTTTCTAGTACCCTGATCCGTGTAAAACTCTATCTTATCTCTAGATAAGTTACTTTTCTCCTTTCACTTTATATTTTGGGAAAGTTACATTAAATCAATAAGTTCTAATTTTATTCCATATTAGTAACATACTCAACCCTTTAAATTCATATGATTTACATGTATTAAAACCATAAAAGGTTAAAACATTTGTTGAACCCATATTACTTTGAATATTGATTCAAACCCTAATTTTCCTTATGGTTTTCCTTCTGCAAATTTTGTAAATTAAGTTAGGGTTAAATTTTTTTGATTTTCTGATTTTTTGGAAAAACCTAGATAATTTAATTAATCTTATATTTGGGTTTCATTTATTTAATTTCATTAAATTTTTTACAACACAACCCTAAATCAAAACCCTATATCCACATACTAGGTCCCTATACATACAAATATTAGCAATTATGGTTTCAATCACAATCCTATTTATGTTAAAAAATTCATTCAAAATTTCACACATTGCACACATATTTATGTTAGATTATATTCTACCTCTTCTATGTTTTTCATTTCTTGTTTACACTTTTTTCCTTAGAAAGTTTAAAATGGCATTTAAAAAGTCTTTTACCCCTCATCCACTTGATGCATTCTTTAATTTTTCTCATGATTATAATAATAAATGGACTAATTTTCAAGATTGTACATTACAAGATAATAATGAATTCATTTATAATGATGGTGATGATTATTGTTATAATGATGGATATGAGGATTACTATGATCATGATAATGAAAATGAACATGAGGATATATTAGATACATCAACTTCTCTTTCCTCTCACTCTTCTTTTACTCCTCAAAATCAAACTAACAATATAACTCCAAAAGAACCTCTTGTTGGTAGTGCTTTATTTCAATGTGATCCTAGATTTTCAAATATTTTTTCTTCTTCATTATTCAAATTAAATCAATATAAGTGTACTACATGAAAATCACTTTTTCCATGATTCAAGTTAAGTAGATAGGAACAATGCATCTTCTTTACCCTTCTTAGTTATTATTGACTAATTTTTGGTCATGTAAGCCAAAATTGGGCACCCCCTCCTTTTTATTTGCAAAAGTCATTCATTCCATGTTCTGGCTAGTTCATCCCTCAGCTGCCTTGTGCAAAATGTTCTTTGTCAAACCATTTCCCATGAAAAAGCCAAGTGCTTTCCTCTTTTTCTTTCCAAGTTCATTTTAGGTTTGTTAGGTGACTTTACTTGTGAAAGGTTTATAATCTAAGTTACTTAAAAAACCTAATATGGTCTTGACAAACCAAATTAGGTTTTCCAAACACCTTTACTTGTAAAAAATTCATAAGTCAAGCTGTTGGACAAAC
Organism: Torreya grandis; assembly: GCA_037957365.1. Taxonomy (NCBI): domain Eukaryota; kingdom Viridiplantae; phylum Streptophyta; class Pinopsida; order Cupressales; family Taxaceae; genus Torreya; species Torreya grandis. Next base: position 342,868 of record JARHVA010009160.1, on the reverse strand, counting down.
CCAATTGGGTCTCCGTAGTGCATTCTGGGTTTTGTAGACCACTTTACTTGTAAAAATTCATAAGTAAAGCCACTTGCAAACCCCAATTTGGTATTGTTAGACCAAATCAAGGTTTTCTAAATGGCTTTACTCATTTGTCTTATAAGCAGGAATCGACATGAAACCCAAAGTAGAAGCTTGCATGAAGTTCGAATTGGTCTGTCAAGAAGGAATCAGGTTTACAAAGTGCCTTGACTAGAAAAATTTATAATTTGATAACCCAGAAGAACTTGATTTGGTCTTGGATGCTTTGAAAGGTAAGTGAATTACTTCAAAGGGATTTTCATCAACAAAATGAACTAAGTGGAAAAGTCAAAGGGTCATTGCAAAAATTTTGAAGGGTAGGTGTCTTTTTGGAGGGCACTCAGGAAAAGAAAGAGGACTTCTTCACTTTTTTGAAGGGTTATTTACAAGATTTTAGAAGGGTATGTGCCCTTGTGGAGGGCACTTAGGTGCTGAATGGGATGTTTAAAAATGTTCTAAAAGGTGACTTTAGACTCAAAGTGTCCTTCAGAGGGCACCTGACCAGGAAACGTGACCCTTTCAAGTTCCCCAAAAGGAAATTTAGAGGCCAAGGATCCCTTGTGGGGGGCAAGTAATGATTAAAGTGGACCTTTTTCAAAAGTCTAAAGGGTAACTTTAGATCTTAAATGGCCCTTATGGAGGGTACCAGGAGGAAGTAAGGGATGAAGATAAAAATCCTGAAGGGCACTTGCCCTTTGAGAAAAGCTAGTGCCAAAAGACATATCCTTCAGATAAAATGTCTAAAGGATTTCCTTCAGACATTTTATCTGAAGGAAAGAATGCCATTTGAGAAAAAGGGCTGATGTAAAGGAAGAAAAACCCCTTTGAATAAATGTTCAAAGGAATTTATGGTTGCCAAAATCCTGAATGAAGCTTAACAAAGAAGCAAGCCAAAGTAGAGGATGATTTACTTCAGATAAAATGTTCAAAGGAAATCCTTCATACATTTTGTCTATAAGATGCTTGAACAAAAGCGTGAGGGATATAAGTGCAAGGGATGAAAGCCAAAGGATGATTTCCTTTGGATAAAATATCTAAAGGAAATCCTTTAGACATTTTGTTTGAATGACTTTTATAAGGAAAATCCCACCATAATTAAAGAGTGAGCAAAGACAAAGGAAAGTAAGAGACCGAAAGGAGAAAGCAAAGAGGAAGAAATAAGCAAAAGTAAAAAACTTGGTGGAAAAGAGATAAAGGTAAAATCCCAAGAAGAAGTAGAAGACTGTCGAGAGCCTAAAGGCCTGATAAGTAAAGATGAGCCAAGAGGAAATCAGGAAAAGAGAAATCAAAAGAAAGATATAAAACATGGGTAAAGATAAAGCAAACAAGATAAAACTCAAAACAGTTCTAGCTACCAACAAAGACAAAGGGTAGAATCAATGACCACTCAAACCAAGACAAGTGGCATATACAACTCAACAAAAAGGAGTTAATACATTTAGGTAGAATATATCTACCAAAAACTAATAAAAATATTAGTTTTTGAACTAGAGAGCCGTATCCCATGTTTTCATGCCAAGCCATTAATACCCAACCAGTTATATCCAAACATTGAAGAGGGCTCAATCAATCATAATAGCTTGGAATGACTTTATCAATTGATGGGAATGAGTTCCCCATGATTTTTCAACCCAAAGATAATAGAAGTAGTGGTGGAAAATATATAGCATGGCTCTCCCATACGTAGTTTGAGGATACAAAAACAATATGGCCTCTTGTCTCAGTAGATGTTTGACTCAACATGGGTCTCCTTTTTTAGGGATTTGTTAGCTTCTGGTTCTAGTACTCTATATATTGTAATTTCTCATTTAAGGAAAAAAATTCTCTCAGCTTGTATGGTGAAGCCCTGCAAGAATTTACCTTAAATGAAGACATAAGCATTTTACCTCCATTTGGGTTTACACTTTTGCATATGTCTATGGTTTTGATTTTGTGTCAAGCTATTTTATTTCATGCTTTCATAGTTTACATCTAGAATATCTAGTCTATTATGATCTCTTCTTGTAGGTCAAAAATAATTGTCCATAGTAGAGTATAGGAGCATGTGAATAGGATACCATAGTGTGTCTTAGAACACCTCTAGTAGTTCTTCTTCCTTGTATCTCCATAGGTCCCCCTATTGAAATACTAATGTAGGATATTTTCTCATCTTGAATGATCGTGTATGTCATCTTGTCTTGGTGTAAAGTGTATGTCAAAGTTGAGTAGACCAACCATTTTGGTGCATCACCACTTTAGTTTAGGTTATAATTTCTAGTATTTCTTTCCCTTTTCATCGCCCCCATTATTAGTAGTAGGAAATCTAGGGCCTCAAGGTACATCAAGGGGAGCTAGCCCCTAATCTCAAGATTTATCCCTCACATTTACAACCCATGGCAAGAGGGATGTCTCCATTATGTCACATGGATGAAGAGAGTTGAGCCTCCCTTCAGAGAGTGCAATCCACAATGTCAATAGTTTTTGGCATGCCTGATGGGACAAGTTTTTTGTCTAAAGAGTTGAATAATTTTGGTGTGTTCTTCAACCAACCAACCTTTGGAGGATTTTCACCCAACACCAATGGTGACTCCAAGTTAAATCATTTGGTTAAGCAGTCTTGGTGCCATCAATAAATCACTTTTTGGTATATATAATCCCATTTCTGAGTAGCATGGGCCTTGTGTTCCTTCATATAGTTTTGATCAAGCTCAGGTTGTCCATGGAATCACCTCAAGAAACTCTCCTAGTTGCCCTTCACTTAGTGTGAGATAAATAATGCTAGAGTTTGAGAAGCAAGTGATGGAGATAGATAGATTGGAGGAATAAAATAGATATCAACAAGAGCTGATGTACAAAGAGGAGTGATTGTTTATTCAATATTAGGCCTTGTAATCCATGAAAGAGGAACTAGCAAGATGGAAGAGTCCATTAATTCAAGGCAATTAGCCTTGTATTCCTTTTCCCATCCCAAAGTAGCCCCCTCCTACTCAAAATAAAGTCCCCTCTTGTATGCAAAATCCTTTCTACCAAATAGCCCTTGCTCACCAAATCTAATCGTCTAGCTCATCTGATGCATTAACCACTCCTACTCTTAATCCTTTGCATCTAGCTTTCCAACACCAGAGGGAATTAGAGCAGCCTCCTATGGAAACTAACCTCCTTAATTCTTTGGATTGTGAAGCCTTCTTTGAAAAAAGTCACCTTATGTCTCTTGGAAAGTAACACACTTCTCTTCAAGTAGCTCTTCCTGTGCATGAACAGATCCTTATTAGTCTTCTTTAGCCTCCTCAAATCTTTCATCATGGTGCCAAGATTCCAAGTTGGAGAGAAATGTCTATCATGAACTAGCCCAGGACCTTGAGGAAAATGAAGTTACTGCTTGTCCCCAAGAGAAGAGTTCTAGCTCTAATGTTATGAGTTAGAAAGAGACAATAGAATCATGGGGTAGGAAAAAAGAAGAGAAGGGCTTTTCACAAATCATTGAAGAAGATGAAGCTACTCCTACTAATCATGATGATGCTCATGAGCTCCAAGAAAGGCTCTTCTAAGAGAATATAGCTAAGCAAATTATAGTGTTAGAGTCCAAAATGAGGTTCCTCAGCCAAGGTGTGCTAGATGGTTTAGACCAAATAGAAGATCCTACATCTAAACACACCCCATCTACACCCCTTCAAGAGAGATATCAAGCCACACGTGATGTAGATGAAGTGTTTTCCAAATGGAAGGAAGAGAATCATTTGATTCTAGCTCAAGGATTGCCTCCTCTTCTACATAAGTTTGTCCATCAACCCTCCACTCCATTCCTTCACAAGGAGGAACCTATTTTGAAAGAGGCAAATGAAGAAGAGAGGATCTAATTTTTAGTTGCCAAAGAGGCTATCATAAGTAATAATGAGGATGAGATCATCATGGATACTCCCTTTGAAGACATCATCAACAATGGAGAAGACATAGGTCATGCATACATGCAGATGTTCCAAAAATATGAAGAAAAGGTTGATAAAATTTATTTGTCAACAATGGATTATGAGGAATGTAAGCATGGTAAGCTCTCTCCTCCCTTGTTTTATGAACTTCCTATTACTTTGATGAGGAGAATGACCATACCATGGGACCCAAGTTGGAGGAGGATCAGGAACATGTCTTTGAACAACTAGAGACTCTTGTTTTTTAGCAAGAAAAGGAGAGGCATGTCCATCTTGATGAAAAATTTGAATAAGAGAGCCTTAAACAAGAAGGTGATGTTATGTGGGATGAGCAAGTATTTTATGATCTCATTCCAAACACCACATTGGTCACCCTTCCTTAAAAAGACCATAATGAAGCAAAAGATCATTTGATAGGCTCCTTAATCAAGCCAAAGGGAATAAGTGAGCCCATGATGCATATCAAGGGGGCTATGAGCTAGATGAGGCATATAGTGATTAGATAGTAGCCATTGTTTTTATAGTGAAGTACACTAGCATGAATGGCTAGCATGGGGCAGCCTTCAAAGAGCAATATGAATACATATATGTTGGAGGTATGTTTGACCCTAATCTACATGGATACAATCCAATCAAGGTGGCAAGAAAGAACAGTAAGTCACCAAGCTTCTATTCTAATCATCCACTTGTCTACCACCATAAGTTTTCTTACCATGAAGGAGACTTAAGAAGTTTTCCCTTTGATCTAGGAGGGAGGCAAATGTATCTAGTTAGATGTACATAGTAGTTTTCTTTCATTTATGTTGTCTTTATTTTCCCTAAGTGTTGTTTCACATGTGTGTTATTATTTTGCCTTGTTGTGTGTTATTTTCCTTATTGTTTGAGGTAAATTCTTATTGGTTCATATGTCCTTACAAGGCTATTATTACTTCTCTAAGATGCATCTTGACTCCATGCCTAATGGACTTAGAGGATACCAATCTTCCCAATCATAGAAAACATGCTTCCCCTATGAGTCGCCAAATATGTTGACCAATTTTTGGTCTTATAGGCCAAAATATGGCACCCCCTCCTTTTTCCTTGCAAGATTCATTCAATCCATGTTCTTGTTCATTCATACCTCAACTACCTTGTGTAAAATGTTCTCTATCAGACCATTTCCCATGAAAAACCCAAGTGTTTTCCTCTTTTACTTGCCAAGTGCATTTTAGGTTTGTCAGGTGATTTTACTTGTGAAAGGTTTATAAGCCAAGTTACTTGCAAAACCTGATATGGTCTTGACAGACCAAATCAAGTTTTCTAAACAACTTTACTTGTAAAAACTTCATAAGTCAAGCTATTAGACAAACCTAATTGCATTTTTGTAGTGCATTTTGGGTTTTACAAACTACTTTACTTGTAAAAATTCATAACTAAAGCCACTTGCAAACCTAGATTTAGTCTTGCTAGACCAAATCAGGGTTTTTCAAATGGCTTTACTCATTTGTCTTATAATCAAGAGTTAATGTGAAACCCAAAGGAGAAGCTTGCATGATGTTTGAATCAGTCTATTAAGAATGAATTGGGTTTAGAAAGTGCTTTGACTAGAAAACTTTATGAGTTGACAACCTAGAAGAACCTGATTTGGTCTTGGATGCTTTGAAAGGCAAGTGAATTAATTTAAAGGGATTTTTATCAGTAAAATGGACCAAGTGGAAAGGCTGAAGGGTCATTGTAGAAAATCTAAAGGGTAGGTGTCTTTTTAGAGGGCACTCAGGTAAAGAAAGAGGACTTATTCACTTTTTTGAAGAGTCATTTGCAAGATTTTTGAAGGGTATGTGCCCTTATGGAGGATACTTAGGTACCAAATGGGACCTTCATAAATCTTCCAAAAGGTAAATTTGGACTCAAGGTGTCCTTGCAGAGGGCACCTGGGTAGGAAATGAGACCCTTTCAACTTCCCCAAAGGTAAATTTGGAGGCCAAGGAGCCCTTATAGGAGGCAAGCAATGAACAAAGTGGACCTTTTTGAAAAATTTGAAGGGTAACTTCAGAGCTCAGATGGCCCTTATAAAGGGCACCAAGAGGAAGCAAGGGACAAAGATGAAAAGCCTAGAAGGTACTTTCCCTTCAAGAAAAGCTAGCACCAAAAGAGATATTCTTTAGACATTTTGTCTAAAGGAAAGAAGGCCCTTCAAGAAAAAGGGTCGATGCAAAGGAAGAATTCCTTTAGACAAATGTCTAAAGGAATTGATGGTTGCCAAAAGCTTGAATGAAGCCAATCAAATAAGCAAGCCAATAAATGGATGATTTCCTTTAGAAAAAATGTCTGAAGGAAATCCTTTAGATATTTTATCTGTAGGATGCATGAACAAAAGCTTGAGGGCCAATAGTGCAAGGGATGAAAGCCAAAAGATGATTTCCTTCAGATAAAATGTCTAAAGGAAATCCTTTGAACATTTTGTCTGAATGACTTTTGCAAGAAAAATCACACTATAAGTAAAGAGTGAGAAAAGACAAAGGCAAGGAAGAAACATAAAGGAAGAAGTAAAGATGAAGAAATAAGTGAACTTAAAAAATCCAGTGGAAAAGAGATAAAGGCAAAGGCTTGAGAAGGAGTAGAAGACCCATGACAGCCTAAAGGCCCAATAAGTAAAGATGAGCCAAGAGGAAATCAGGAAAAGAGAAATAAAAATAAAGAGATAAAACATAGGCAAAGACAAAGTGAAAAAGACAAAACTTAGAATAGTTATAGCTATTGACAAAGACAAAGGGCAGAATCAATGACCACTCAGACCAAGACAAGTGGCATAGATAACTCAACAAAAGGATTTAATACATTTAGGTAGAATATATCTACCAAAAACCAATAAATAGATTGGTTTTCAAACTATAGAGAGCCACAAACCATTTTTTCATGCCAAGCCATTAATGCATAGCTAGTTGCATCCAAACATTGAAGAGGGCTTAGTTAGTCAAAATAGCTTGGAATGACTTTGTCAGTTGATGGGAATGGGTTCCCCATGCTTTTGCAACCCAAGGATAGTAGAAGCAGTGGTGGACAATCTACAATATGGCTCTCCCATACATAGTTTAATGATACAATAGCAACATGTCCTCTTGTTTTATTAGATGTTTGACTTAGCATAGGTCTCCTTCCCTAGGGATTTTTCAGCTTCTAGTTCCAACACTCTGTTGGAAATATTGTCAAAGGTCTAGCATTATTGGTGATAAAGGCCCCATTGCATTTAATGTTGTTTTTAATAGATATATCTTGGCTAATGTGAGTTAATATTTATTTAATATTAATGAATATATTTTTGGTTGCATATGAGACAAAAGAAGGGCCCATGGAGAAGTCCAAGAGTCACGATATAAGGACAAAAGAGGGAAGGATGTTTTTGCTCATGAAGAGTCACCACATGACTTTTCAAAGGCAAGGATATGAAGGGTCATACAAGTTTGGTGCCATTTTCCATGAGGATTGAATGGTCACAAAGGGGGAAGGCCAAAGGTCATTTGTAAAACTATAAATAAAGGCTTGAGAAGCCATTTGTAATATAAGAGAGAGAGAAGTTGATTTGATATTGTAATATCTAGCTTAGAAGAGCAATTGTGAGAGATGAACATGATTTGTATTTGTTATATCTAGCTTAGAAGAGCAAAGGTGAGAGAGAGAGAGAGGAAAGAGATGTTGTAATGAACTATCATTTATTGAGATAGCAACATTGAGAGATAGTTGTGTGGTATACACAAAGGGGTTGGTGCTCACAAATAGTTTCTAGGTTGGTGGTTAGAAAAGGGGTTGGTGCTCATGAATAGTTGTTGGGTTGGTGCTCAGCAAAGGGTTTGGTGCTCCTGTGGGTTAGTGATCATGAATAGTTGTTGGGTTAGTTCTTAGCAAAGGGGTTGGTGCTCATGAATAGTTGTAGGGTTGGTGCTCAATAAAGGGGTTGGTGCTCCTGTGGGTTGGTACTCACAAATAGTTACTGGGTTGGTGCTCAGCAAAGGGGTTGGTACTCCTACAAGTTGGTGCTTGTGAATATTGTTTGGCTTGGTTCTCATTCATATACTTGAGATTTTTCTCCATGGTTTTTCCCACATTGGGTTTCCACGTTATATTTGGTGTCTCTCTTTATCTTGTGTGGTGTTTATTGTTTGAGTTTTATTGCATATCTTGAATGTTTGATTAAGTCAAATTTGATTAAGGGAAAGTTTTGTAAGATATATGATATATTGATTCACCCCCCCTCTCAGTATATCATGTGCTTAACACACTCTATATATTGTAATTTCTCATTTGAGGAAAAAAATCTCTCGGCTTGCATAGTGAAGCCCTATAGGAATTTACGTTGAATCAAGACATAAATATTTTACCTCCATTTAGGTTTACACTTTTGCATATGTCTATGGTTTTGATCTTGTGTCAAGTCATTTTCTTTCATGCTTTCATAGTTTAAATCCAACATATCTAGTGTATTGTGAGCTCTTTCTTGTAGGTCAACAAGAAGTGTCCATAGTAGAGTATAGGTGCATGTGAACATGTTGTCATAGCATGTCTTAGAACACCTCTGGTAGTTCTTCCTCCCTATATCTCCATAGGTCCCCTTATTGAAATACTTCTACAGGAGAGTTTATCATCTTGAAGGATAGTGTATGTCAGCTTATCTTGGTGTAAAGTGTATGTCAAAGCTGAGTAGACCAATGATTTTGGTGCATCGCCACTTTAGTTTAGGTTTTTATTTCTAGTATTTCTCTCCCTTTTCATCCCCCCCCCATTATTATAAGTAGGAAATATAGGGCCTCAAGGTGAATCAAGGGGAGCTATCCCCTAATATAGAGATTCATCCCTCACGTTTGTAACCCACAGAAAGAGGGATGTCTCCATTGTGAAATGTGGATGAAGAGAGCTAAGCCTCCTTTAAGAGAGTGCAATCCACTATGTCAATAGTTTAATTTGAAAAAGCAAGTACCAATGATATTACACCTTTTATCAATGCACAAACTAAGATAAATTAAATTACTTTATCACCTTTATTCACATTCCAAGCTCAATGCAATAATTCTTTACAACAAGTTGATAATGTAAATGTCTCTAACTCTTCTCCTATATGTCATAATATACAAAAAGAAAACATGGTTGTTACTTATCCTATCCTTGATTCCAAAATTGAAAGTGATAATCATGCTTGCATTTCAAAAATAACTAGTGAACAAATGCCTTAAATTACACCTACAGATGATGACACATTGCATAGTCATAAAAAAATAAAATCTTCCTCTTCTCTTTCTATTAATAAGCATGTAGATGATACTTCTTCTAATCTTAATTCTACAAATGAATTAAATTTTTATTTTGATGAACCATGGGATAATGATGATTATTATGATTATGATAAAGATGACATAAAATCAACACCTTATACTTCTTATCTTACCTCACCTATCTCTCTTATTCAACCAAAAAATAGGGCACATGTAAAAAGAAACACACACACACACACACACACACACACACACACACACACACACACACACACACACACACACACACACACACACACACACACATTCATATGTTCATAGTTTACATTTACTTGAGAATAAAAGACCTTCTATTCAACTAGAACGTGATACTCCTTCACAACTTAAAAAATATAAAAGATACCAATGAATCCCCCTTAACCCCCCTTATTAAAATATAACATGTATCTCAAACTAACCTAAATGAGGGTGGTAGTTCATTTCCCTCTAACCAAGTCCCAACTATCACATCTCCAAAGGTTATTGAGAGAAAACCCACCCTCTCTAAAAAATAATTCCAACACAATATACCAATGGCTAAGATAAATAATAAAATTCAAGCATTAAAAGAACCCCTTGATAATGATAATATACCTTCAATTTATTTTAATGTATGCTATGGCTAATTTTCAAAAATAATTACACCATCTCACTTTGGAGAACAAAGCATACCAATCTCAGGTTGATGCCAATGTTATGCATGGCAACCCTATTCCACACAAAATCTCAACTACAAGGTTTCCACCTAACTTTTAGATACCAATGTTACCTATATTTGATGGACATGGAGATCCATACTTACACCTTAATTCTTATGAGAAATCCATGGCTCATATTACAAATAAGTTGAATCTACTATAATTATTTACAAAGTCCCTAAATGGGAAAGCACTAGATTGGTTCCAGCCTACAATCCCTAGTGGATCTTTACACACATATGAGTAGATAGAGATAGCCTTTCTTAGGCATTACATATAGAATAAGGGACCTCTGGTCATACATGATAGGTTACCTTCATTACCTCAGGGTGAAACTGATCCAACATTTGAATACATTCTAAGGTTTAAAACTTGTTTGCATCAAATGATTTATCAATTGACCTATATATAAGTGCAATACATCTTTTCCAAAAGTTTAACCTATCCTCTTAAGGAGATATTGATATATAAAACATCAAAATAATTTTGAAATCTATGTAATGTAGCTATAACATTAAAAAAAGAGTTAGGATTAGTAATTACACAGTTAGAGGTAGATTTGGCTATAGACCTTTGAGAGCCTCAGTCATCTAATCTGGTACAAGATCTTATGTAAATTCAAATTAAGAACTCAACAAAATAGAGGCTAATGATAAATATACTCAATAATGGAAAATATCCACTCTACACAACACCTTCTATAGTGAGCATAACACATGATATATATAGAGGGGTTACATAGCATTCAGATAAGGATAGGCCTCATGACATTTTAATTACATTATTATATAGGGGGATGATCACACTTCCTTCTATTAATCATGATCCACCACACCATTTTCACTGGGTACCACATATTCCATATTGTCATTTTCATAGGATAAATGGACAATCAGATGATCATTATTATATACTCCAATCTTGAATTGACCAATAAGTTACTCAAGGCATCATAGAGTTTACACAGTGGACACCAAGACCTCATTTATCATACTCTCCTAGATCACACTCTTCTACAATAGAGTTATCCTAAGACATTCATTTTAGGGAATCTTTGATTACTCATTATATGAGCCCTATGACTTCCAGGACACCTAATCATGAGTATCCCCATACACCACAACCTCAACAATGATGGAAACTAGTTCACAGAACTTAGAATATACCTAGTGCATACACCAATCAAGATACATGGGAAAAAATTCAAACCCAAGGGCATAATTTTAGTTAAAACACCAATAAATATCTATGGAAATAATAATAGATATTAGAATGTACCTCTAGTGTATACACCAATCAAGATATTGAGAACAAATACAAACCCAAGGACATAGCTTTAGTTCAAACACCAATAAAGATATATGGCAATAATTATAGAGATAAAAATGCATCTTCAATTTGTACAATGATTAAGATATTTTCTAGAAATCATACAACTCAAAGTGAAGTTTTATAATGTCAACTAATCAAACTTTTTACACTAGAGTATACACATTCACATATGAACAATACATCACATGTAGCTCTAATTTCACAGTCTCTATCTATATTGACACAACATAAGTAATATGGTCATTGGTTATCCATGCCACCTAGGCTAAGATAGTGAATACCACCATCACATGTTATACATGAAAACATATTATAGAACATAAATAAAAACCATATACCAATAAAATACCAAAACTCCATCCACTACACATATTCCTAAAAAATTCATAAAATTGATACAAATTCATTAAATTTACTGCAACCAAAACAAATTACAAATCTCAAAATTTCAAACAATCAAGCTAATTCAACACATAATAATCTATAAAATATAATAAGATCTCATTTCCCATATGCATAATGCCAAATTAAACATCAATCATCCATATATATATATATATATATATATATATATATATATATATATATATATATATATATAACTTAGAATATCATTTCAATAAAAATATAGTGCATCACTCAATGATGTGGACATAAATATTGGGACCAACTCCCTCACTCTCACTCTCAGATACATCAAATCTAGAACTAGAGGCCGCACTATCTCTACATGACATGGATATATGACTCTATCTTCTCTCTCTCCTAATACATGCCAAATTCATCCATACACTTGGCATCATCTAGTTGAATTCATATTTATTCATTTGTTATCTGACTACTATCCCTTCCTAGAACATTAGGTGAGTTAATGGCATCCTTATGAAACTCAACACATGCCTCATTTCTATCTTTTGTTCCTCACTTATATACCATAGTTTCTATTGTAGCCTAATCAAATAAATGGGCATGTACCCTAGCCACATTGGTGTCCCTCTCCACCAATCCATCCTTTATGGCATCATCAAGAATATGTCATTTTAACTCATGTAGTGATGAATTAATGATGACCTCCTAATACTTGTCATCCCTTGAACCTAAAAGTGCCCACATATTTCATAAGATTCCTTATCACATAAACACATAATAAAATTTACACAAGATATAAAAATATGTTATTTAACTTACCATCAATAGCCCGCATGATATCTACATCTAGTACATCCTTCATAATCATACCTCCTCTCAAAAATAGAGGTGCCCATATATGGTTACTCCACCAGGCCATATAGGCATCGATCACTCCCACATCATCCATATATAGTATCTTAATATCAAGGTCATGCTTAATAAACATAATAGGAGCTAGTTCAACAATATATGGCCTCAACATACTACATGGACTCACAAGATCCTAAGAGCTCCTCAACCATATCATAGGTGATGGGGGCACATCCTATATAGTAACAAATTAATGGGTGGCTTGCTAATACTAAAATCACTCATAGACATTATCCTTGCCATCATGTAGACAACAACTACATTGCTTTTGCCTATGTTATGTACTATCCTCAAGTCACCCCTAATATCCTATAGAGGGTCTCCAAATGATTTCCCCTATTGTCAAACTATCTAGCAACTGTTGACACTGTGTAGTGATCTTCCTCAATACATGCCTATCTATGTCCATCTCTCTAAAAATCATCCCCATACATGTGCCACTATCCTAATTAAATCTATATGCTCATATTCCCAATAATGTAATAATGTCGATGCTATGATACCCCCACTACATATCTCCTATGTAAAACCATATAGATTATGTATAGGTGAGCTAACATTGTATGAACCCAAGAATAAAAAGTACCATGCTCCTTGATGTTTTGCACTATCTTGTGCATCTTATAGGAAATTGAAACAACACTCCCATTTACATAAATACATGAATATAACAACACAAATAGGAACTTCTATAGTCATGAAACCTTGGTAGTAACAATCAAATTCAACAATATATCATCAATACTCCCTGTATGATGAGTCCCCATTACCATGGAAGAGAAATAGATAGACACCCTTTGTATGTACTAAAGACTAGTATCCTTTTAAAATATATCCCATTACCCAGAGATCATCAATAATAGAATATGACATACATCCTTTAATGTAATAATCATCTCACCAATAGGTATCAAGAACGTGCATGTGTCTATATCCCATCTTTCACATAATGCAATAATCATATGATTTTCCCAAGGCATAGGATCTATGAAAGAAATGTATCTCAGGCCTACTCTCTCAATCACATCCATCTCCACATCTACTAAGGGAAAACCCCACATGGTCTCCATCATCTTCCCCATGTGAAACTCCCTCATGAAGCCATCAACCTACAAGATTAAAACTAAATCAGACATCAAAAAAAAAAAAACCCGACACATAATAAGATGCATCAAAAATTAATTAACAATACTAATCATCACATCTTAGAATTATTGGACACTAGTGCTACATATAAGATAATAGTGCCACACCTTAGACACTAGTGCCAAGTCTTGGACACTAGCACCTAGAATCAGACACTGGTGCAATTCTATGCAAAACAAGATTTAAGCTAGTTCCTTTTTAGTAAAAATAGTAAACAAGATAATGTAAATGATACAAATGGGAAAAATTTTGAGTTCCTTACTAGGTGAACCTCTTCCCTGACCTGAATCCATGCCTCAACCTCCTCATAGTGCAACAAACTAGTTCCTCATCTCCTCGACATATTTTTCTCAACCTAGACACCGAATAACTTTAACCCAAATGCTCCAAATGAATAAAATGACCTATTTAAGTCATACTTACCCAGTGCCACCTTATTAAGGTTACCCCTATGCTCTAATTTTAATGACTAATATAAATATCTTGCTATCACCATATCTCGAGAACCATAGCTCCAATTTATGAACCATTTTTTACATATGGGACTTGACATCGATACACAACATCCTATATTAGTTAAAATAATCTCCTTTCATTATAAAATATAAAAAATAACAAAAAAATATCACTATATTTAACAAACAACTTACAAAACATCTATCCAATTACACATTTAATTTTCAACTCTAACACAATAAATGAAATATTCAAACTGAACAAAACATTACACCTACTAATTAACACCAATATAATAAATCATTACTAGTTTTGGTTACATATCCTCACCATAGTATCTTCTATCTCACTAAAAGATGGGGAAAATAGGCATAGATTTATTTAGACATACATAATTTCATTTAGATATATAGACACATGATTCTACAAAGGTACATAGGTTTACATAGATATTCAGATTCACAATTTTTTAGATATACATATGTAAAAGTCTACATATGTTTATATAGATATTCAGATTCATAAAATTTTAAATATCTAGACATATGGGTCTACACAAGTAGACAAGTTTACACAAATATTCAGATTCATAGGCATTTAGATATATAGACACATAGGTCTACATAGGTACACATGCATTCATATTCATAGGTTTTCAGATATACATATGCACAAGTCTATGTAGGTTTATATAGATATTCAAATTCATAGGCATTCAGATATATAGGCACACAAGTTTACCTAGGTACACAGGATTATGTAGGTTTACACATGTATCTAGATATACATTATATGTAGATATACAATTTTGACTTAGGTATACTAATTCAATCAGATATTAAAATACACAACTACATTGCTTAGATATCACGATTAGGGGGAATGATATAGAGTGCATGTCATTGGTCCCCATTTTTAGATTTATCAGGATACACTCAATATCATCACCAGGTTTTCACCAGTTTGAGTCATATGAACATCTACAATGGTTGATCCATAACATTCCAATAGTCCCAAGACACATACTTAGATTTAGAGTGGGAAAAAATGAGCCTTATTTCTCCACACATTCAATTTATATACTCAAATTTAGAGTGGGGGTAAGTGAGCCTTATTTATCCACACATTCAACTTACATACTTAGATTCAGAGTGGGGGATAGTGAGCCTTGTTTCTCATAGGAGGATTTGTCATCCTTCAAATTTCCTATGATTTACTAAAACCAATATAGTACTAAAGAGAATTTTGAGAGATTTCTAATGTTTATTGGAAAGCATAAAATGGACATATTATGCTCTAGATATCCCTGGTAAAAATTTGGATAAAAAATGGTCAACCATCAACAATGATGTGGATGAATGAATGGTTGCCAAGTAAACCAATCAATGTGTGACACGTGGCATTGAAATGATAAAAGGGTGTTTGTTTTTATCTCTAGTCTTCAACACTCATATTTGGATAAATGGGCCCCACTATTTGCTGGTCGGGGACCCTCAGTTAGGGTCGACACACTCTTTTTATGGATGTGTGCCTTTGCCTCTATTTATTCAAGTTACCAATGTCATGTTTATGTATTTATATGCCTATGTGTTGATTACACATTGCATGTGGGATTAATAATCCCAATATTTTAAATCATCCAACTAATTACATTTCATTTGCTGAGCTTGACACTTAGCCCAAGTATGAACTCATCATGATTGAGTTTGAGACATGATAACTTGAATATAAACTCACCATTATTTGCTTGAAGGATATATTTTTTGGTTCTAACAACCCCACACTGACCTTGTTTAGTTTGGTTGAGATCTTATGTACCAACCAATGTCTTGAGCTCCTTCATATTTAGTAGAGCCATTTAGATCTTCAAAATTGAGCCAATAAAAATGGTTTGATATGTGGTTGAATCCACAAACCACATTATAAATGCAATTCTATTTGAATCCTTTGCTATATTTCCACCCCATGAATGTGGGATATTAAATCTTATATGGTAAATGCCAGTTGAAACCAAATAAAGACCATGGGATTTGAACCCATGATCTATGGAAAAATAATCAAGTGGACTAACCAATCCATCAAACATTTTTAAGTGTTATAAATAAAATAAATTTTTATTGGTACGAAGATTTAAAATGACTATGTAAAGGATTTTTAATGGTAGAATGCAAATATTTGCTTTTTTGGCCAATCCCAGTGCATTTTCAGGGCTTGGTGTAAACCAAAAAGTTGTTCAAAATTTGGAGATGCTAAATGTGGTATATTTGTGCTCCAAATTTGGTGTTTATTTGATGTATTTTTGAGTTATTGAAGTGATGATTTGACATAAAATTCTGGGAAGAGATTCTATAAGTGCTTTGGGAAGGTGGAGGATGATTATTGATTATCATCAGAGTCATCCAAAGGTCTGATGGAAAGAATTTTTAGGTATGAAATCCATTTTGATGTAAGTTTGTAAAACTGATGATATTTACATCTTTTTATTTTAGTGGATTAGTTTGTTATTTCACTAACCCAGAGATGTAGCCCCTAAATGGTTGAACTCTATTTCTAGATTGGTGTCAATTTTCATTTTAGTATTATATGTTTCATTTATTAATTTAGTTTGGAGAGAATTAATTAGACACTTCAAATAAGTAAAAGAAATTATAATATAATACCAAAATAGGAGTTTTAAGTCAGAAACAAGTTATCAGAGTTTCATTCACTCATGTTCAGTTCTAGAACAATATATCCAATTTCTATTGATTTAATTAGGAAATTGAGAATATTCTACATCCAATTATATGTATTTAAAGAATTGATATTTTTTATTATCCAATTATTTGAAAACTATTTGATTTATCTAAGGGGGGCTAAATCCAGTTCATAGATCAAATTTTAGTATCAAAGCAGGTTGATACAAGACTTGCTTCAGTTGTTGATATACTTTAGTTTGGAGATATACTTCAATTTGGAAAATTTAGATATTATATTATTGATTTTTGTTATTCTATTTGATTTGAACATGTAGGAAGGCAAGTTAAAATGAAAATTGGAAGGTTTTCTAATTTACTAAAAGAAGACAAGCTTCTAATAGCCAAGGTTCTAAAACCACTAGCCCTGTAGGATCAACATGGATGAAGAACATAACACATTATCAATTGAAGGTGAGATGGTGTTGAGAGAGGATTAAAATTTATATCTTGGGATGCATTCATATAAAATGTAAGGCATTTTTAGTGATGCACATCCAAAAGGAATCAAGTTGTAGTCCTATTACCATTATTACATAAAGGGCAAATTAAGGTATGATGGTGATTTGATTTTATATTAGTATTAGCACAATATTTTGATCTTTGAAAACTAGTTGTGTATCCTTTATTTTTAGATAAATAATCATATTATGGATGCATATGGCCTTAATGATAGGAACAAGTGAAAAGACTAGTTCCATGGTAAGATATGGAAATGACAAATAGGGCATTGTTCAAGAAATTGAATAGGTTTTTGTACTTTGAGTATTGAGTTTGAATTGGTTGAAGTTGATTTATGTTTCACATGTTTGTTAAGAGTTGTAGGAAGCAAAAATTAATTTATTTAAACACCAAAAATCTATCAACCATTTCTCAATAGGTGTGCAGTTCATAATTTCTTCAGAGGTATAAGTTATTTTCAAACTTAACTATGTATAAATAATTTTTGGTTTAACTTTGGATAAATTTTGTGTGGGTTGCTTTGGAAGTAAGTTATACCTTGATTTGAAAATGTTTTTGAAAGCCTTTTGAAAATGAAAAGGATCATCTAACTCTCATAAGATAGAGTTGATAAGATGAAACCTTCTATTCAATTATTGGAAACCATGAAGAGGGAACAACCCTTATGTTGATAAAATGGTTCAATAGAATAGTTTTGGATAAAGAATTACTATAGTATTGAATAGCACGCTTATTTTTTATTTCAAAAAATATTTAAGAGAATTCCTAACTATTGAATTTAGGGAAGGAATTTTGATAAAGTTGTGTTTTGAAGATTATTTACTATCTCCTATTTCAATTTTCCATTGTAATCAATTTTGGGAATCTAACTCAGTTTGATGAGTATGGAGGTATGAATCAGGGAGTAGTCAGATGGTGAATAAAACCTTGAGACATGTTTAAAATTCTTGTTTTTCTCCTCACCTTTATATGATATGTCTTATAATTACTTGTAGAGTTTGTGAGTTTATAAATATCTTATTTGTGAATTATACAGTTATAACCTTAGGATAGACAAATTCATTGCATGATTTTATATTTTGTAGATACATTTAATTCAAAATATATATTGGGAAAAAAATTTATTAAAAAGTTTTTATACACACATGTATGTTTTTCAAGCACTTCATATAGATATACTTTAAAATACCCATAGATGGGCAATGTTTGTAAAATTCAAGTATCCATGTGTATGCAACACTTTATTTTCCCTTGTGTGACGTTGATAACAAGAAGAATACCTTAGCCTTTATGCAGTGCAGGGGTTGAGAGAATTTGTCAAAGTTATGATTATTTTAGGTAAAAAGTCATTTAGGTAGAAATGGGTAAAGAGGTTTTTTTACTCTCCATAATCAAGTTACAATTTCAATTGGACAGTTGGCTTCTTATAGGGAAGTTTTATAACATCTTATTTCATTGATGTAGACTTGTGTTTTTCAAGTGGAATTTTATTTCATCATTTTGATAGATTGACTTCATAACTCCTTCATATACTATTTTTGGCTCTTATATGTTTGGAATCAATGTAGGAAGATTATCAATGGCAAAGAAGAGAACTCACAAAGATCTTTTTTTGGGTCAGTTGGATTATCTGTATTTTTGGAGACCAAAAGCCTCTTTGTGATGAGGTTTGATCTAGAAGATTTTTCATCCTTCAAACTTCTAAAGATATCACAAAATAAGTATAGTATTGAATAACATTCTGAGAGCTTTCCTATGCCTATTAGAACACGTAAAATGGACATCTTATGCTCTAGATATCTCTGGTTAAAGTTTGGATAAAAAATAGTCAACCATCAATAGTAATGTGAATGCATGAATGGTTGCCAAGTGGACCAATTAACATGTGATGCATGGTAGTGAAATGGTAAAAGGGTGTTTGTTTCACTTATAGTCTTCAACACTTGTGTTTAGATAAATGGGCCCCACTATTTGTTGACTGGGGACCCTCAGCCATTGTTGACACACTCTTTTTATAGAGGGGTGCCTTTACCTCCATTTTTTCAAGTTATCAGGGTCAAAATGCTCTTTTTACTAAGGGGTGCCTTTGCCTCTATTTCTTCAAGTTACCAATGCTAGATTTATGTATTTATATGCATGTGTGTTGATTACACATTGCATGTGGGATTAATAATCCTAATATTGAAAATCATCTAACTAAGTCCGAGTCATTTACCAAGCTTGACACTTAGCCTAAGTACCAATTTGTCATGATCGAGTTCAAGACATGCCATCTCAAATACAAAATCATCATTATTTTCTCAAAGGATATATTTGGTGGTGCTAACAACCCCACACTGACCTTGTTTAGTTTGGTTGAGATCTTATTTACCAACCAATGTCCCAAGCTCTTCCATATTTAATAGAGACCTTTGGATCTTTGAAACTGAGCCAAGAAAAAAAGTATGATATGTGGCTAAATCCATAATCCACATTCTCAATTCAAGGCTATTTGAAGCCTTTTTAATATTTCTACCCCATGAATGTGCGATATTAAACCTTATATGGTAAATGTTGGTTGAAATCAATTAAAGACCATGGGATTTAAACCTATGATCTGTGGCAAAAGAATCAAGCAACATAATCAATACTCCAAACATTTGTAAGTGTTATAAATAGAATAAATTTTTATTAGTACAAAGATTGAAAATGACTATGGAAAGGACTTTTAATGGTAGAATGAAAAGATTTGCATTTTTGGCCAATCTCAGGGCATTTTTAGGGCTTAGTGTAAACTCAAAAGTTGTTCAAAATTATGAGATGATTAGTTTGGTATATTGGTGATCCAAATATAGTGTTCATTTGACATATTTTTGAGTGATTGAAGTGATACTTTGATGTAGAACACTGGTAAGAGATTTTACAAGTACTTCGAGATGGTGGAGGATGATTACTGAGCATCGTTAGAGTTTTTGAAGGTCTGATGGCAAAAATTTGAATATATGAAATATGTTTTGATGTAATTTTGTAAAATTTATGATATTTACATCTCTTTAATGGATCATTTCATTATTTGATGAATCGAAGATGTAGCCCTTAAATGGGTGAACTTCATTATCACATTGGTGTTACTTTTCCTTTCGGTATTTTGTGTTTCATTTATTAATTAAGTTTGGAGAGAATTAATGAGACACTTAAAATAAGTATAGGATATTATAAGATAACACTGAAATAGGAGTTTTAAGTCAGAAATGAGTTTTTAGAGTTTCGTTCACTCATATTCATTTTTAGAATAATAAATCCAATTTTTATTGATTTAATCATAAAATTTAGAATATTATGTATTCAATTATATGTATTTAAAGAATTGAGATTTTTTAGTATCTGATTATTTAAAATATATTTTATTTATCTAAGGGGGGTAAATCTTGTTTAAAGATCAGCAAGTGAGACTTGTTTCTCCACACATTCAACTTATATACTTAGATTCAGAGTGGGGGTAAGGGAGCCTTATTTATCCACACATTAATATTACATACTTAGATTTAAAGTGGTGGTAAGTGAGCCTTGATTCTCCACATATCCATTTTACATACTCAACTTTAGTATAGGGGGAATCCACACCATGTTTCTACCCTTCACATAGTATAGACCAGTTCTCATCCACTTATGTATCTAAGAAGTGGGCTGAAACTAGATTACATTTATATAGGTTAGTATAGGTATGCATTCCTCTTTTTATTTTATTTCATTACTTTCATTGCATTGCATTAATAGAATAAAATGGGGTCAAATGTAAACACCCTAATTTGGTCAAGCAACTACAAGTACCATGTCTTTTTTTATTCTTTCACATGAGTGTCTTAGTGAAAATTATAGTCCTTGTTCACTTGGTCATTTTGAATCTTTTGATCTTTTTATATCTTATTTTCCTTATTTTTAACACTCCAAAAAATCACAAGTCACCTTATCCCAGTCATAAGGGCCCCTAGCCTATCCTCCCTACTTTTAGCTATATTATGAGCCTTAGGACACTATCATCACTTTCGAGATAGTAGTGCCACATGGTGCTAGTGTTCACTTGTGGCTTTAGTGTTTGATGAGTCATTTCACCCATGTTTGAGTCTTAACCCCTCTGTGAATCTTATTTTATGTTTTGTATCTCTCTTTTATGAATTATTAGCAAATGAACAAGGCATTATATTCAAAGCAAATATCCTCCTATGTAAAGAGCCTCACAAGGAATTTTACATCTAGCACTTAATATTTAGGCACTTATTTACATAAAATCAACCCATAGTACAACTCAAATACTCTGCACACTACTCATTTTTCACATCTATACATTTGCATGCTTGATCAAAGAAGATCCTAAGCAAAAATCATTCTAGTGTACCATGAAAGTTGATGTTGCATGTTCCCTAAAGGAGAACTAAGTATAATCTGACACCCCTAGCATTGGGGTTAATGTAGCCCGTGACCAAGATAATATGGGTTCTACTTTGTATGATTGTAACATCCTAAAACTTAGTTTGTTTCATTTGATTCATTTAATATGTCATGTGTATAGATATTCATTAGGGTTTCAAAGGAGATTCAACCAAAATAATGATATAGATGAGCCCCCAAGTGACACAGAATCACCTACAAGACTTTTAGAAGCTCCACAAGTTCTTTAAAAGTTACAAATAGTCTCTACAAGAAGTACATTAGTGTCATATGACACTACTATCCTAAGAAGGGAGATATTGTCTAGCATCAGATCTCAACAAATAGTAAAAATATAAAAGATTCCTTTGTGTCTACTCAGTCATTTCCAGTACCTTGATCTACATAAAACCCTATTTATGTCTAGCTAAGTTCCTTTTCTCTTTTCACTTACTATTTTGTTAAATTTTCATTAAATCAATAATTTCCATTTTTATTCCATATTAGTAACATATCCACCCCTTTAACTACATATGATTTACACCTAGTAAAACCCTAAAAGGTTAAAACAAGTGGTCATGCATAGACCTACCTAAAAATATTTACATTTACCTTGGTCATAAGTGGATATGGTGTTTTGTGTCACATTTGGTCTATAAGGGACCTAATCACAAATAAAATCAACCTAAAGGGGTGGTTGGGTGTGCATGGGTCACCAATGCAACCTATATTTCCCAATTCACACCAATTTGGAATGAATCAAAATTCAATTTGTGTGATCACACCTAAATGTGGTCCAAACTATCCCTATCTACAATAGCTAAAAATGCTTATGGTGTTGTGTGATTGTTTGCCTATAAAAGACCTAATCATAAATAAAATAAACATAAATGAGTGGTTAGGTGTGCATTGGTTTTTAAACTTTAATTTTGACAAACTGATAACTCCTAGAAATGGCAACAAGTAATATGGAAAGTGCAAAAAATTAAAAAATGATTATATGTTTACTCAAAATAGACATTAATTGTAAAAGTTATGCCCTGAAATCCCTAGGTTCAATATTGAAATCTTGAAAATTACTAACTACTGACCATATTAGATTTTGAAAAATTATCTTCCAAATCATACGTTGTTTAACTATGAGACCAATTATAGTGGTCCTAATTTATTATATTTAATAAAATAAATTTAAAGTATAAGTTAACATTTAAATATAAAATTAAAATTATGCTTAACATTTATTTTGGTAAATCACACCCCTCGCATTTCAATTGATTCTTGAACTTAAATCCTAGACCTACAAAGGCATAGACGAATATGAGTTTTTTGACTAAAAATAAAAAATCCAATTTCTACCATCATAAACACTATGAATTTCAACAAGACATTTCATAAAATTATTACTATGTTGTTGAGCACACTCTCCTCTTTCCATATATATATATATATATATATATATATATATATATATATATATATATATATATATATATATATATAAATTGAACTCTTTTTATGTTTCCATATATGTTGATTTCTAGTTATGATGTTTTTAGGCCACTATATGCCACAACTATACATGTCTATATATGTTTATGTTTTTTTTTTTCCATTAATCCAAATGAAAAAAAAATATGGTCACAAACTAGGCCTAATTCTATACACATTATTTTATTTTTAATTTTTTAAGGTTGCTAAGGTGGCACATAACTAAATATCTAATTTTTTGTCAGTTTTTAGGATATAATTACTTGCAAGATTAATAAACAAAAATATTCAATATTTTTAAAAAACTATTTATGTCCCCAACTAGATGAACTTATCTAAATTTCCACCAAAGGGTTTTAAGCAATACTAAATGATTCTAAAAAAATGAGGGGCTACACTACTGACTATCAACTCTATTTTTAAAAAAAAAAAGGAGTTCCTCTTTGAATTCTGTGTGTTTAACCTACTTATATGTGATTTTTTTTATAGTGTTTTAAAAACTAGAGTCAAAATTCTATAATTCATGTTATTATACCATCTTCAAATTTTGAGTGTACCCATCTCAAATAAACTACATAAGTTGAGATTGCTCAATTTCCAAGAAACAAGTGTTCATGGGTTGGCCCCCTTTTGTCACCCAACTAGTTTCCATACCCCCTAGAAACTTTGTATATATAATAATCTTTTAGAACTTGCAATGAAGACTTGGTGGCATGCAAAAGTGACCTAAAGACATAAAAGGGGAACCAAAAGTAATGGCTAAAAAGGGGTAAACGTGTTGAAATGGAATTTAAAAGAATGAAGGACAAGATTATTAAGAAGGGGATGGGATTTAGGGATGATATTTAGAAACTTTTCTTTATCCTATCTTGGGATGAAAATAACCTTGAAACGATAATAGGTTTTAGAGATCTCTATTTTTAAATGCATCTTAAGTAATGCAGATGGGAAATGGGGTCACAAAGTCATATAAAATCCACATATTACAATTAGCAAACATATAAAACACACGCCACTAGTTTCTTAATTCTTAGGTAAGATCCATATAAGCAATGTGGCTAAAAATCATTGTAAAACAAAGATTGTGCCAAATTTATGTGTCTATAATCAACCAAAAACATGAGTAAGTGTTGTGTGTGTGCACATATTTTTAGCAATTTAAAAAATGGTTGAATGTGTCAAAGATGATAAAAATCCAAGAGACACCTCCATAACTCCAACACTTCATGGATATGAAGTGGAACATGTTTTAGTCATCTCCTAGAGATCAAATTGACCCCTTTTGCGTAGATGACCATTTTTTTTCTTAATTTAGGTGGTAGGTTTTGAAACATTTGATCTACATTTATCAGTAGTTACATAACCATCGATCAATATTAATGATAAATTATGTACTATGGATTTACAATTTCCAACCATTTTTCCTATGGAGTTTTCAAAATAAGAGTAGCCACTCAAAACGACAATTTTTGACATGCAAACCATTTTTAAGAAGTTTCAGAGCTCAAAGAGGCACTTTAGTGGTCAGAAGTATTTAGAGGAGGTTTGAATCAATTAGCAATAGAGTTGAGAAATGTCAACCAGTTAACATAAAACTATAATTGGGAAGAATAAAGTAAGAAAAAGATAGAGAAAGCTTGGAAGAAGCTTGCTAAGGAGGTGTGAGTCTAAAACATGGAAGAGAAAGGATCAAGTCTAGTGAGGGATTGTGTCTATCATTTAATATTCTTTGTAACACCTTCAAAAAAACATTTTTCTTTTTTTTTGGAAAACACCACGGTTCACATGTAAAACACTTCCATGAAGACAACTAGTGGAATTCACATCTACTACAACAACGTGCACCTAGAAAGATTCAACTAAAAGGTGGATAGATATATGAATCTAAGGGTATTTGATTGATTAATTTTTTTTTATGATTTTGCGACTGATTTTAACTCAAAAAAATACTTCACAAGTTAACTAAATTACAAATGTCTTATTTCGAATTGTAATAATTATAATCATCTAAATTTTAAAAGTATTAAAAGGCCTTTTGTTAAATTAACACACTAATTAAATTATTTCACATCAAAAGAAATAAATATACTATCCATAACCATAGAATATAATAACATATAATCACTATTTATTTTTTAAAGTATATAATTTATTTAAAATCATTAAATAATAATGCCATAATTCTTGATTATTTATTAACAATAAATAATTCTCCCATAGCCATTATCCAAAATAAATAATTATTTTTTTTGTAAAATAATAAATTAAATACTTTCCAATGAAATAAGTTACAATGAATTACTTTCTAAATGAAATAAAGTTACATCCACTAATTAATAACAATTTTCAAATAAAGAAAGGTCAAATAATTTATGATTTAAATAAATATCTAAACAACAATCCATTTAAGTAACTATTTCTCCCGATAATGAATAATTATTTTATTTGGTAATTTTCCTAAAAATTAAATAATATTTCACCAAATAATATCCCATTACATTATATAAAAATATACATGAAGTGGCTTTAGTAACTACGAATTAGAGGAATAAGGGTGTTTTGCACCTAGTCCTTGCAATCATTATAAAAGACAAGTATTTGGAAGAGGATAAAATTATCATTGTGAGGATCAAATCACATGTATAAAAATAGACTTTAGGTGTATGTGTATAAGGTGGATTTCTGTCTATATAGAGAGGAGAAATTTTGTTTCATGAAAAATATTTAGGAATGGCAGAATGCTAGGGAAAGGCTAGGAAATACTTAACATGCAAATGGTGGAAGACTTCAAGGTGCACTAAATGGTCATCATGAGGGGAAATGAAAAGCTATTTCATGTGACATTGGACAATACAAACCCCATATTATACCACACATTACAAAGGGTTATGTAGATTATAAGGTGGCAATATCCTTGATTGGTCATTTTTCTATCGTTAAGGGTCGATAAGGATGTTATGAGTGTTGATTTGATTGTACCAAAATAAAATAGTCTAGATAAACATGATTAAGTGCTTAAAATATTTTTTCATAATAAAAATTAAAATGGCTATTAGTTGGGCATGAAAACCAATGTTGAAAATTATTGAGCATTTACAAAATCATGAGGTGAATCAAACCATAACAAAGTCTATACATAGGAATAATTTATTCTATTATTTAGAAATCCTTGATTAGAAACTAAGTTTTTCCATTACATATGTGGTTTAAAATATTTTAGGGGGAATATATGCATGTCAATAGGGTTCAAATAAGGTAACTATGGTATGCATGTGTAATTGTGACTCATTAATCAAATTAGCATCATGTTGTCCTCATTGACCCTTCATGATAACAAACTTGCAATCAAAGAACCTGTCACCTTTCAAGTTATGTACCCCTTTCTAATTTATGCAAACCATGTAAAACTAATAGTTTCCTTAAATCTATACAATATTCTAAATGCCTAAACATCAACTTAGAGCCCAATGGGCACAAATGCAATATATCAATAAATCTAGATGACACATTTTGCATGAAGATTTAGAATTAGAATGCTAATGATTATTGGCATAGATCATGCCTAATTACAATATGGAAATGATTTTTTGTCAACCAAATCACATCATGTTTGATCACCTTGATAGATGGCCAAGAAACATAATCACAAATGGTCAGAGCATTTACAACTTGATATGCTCTTGGTCACTTCTAATTTTTACAGTGCCTTGTAATGAAAATAATTTTTCCATTTTAGTCACCAAGACAAACCCTAATCACCCATAGTTGGATTGACTCCAACATGTTGGGATCTTCAACCATTCAATAATGATGTCACCTAATTGAAACTATGGGACTTGTAGTTTTGACATAGAGATTGGGCAAAAATGATATCTCTTTCCTTGAAGAATGCAAGCCATTATACATGAAAGTATTACATGGTGATTCAGGTCCCTATTATATATAATATTTTTATATATTAAATGTTAGTTGTTATATAACTATTATATAATATATATTATAATATTTTTTTCTTTTTTATTATTAATTATATAATATATATATTATATAACATTAATTATATATTATAATATTTTTGTGTATTGAACATTAATATCATCTTACATAATATATAGATATATGATATTATATAATATGTATTCTAACATAGTTTAAATATAATATATGAAGAATTAACCCATCATGAAGCACATTGATAAAAATAAATTAAGGAATAAAGAAATGATAAATAAAAAATCATGGATTTTTTTTATTAACACTCGTGACTACGTGTCACTCCATGGTTTGCTAGAAAATTTCCACCCTGATTCCCCCATCTCTCAGATTGACACCATGCTCAATATTTGAGGCATTATGGTTGAAAATGATTGGTTCCCAAACTAACAACTTAATATTTTATATCTCTTGACATCAGCCCCCCTCTAGGTGTTTGCATGCATTTGGTCTAGGGTTCAATAGGTCTGACATCGGTTGTTCTGGATTGATTCCAAGGAACCCCAAACCTTGTCATGATTGACAGGTATGGGAGCCTGGGGATCTTCCCATTGGCCATGGCTTTGGGAAAAATAGCATGCAGGGATTCCTTGGCAGAGTTTACATCTTTGTGCTTGTTAATAAATAGTGTGATCTATCTTCTTTATATCCAAACTAAACAACTATGACATAACATGAAAAAGTAACTAGATAGATTTTAAACTATATTGCTAGGATTGATATATTTCATCTCCAAAAAAAGTGTTGATCTCTGATATGTCACCATATGGATAGCCATCAAAGTAAAAGGGATACAACATAATTCAATTCAAATAAATCATTCATATATAATATATACCTATAGTCATAATTATTGATCTAATGGTTGATGCACTCCAGTGAGGATATACTGCCTTAAGTAAGGATGTAATATAGGAAACATGAGGGGATGCCATATATGTGCTTGAAATTATATTAAAGGAATCATTCCTATGATCAAAATCATTTAATATAGAGGTACACCTCTTGCCCAAGATTTTAGTATGTTGATCCCTGGATCCATAATGTCTAGCTCTATTGACACAAATCAAAACATTGTTATCAACAGTTTTACAATGTAAGATTTATTCTAGAAATTCAAAAAAATCAAAGTTTTAGAGATGAATTTTGACCTTGAGTATGTGTGGGATAATAGTATTTGGGCCTATATATGAGAATGGTACCACCATTGGAGCTAGCCTTCTATTTAACTTAGTTTTTCTGGGATCAATGTAAGCAAGAGGAGATCTGCATGAGCACATAAGGATGTTTAATACCATTGAGTACCCAAAGCATTCATTTTTTTATGTAAACAACTAAATTAACTACTCTAAAAACCTACTTTGTAGAGTTTATATAATTAAAAAATACTATCACATCATCTCCAATAACTGACATTGCAAGGAGATTATAAGGGTACACAAAATTAAAATTGTCATCTAGGTTATTGAGAAGAATCATGCCAACCCCTCCTACTCTACGAACTTATTCAACCCTTACAACATAGTTATTGACATTACCATGGTAGGCAATAATTTTACCTCTAACTTTCCAAGGATCTAGTGTTCTCATGGTACATGACATTTTGAAACATAATTTACATCAAAAATGGTATGTTTCATAGTTTATAACTTGCTGATTAAGGGATTAAATTTTCTATCAGAAGTTATTTAATAAAATATTTTTAGTTATGTATAATCATAAAAATGAGAATTGTGTAGCTTAGCCATTATAGTTAGGTACACCCTCATGCAAACCATCTGATGATGATGTCAAAGGGTACCATTTTATCTTTTATAAGGATAATTGAGCTAAGCTTATTACTTAGCATCCAAACCACACAAACTTCCATGAATTATTTATAGAAAGGGATCTAAAAAAGTTCAATGACCTTAAAAAACCATATTGATTGTCCTTCTATGTTTGCAATAGCATATTATTGAATTGTGATATGTTACCACAAAAAAAATTGGAAATAAATAACATGATTAGAATCTCAAAGAATTGAAAATATATCAATAAATATGTTGAAATTTTAGTGCTCACCTTTTAAATCATCTTATTTCCTAGGAAAAGAATAGAGGAGAATTGTCTATCAATACCACTTTCTATAACTTTTATAATCCAAGGAGCCAAATTTGAGATAGTCCCAGGCTCTGGACAATCAATTCCTATAGAACAAACCACCATGTTCCCTTTTTGGGAATCATGGAGTGATCTAATGGAAATCACATTTTGCAATTATGATTAAGTAATGGAACACATCTACTCCATCATAGACACCTTAGTCAAATCCTAAAAGAATGTCTACATCGGTACATGAATCCCAACAATTTTTTAGCTTACAACTTTGGCACCAGGTGTTCCTCCCTTTATGGTCCCTTATGCATATCCATAAAGACTTGCATTTTCACAAAATTCCCTCCTACTATGGATAGAGTATGACTCCCGTGTCC
This sequence comes from Torreya grandis, assembly GCA_037957365.1. NCBI lineage: Eukaryota > Viridiplantae > Streptophyta > Pinopsida > Cupressales > Taxaceae > Torreya > Torreya grandis. Next base: position 313,146 of record JARHVA010009160.1, on the reverse strand, counting down.
TTCTATGTATCTTGATGACTTTTATTTTACAACTTTAGAGAAATCAAGATGCCCATTTTTAGCCTCATATCCCTTGGAGAAGACTTGCGCTCTAATTAACTTCCTAGAGGATAATAATCATTTGAAGAGTTATAACTTTTCTCTAACAATTTACACCTTCTAGTGGAGTTTGGTTCTACTAAAAATTATAAGTTAGGTTACTAACACAATAGGGTCAGGACCAATAGTCTTCAGAATGTGCTTATTTTCAATGACCAAATAAAGGAAGACAATACTAGGTTCTTGATCCCATAACAGGGTGATATCTGACCAATAGATCATTAGATCTCCAATAGTTTATCAAGGGGTATAACACCTTGAAAAATTCTTGGGGCTGACATCAATTGACCTAGATTGGTTTTGGAGAACCCAAGACCCTGCCATGACTGATAGGTATGTGATACTTGGGCTCTATAAAAACCACATAGGGAGTTGAAAGAGCAGAGTCTAGGAAAAGCCTGTGGATGCTAGGAGATTGTGTTTGAAGCATGGGAAATACATGCAAACTCTAGGAAAAATTATTTTGGTTCCTCAATGTGTTAAACTTTTGATGTTGATATCTCTTGAAATAACATCTTCATTTGTTTCCTTATACACAACATCCCAAATTGGCAATCGTATGAAATGGAGTGTACATGCTATTGCTGTTTTATTTACTCAAATATGTGTGTATGATGGTCAATCTATGTTTTTTATCTAGACATACAAGCTATGGGACTATATTTTAGTTTATGGAGTGTGGACAACTGGGAAACTAAAGGGGGTTGTTAAGATTGATTAATCACATGTTCAATTTGTTGTAGTGCACCAAATTTTCAATGTAAATTCAACATCATCACCAATAAAATATTTGAATGTAGTGAGTTTTGAACAGAATATAAAATTTATTTGGTGAATAAAACTAAATGATATATGCTTATTAATATGACAAACAAATATATCTATAGTTACTGCTAGAATATATTATGTTGTGAGATCACATAATTGCTTTTCCTCGAGCTCAACTACATATCTGAGCCACATCAGACCCAACTCACCCAATTACATATTTGACTCACCTTCACACATTAATGCAAATAAAATAACCTATACCACTTGGTATTGTAAGGATGATCCCAGTGTTGAGCAGACAATATATCATGAACAAATGATAAATGAACACTTGGCCACTATAGACCTAGCTTGAGAGCTCTTCGACTTGTTAGGGGAGCAAAATGAAGAACTAAAGGTGAGATCTCAAAAATGAAAATCCTAGTAATATCTGTAGAGCCTGGGAGTGAGTGGGAGGTAGACACATGGGTAGTGGTAGCTGAGTTGTAAATCCAAATGATAATTAAAATCCATAAACTCTACTTTGCTATCAAAAGCTATAAAATTGGTGCCATCATAAAAGATAGAAATTTATTATAAATCAAAAATCCCCATCTATTCAACTCAATATTACCATTTGTATATTGTGGTTTTATGTTTCTAATAGAGAGTTTTATAGTTCGTAATTTGTAAAAATAAGTCTAAATTTTCATGTTTCTAAAATAGAGTTTTATATGTTTACCCATCATCAGAAGATTGTTGTTGTGGATAATCCTCTATGAAAGTTAAAATTTAGAAAAAAGGAGAATTTGTCCTTGAAATGTGTGATGGAAAGTGTGATTGTCATTTCCAATAGCTATTTAGACTTTAGATAATGTTTAGCAAGGATGTGTCATATAACTTTGAACAAAGAAAAAGAAATCAAGGTGGTAGGGATTTAATCTTGGATATAAGAAATATTGACAACATTTTTCCTCCTACAATTGTAACTTATGACGATGATTGATAAACATAGCCTGCTCAAATCAATTTATGGAGGAGTTGCATTTGTTTTTCAAGAAACACTAGAAGAAGTTGTCAAAGCTCATGAATCTACCAAAAGTAAGGTATTTTGAAGTATTTGAATGTAGTATTTTTGCAATTATGTAGCCATCCCTCTCCCATAATGGGAAAGATGATGACTGTCTTGCCATCCCCATCCCTCCTTTTTTTAATATCATTTTTTTTCCTATTATGCTTATATATATATATATATATATATATATATATATATATATATATATATATATATATATATTTCATTGTTTTGTTTTATTTATTTGTATTATGTAAAATGAATATTATATCATGTTTTATTTTTGACAAATAATTTTATGTATTATAAAGGTTTTATTTTCTCAGTGAAATTTTATTCTTTTACAGGAACACTTTTTTTTTCATTTTCTTGTTTATTTATATATTTGTTTTGGGTAAATACATTTAAATATTATGCAAGAGTTATACTTATTTATTTCGAGTACCCTTCTATTCTGTATAGGGAGTTCTTTACATAAACATCTATTAATTATTCAAGCTTGTTCAATTTTATAGCTTGAAGTTTAGATCTAACTATTTATTTCTTCATTTCCTCACTTCTCTATAGGTTCACAGAGGGAGAACATAGATACAAGAGAACATAGATGCAAGTAACTTCTACATCAAGCATAGGGAAGCCATGATTTTTTTTTAATTTCATTTATCTAGAAGCTATATGTAAAAGCTAAAGAAGCTATTTTATTATTATTATTATTATTATTATTATTATTATTATTATTATTATTATTATTATTATCATCATCATCATTATCATTATCATCATCATCATTATTATTATTATTATTATTATTATTATTATTATTATTATTATTATTATTATTATTATTATTATTATTATTATTATTATTTATTTATTTTAGGCTAGATACTTCAACTCTATAATAGTGTAATATTAACAACTTAAATATTTTTAAAATCTTATATCATAGTGATTATATCTTCTTTTCAATCTCAATACTAATTTTTTTTCTTTTAAATGTAGTTTCCTTTTTCTATAATAGATTACAATTTTCAAGATTGATAAGTTGTTTCCAAGAAACCATTACAAAAATTGCTACTATGCTCAAGTAAAAGAAAGTAACACAATAACAACACTAATTTATAATATTTACCACAAAACAAGAATTTCCATTATACTTAAATAAGAATAGTAATAACATTAGATTGTAATTTATGTTGAATAATATCTCCATAATGTATTATTTGCATAATAGTAAAAAACTAGCCAACATAATATCTCCATAACGTATTATGCGTACAACAAAAATAACAATAACTAGCATCTACATGATTTCACAAGCTATAATTTATTTTGCCACAATAAATCAATTGCAACAGCAATAATTTCACAAGATATAATTTTACTTCACCATATTTATAATTTTATACTCTATAATTCCTTGTAGAATAAAAAATTTCATAGCAATGATAATTCTTTCATTCACATCTATGGATAGCATTCCAACACATCCATAGTAGCAATATAGCAAGGGAAGGTGCTCACCTCCTAGTCTATTGACATCATAGGGTGTTCCAACCCTTAGCCTCCCCCAAGCCCAAGGGGTGAATCCTACACATAATTGGGGAAACACAACACAACATTTTATGTGGTTCACATAGTTAGAAATCATACAACACTAATCACCAAATTCACACAACTAACATTCATACTTGCATACATGGGTCTATTTAAGTTAGAAAAAGATGTTTTTTTTTTTAAATTTATTTATTTATTTTTTACAATAGTGAAAGGGAATCTAGCTAGCAATGATAGGCCCCAAGCTTCATCTTAGTTATGAATTTTAAAGTATGGAGGAGGGTAACCATCATGCAACACTAAGGCCCCAAGTTCCTACTATTTCAAATTTAGGGGAAAGGAAGCTAGCTTGCAACATAACATCCCTAAGATTCTTATTTCAATTCAGGGGAAAAGAGGTTATCTTTCAACATAATATCCCCAAGCTTCACTTTTCATTAAATAATTTAAACAATCATTTATTTACAGCCATGTATGAAACACAACACATGTTAAATTTAATATTTTTCTCATTCACATTTCTACACACAAGACATTCAAACTACACCGTTTACCTAAGGGTTTTGTTACTTATCTTAAAATAGATCTCTTTCCTCAATTTCCCAAGATACTCCAATTTTCTTGTTCTTTCCTCTTCCAAATTTTATTGCATCTTAGAATAATAGATGGAAAAATATAAAGTTTTACATCTTAAAGGGATGAAAAGGTTGTTCTATGCAACAACCACTTAGAAGGGGACACTAAGTGGGAAGGGTGTCCCCTTCTTGGCTATAGCTCCACCTCTTACTTGGAGAAGACAGATCATTATTTTGGCACATAATTTAATATTTCAATGGTCACAATGTCCAAGGGGCCTCATCTTTGGCCAATCAAGCTTAAAGATGCATTTTTTTTTAATTTTTCAATTTTGGGCTTCCTAAAAATCCGAATTTCATCATTAGGAGAAGATTTACTTAAGATTATTTACATCAAGGTATGATATAATAATAATAATAATAATAATAATAATAATAATAATAATAATAATAATAATAATAATAATAATAATAATAATAATAATGTGATGGAGAAGGATAAAAATGGGTCCACAAATTGATTAATAAAAAGGGTCACTAGGGGTACATGGTTCAAAAAAACATGGCAAACATTAATGCACATAGAAAAACACACACTCAAGGCCTAACACAATTAGAATAATTATGTGGGGTGGTATTTGTCAACTCTTGTCCCTCCCTTTGCCATCATTCATCTTCTCCTTGTCATCTACACACTAAATCACTCATCATAATTTTCACATAATGATAATTAAATATAACATTATTATAATCATATAACATGGGATTCTTAGAATTATCTGAAGATTACATAACCACTGTCAATAGTATTTGTATTATCACATGCATGGACTCATATCTTTAGATCTAGATTATCCCTATCATGGTACCAGATGTAGATATGTTGTATACATAATTAGCATGATAACATACACTAATCACCTCATCATAGTAACACTTGAATTAATAATTAACATTTCATCATGCTAAATGGGTTTCATCTCATCATAATATATCAAAATAATAGATTAAACCATATCAATAATAAATCCATATTGATGCAAAAAAATAGACCCATCTTTCAGAGGCCATAACTTTTGACCCATGACTCTATTTGAGCTCTTCCACGCATCGTCACATGCTATACATGCAAACATCTTACAAAACATAAACAAAAACCATATACCAATAAAATACAAAAACTCAATCCACTACACATATTCTTAAAACATTCATAAAATAGATACAAATTCATTAAATTTACTCCAACTAAAACAAATTACAAATCTCAACATTTCAAACAATCAAGCTAATTCAACACAACAATCTATACAATATAACAAGATCCAATTGCCCATAGCCAAATTGAACAACAAGAATCCATGTCTATAGCTTAGAATATCATTTCAATACAAATATAGTGCATCAATCAATGATGTGGACATGAATACTAGGACAAAATCCGTCACTCTCACTCTCAGATACATCAAAGATAAAACTAGAGGCCCCACTATCTCTACATGACTTGGATCTATGACTCTATCTTCTCTCTTTCCTGATACATGCCTAACTAAGCCATATACTTGGCATGATCTAGTTGAATTCATATTTATTCATCTATTATCTGACTACTATCCCTTCCTAGAATATTATGTGCGGTCATGGAATCCCTATGCAACTCAACACTTGCCTTATCTCTATATTTTGTTGCTCACTTATATACCATAGTTTCTATCATATCCTGATAAAAAAAATGGGCATGAAACCCAACCACTTTGGTGGCCCTCTCTACCAATCCATCCTCTATGGCATCATCAGGAATATGTCATGTCAACTCACATAGTGAAAAATTAATGATGACCTCCTAATACTTCTCATCCCCTAAACCTGTAAGTGTCCACATTGTTCATAATATTCCTTATCGCATAAATAAATAATCAAATTTACATATAACATAAAAACATGTTATTTAACTTACCATCAATATCCCTCATGGTATCTACATCTAGTACATCCTTCACAATCATCCCACCTCTCAAAAAGAGAGGTACCCATCTATGGTCACTCCACAAGGCCATATAGATCTCAATCAATCTGACATCATCTATATCTAATATCTTAATATCAGGGTCACACTCTATCAACATAATAGGAGCTATCTCAACAATATATGGCATCGACATACTACATGGAATCACAAGATCCTGAGAGATCCTCAACCATATCACTGGTAATGGGGGCACATCCTGCATACCATGTGACCTGCTAATACTAAAATTTCTCATATACATTATCCTAGCCATCATGTAGACAACAACTACCTTGAATCTACCTTAGCTATGTATTATCCTCAAGTCACCCCTGGTATCTTGTATAGGGTCTCCAAATGATATTCCCTACTATCAAACTATCTAACAATTATTGACACTACATAGTGCTCCTCCTCGGTACATGCCCTATCCATGTCCATATCTTTAAAAATAACTATGGATGATCCCATCCATCCCACACACATGACACCAGCCTAATCATAACTATATACTCATATGCTAAAAAATGTAATAATGTCGATGCTCTAATACCCCCACTACACATCTCCTATGTAAAACAATATAGATTCTATATAGGTGAGCTAGCATTGTATGAGCCCAAGAGTACAAAGTGCCATTCTCCTCTATGTCTTGCATTATCTCATGCATCCTATAAGAAATTGAAACACCACTCCAATTTACAAAAATAAATGAAAATAACAACATAGCTAGGAACTTATACAATCATGGAACCTTGGCAGTGACAATTAAGGTCAACAATATATCATTGAGACTTCTTGTATGATGAGTCCCCACTACCATGGAAGTGAAATATCTAGACACCCGTTGTATGGTCTGAAGACTAGTAGCCTCTTGAAATACATCCCATTTTCTAGAGATCAAAAATCATATAATCTAACATACGTCTTAATGTAATAATCATATCACCAGTAAGTAGCCAGAATGTGCATGTGTCTACATTCCATCTTTCACACAATGCAATAATCATATGATTTTCCTAAGGCATAGGCTCTATGAAATAAATTTATATCAATCTTAATCTCTCGATAACATCCATCTCCACATTTTCTAAGGGAAAACCCCAAAAGGTATCCATCATCTTCCCCATGTGAAACTAATCAAAAATACTAATAATCACATCTCAGGACTGTTGGACACTAGTACTACATAGAGGATAGTAGCAATGGAAAATAGAGCCACACCTTAGACACTAGTTATAGGTCCTAGACACTAGCACCTAGAATGGGACATTAGTGCAATTCTATGCAAAACAAGATTTAAGCTAGTTCCTTTTCAGTAAAAATAGTAAACAAGATAATGTAAATGATACAAATAGGAAAAAAATTGAGTTCTTTACCAGGCTAACTTCTTCCTTGACTTGAATCCATACCTCGACCTCTTGATATTGTAACAAGATAGTTCCTCATCTCCTCGGCATATTTTTCTCACCTAGACACTAAATACTTTCAACCCAAATGCTCCAATGAATTTCCAAATGAATCAAATGACCTATTTAAGTCATAATGACCCAATGCCACCTTATTAAGGTTACCCCTATGCTCCAATTTTAAGGACTAATACAAATTTCTTGCTATCACCATATCTTGAGAATCATAGCTCCAATTTACAAACCATTTTTTACACATGGGACTTGAAATTGATACAACATTCCATATTATTTAAACTAATCTCCTTGTCATTATAAAATCTATAAAATGACAAAAACATATCATTATATTTAGCATAAAAATAAACAAAAAATATATCTAATTAAACATTCAGTTATCAACTCTAACATAATAAATATAATATTTAAACTTAACACAACATTAAACCTACTAATTAACACCAATACAATAAATCATTACCACTTTTGTTTACATATCCTCACCATAGTGTCTACTCTCTCATCAAAATGGGGGATTTAGTCATAGATTGCTTTAGACATACATAATTTCATTTAGATATATAGACACATGAGTCTACATAAGTACATAGGTTTACATACATATTCAGATTCATAAGTTTTTAGATATACAGATGCATATGTCTACATAGGTTTACATAAATATTCAAATTCATAAGAATTAAAATATACAGACACATAGGTCTACATAGGTACACAAGTTTACACACATATTCAGATTCATAAGTATTTAGATATATAGACACACATGTCTAAATAGGTATACAAGTTTACATAAGCATTCAGATTCACAGGTTTTCAGATATAGAGATGCACAAGTCTACATAAGTTTACATAGATATTCAAATTCACAAACATTCAGATATATAGGCACACAAGTTTACATAGGTACACAGTTTATGTAGGTTTACACATGTAGTCAAATATACATTATACACAAATATACAATTTTAACTTAGGTATACCAATTCACCCAAATATTTAAATACACAGCTACATTGACTAGATGTCATGATTAGGGGGAATGATGCAGAGCACACATCCTTGGTCCCCATTTTTAGATTTATTAGAATACACTCAATATCATCACTAGGTTTTCACCAGTTTGGGTCATAAAACCATCTACAATGATTGATCCATAGCATTCCACCATACCCAGTTCACATACTTGGATTTAGAGTGGGGGAAAGTGAGCCTTGTTTTTCCACACATTCAATTTATATACTCAGATTTAAAGTGGGGGTAAGTGAGTCTTTTTTATCCACACATTCATCTTACATACTTAGATTCAGAGTGGGGGCAACTTAGCCTTTTTTCTCATCTAGAGGATTTATCATCCTTCAAAGTTTCCAAGATCTCTCGAACCAATGTAATACTAAAGAGAATTTTGAGTGATTTATAATGCCTATTGGAAAGCATAAAATGGACATCTTATGCTCTAGATATCATTGGTCAAAGTTTGGATTAAAAATGGTCAACCATCAACAATGATGTGGATACATTAATGGTTAACAAATGGACCAATTAGCATGTGACACATGGTAGTGAAAAGGTAAAAGGGTGTTTATTTTTGCCTTCGATCTTTGACACTCATGTTCAAACAAATGGGCCTCACAATTTAATGGATGGGGACCCTTAACCAGGGTCAACACACTCTTTTTATGGAGGGATACCTTTTCCTTTGTTTCTCAAGTTACCAATGTCATGTTTATGTATTTATATGCTTATGTGTTGATTACACATTGCATGTGGGGATTAATAATCCCAATATTTTAAATCATCCAATTTATTCCAAGTCATTTATCAATCTCAACTCTTATCTCGAGTACCAACTTATCATGACCAAGTTCAAGACATGTTAGATCAAATACAAACTCACTATTACTTTCTCGAAGGATATATATTTTTGGTTCCAGAAACTTCACACTGACCTTGTTTAGTTTGGTCAAGATCTTATTTACCAACCAATGCCCTGAGCTCTTCCATATTTAGTAGAGTCATTTGGATAGTTAAAACTAAGCCAAGTAAAATAGTTTGATACATAATTGAAACCACAAACCACATTATTAATGCAAGGCTATTTGAAGCCTTTGCAATATTTCCACCCCATGAATGTGGGATATTAAACCTTATATGGTAAATGCCGGTTGAAACCAAATAAAGACCATGGGATTTGAACCCATGATATGTGCAAGAAGAATCAAGCAGCCTAACCAATTCACCAAAAATTTGTAAGTGCTATAAATAGAAAAAAAAAGTATTAGTACAAAGATTAAAAATGACCATGTAAAGGATTTTTAATGGCAAAATGTAAAGATTTGAATTTTTGGCCAATCTCAAGGCATTTTCAAGTTTTGGTGTAAACTAGAAAGTTGTTCAAAATTTTGAGATACTAAATTTGGTATATTGGTGCTCCCAATTTGGTGTTCATTTGATTTATTTTTTAGTGATCGAAGTGATGATTTGATGTAGAATGTTGGGAAGAGATTTTGTAAGTGTTTCGGGAAGGTGGAGGATGATTATTGAGCATCATCAGAGTCTTTCAAAGGTCTCATAGCAAGAATTTTTAGGTTTGAAATTCATTTTAATGTAAAATTTATAAATTTAATGATATTTACATCTTTTTAATGGATTTATTTATTATTTCATGAACCCAGAGACGTAGTCCCTAGATGGGTGAACTTTGTTATCAAATTGGTGTCAATTTTCCTTTCATTATTTTGTGTTTCATTTATTAATTCATTTTGGAGAGAATTAATGAGACACTTAAACTAAGTATGAGAAATTATAAGATAACACCAAATAGGAGTTTTATGTCAGAAATGAGTTTTCAGAGTTTCATTCACTCATGTTCATTTATAGAATAAAAAATCCAATTTCTATTGATTTAATCAAGAAATTGAGAATATTATACTTCTAATTCTATGTATTTAAGGAATTGATATTTTTTAGTATCTAATTATTTAAAAACTATTTGATTTATCTAAGGGGGGTAAATCTAATTTATAGATCAAATTTTGGTATCAAAGCAGGTTGATACAAGACTTGCTTTAGTTGTTGATATACTTCAGTTTGGGGTTTTTAGATATCAAATTATTGCTTTGTGTTCTTATGTTTGATTTGATCATGAAATAAGGTTAGTGCAAAGGAAAATTTGAAGGTGTTCCATTTCATTAAAAGAAGACAATGTTCTAACATCCAAGGTTCTGAAACCACTAGCTGTGCATGATCAACATGGATGAAGAAAATAACACATTATCACTTAAAGGTGAGATGGTGTTGAGAGAGGATCAATGTTTATATCTTGGGACACATCTAGATAAAATGCAAGGCATTTTTAGTGATGCACATCTAAGAGGAATCAAGTTGCAGTCCTATTACTATTAATACATAGAGGGTAGATTAAGGTATGATGGTGATTTGATTTCATATTGGTATTAACACAATAGTTTTGTCTTTGATAACTAGTTGTGTAGCCTTTATTTTTGGATAACTAATCATATTATGGATTCCTATGTCCTTAATTATAAAAATAAGTGAAAAGATCAGCTCCATGGTAAGATATGGAAATGGCAAATAGGGCATTGTTCATGGAATTGATTAGCTTTTTAAACTTTGAGTTTTGAGTTTGATTTGGTTGAATTTGGTTTATGTTTCACATCTTTGTTAAGAGTTTTTGGAATAAAATAGGAAGTTATTTATACACCAACAATCTATCAACCATTTCTCATCAAGTGTACAATTCACAGTTTCCTTAGAGGTGTAATTTATTTTCATATGTAACTATGTATACATAATTTTTGGTTTAAGTTTGGATAACCTTTGTGTGGGTTGATTTGGAATTAAGTTATACCTAGATTCTAAAATACTTTTGAAAGCCTTTTGAAAATGAAAAGGATCGGCTAACTCTCATAAGATAGAGTTGATAAGATGAAACCTTCTATTCAGTTATTAGAAAGCATGAAGAGGGAACAACCCTAATGTCGACAAAATGGTTTAACAAAATAGTTTTAGATAAAGCATTACTATAGTATTGAATAGTATACTTAGTTTTTACTTAAAATACTATTTCAGAGAATCCCAACTATTGAATTCATGGAAGGAATTTTGATAAAGTTATGTTTTGAAGATTATTTGCTATCTCCTATTTTAGTTTTCCATTGTAATCAATTTTTGAAATCTAACTCAATTTGATGAGTATGGAGGTATGAATCAAGAAGTGGTCAGATGGTCAAGAAAACCTTGAGATAGGTTTAAAATTGACAGTTTTCTCCTTACCTTTATATTATATGTTTTATAGTTACTTGAAGAGTTTGTGAGTTTGTAAAGAGGCTCTTATTTGTGAATTATATAACTAGAACCTTAGGATAGACAAATTCATTGCATGGTTTTATACTTTGTAGATATGTTTAAGTCCCAATGTATCTTGGGCAATGTTTTTATTATAAAAATTTTATACACACATGTATGTTTTTCATGAACGTCATGCAAATGTACTTTTAAATACCCATAGATGGGCAATGTTTATAAAATACAAGTATACATGTGTTGCAGTTTTTTGAAAGTCTTATAAGGCTATGCAACACTTTGTTTTCTCTTGTGTGATGTTGATAACAAGAATAATCCCTTGGCCTTTATGCAGTTTAGGGGTTGAATGAATCCGTCAGAGTTATAACTATTTTGGATAACAGGTCATTTTGTTAGAAATGGGTAAAGAGTTTGTTTTACTCTCCATAATCAAGTTACAGTTTCAATTGGATAGTTGACTTATTGTATGGAAGTTTTATAACATCTTATTTCAATGATGTAGACTTGTGTTTTTAAAATGGAGTTTTATTGCATCATTTTGATAGATTGACTTCATAACTTCTTCATATGCTATTTTTGGCTTATGTATGTTTGGAATCAGTGCAAGAAGATTGTCAATGGCAAAGAAGAGAACTCATAGAGATATTTTCTTGGGTAAGTTGGATTCTTTGGACTTTTAGAGACTAAAAAAATATTTATGTGGAGGTTTGATACATAGGATTTATCATTCTTAAAAGTTCCCAAGATCTCAAAAAACTAGTAGAGTACTGAAGAGCATTTCAAGAGCTTTCTAATGCTTATTGGAACGTGTAAAATGGACATCTTATGATCTAGATATCTCTGGTCAAAGTTTAGATTAAAAAATGGTCAACTATCAATAGTGATGTGGATGCATGAATGGTTGCTAGGTGGACCATTTAGCATGTGACACATGGAAGTGAAATGGTAAAAGGGTGTTTATTTTCACCTTTGGTCTTCAACACTCATGTTCAGATAAATGGGCCCCACTATTTGTTGGCTAGGGACCCTCAACTAGGGTTGACACACTTTTTTTATGGAGTGGTGACTTTACCTTCATTTCTTCAAGTTGTCAAGGTTAAAATGCTCTTTTTATGAAAGGGTGCCTTTGCCTCCATTTCTTCATGTTATCAATGGCAAATTTATGTATTTATATGCCTATGTGTTGATTACACATTGCTTGTGGGATTAATAATCCCAATATTCTAAATCATCCAGCTAATTTCATGTCATTTACCAATCTCCATACTTACCCTGAGTACCAACTAGTCATGATTGAGTTTGAGACATGCTATCTCAAATACCAACTCATCATTGTTTGCTCAAAGTATATATTTGGTGGTTCTAACAACCCCACACCAACCTTGTTTAGTTTGGTTGAGATCTTATTTACCAACCAATGTCCCGAGTTCCTCCATATTTAGCAGAGCCATTTGCATCTTTAAAACCAAGCCAATAAAAATGGTTTTATATGTGGTCAAAGCCTCAAACCACATTCTCAATGCAAGGCTATTTGAAGCCTTTGCAATATTTCCACCCCATGAATGTGGGATATTAAACCTTATATGGTAAATGTTGGTTGAAACCAAATACAAACCATGGGCTTTGAACTTGTGATCTATGGTAAAATATTCAAGAGGCCTAACCAATACTCCAAACATTTGTAAGTGTTATAAACAAAGATTGAAAATGACTGTGTAAAGGATTTTTAATGGCAGAATGCAAAGATTTGCATTTTTGACCAATCTCGAGGCATTTTCAAGTCTTGGTGTAAACTAGAAAGTTGTTCATAAATCCAAGATTCTTAGTTTGGTATATTGGTGCTCCAAATTTGGTGTTTATTTGACATATTTTTGAGAGATTTAATTGATACATTGATGTAGAACACTGGGAAGATATTTTGAAAGTGCTTCAGGGAAGTGGAGGATGATTACTGAGCATTGTCAAAGTCTTTTGAAGGTCTGATGACAAAAAATTAAAGATCTAAATTCTATTTTGATGTAAGTTTGTAAGATTAATGATATTTACATATTTTTAATGGATTGGTTTATTATTTCACAAACCCAGAGATGTAGCCCCTAAATGGGTGAACTTCATTATTAGATTGGTGTCCATTTTCCTTTTAGTATTCTATGTTTCATTTATTAAGTTTGGAGAGAATTAATTAGACACTTAAACTAAGTATGATAAATTATAAGATAACACCAAAATAGGAGTTTTAAGATAGAAATGAGTGTTCAGAGTTTTTGGACGCACTAAAATGTGCTCGCTCCATTAATTATCCGATTCTCGCTAATTTGACCTAGTTATCCTATGGCTTAGCCATAAAAACCCTTGGCCTAATTTATATAATCATCCCCATATCTAATTTAACCTTTGTATTGGCCCAAAACTAATTAATCCTAAGCCAAATCTTAATTATCTATTATATGAGAATTTTTAATTCCCATAACCCCACCTAACCACCTACTACCCTATCCCTTAGGTATTCCTACATTCCTAGGAATCCTAATCCTATCATTAAGCCCTAAATAAATCTTATTACCCACTAAACCTACCCTTAATCCCACTTGACAACTTAAAATTCAAGAAAATCCCAACTACCCACCCACCACCCTACACTGGCCTTTCCTAAGCACCTAAAAGCCCATGAAGAGAATTCTAGAATTAAAGAGTTCTATAAATCTCTCCATTCTAACCTTCTTCCTCTAGAATCCTCTATTCTATAGGATTCCATGGAATTAAAAAATTCCATGGAAAATCTTCCACCCTAGATCTTGATGGCCCAAGTTCAAATTTGGACCATAGGATCCCCCTCCATGAATCTGTAAAACCAACACACCCTCCCTTGCTCAAGCTAATGGGCATTTTGAATGAAGAAGTGAATAAATGCATGAAGGAATAGCACAAGAAAGCCATTTGTCAAGCCTATCCAAGCCATTGTAAAGCATCTCCAAGAAATCCAACAATCAAGTTCAAGCATACAATTCTTGGATCGGAGTTATGAGAAGGTAAAAATGATGGTAAGCATGAGATTTACATTCTAACTTGCCTTTTCTATCCCTTACTATTGGTGTCATTATCTTTGGGTTTTCCATTATCTTTTCGATAACATTTTTTTAAATCCCAAATTTGGTACACATTTTGGTGAGCACGGTGGGACCAACTTCCCTTATTTAGGATAACACTCTTGCTGGAAGCATTTTGGATGATTACAAGGAAAACTGAAAGTGAAACCAAACACATATTTTTGAGTTTTTCCATTTTTCCTCAAAGTCATGGTATTGCTCTATAAATAGTGGTATTGCTAAGAGTAATCATGATATTGAATGATAAAACATTAGTGGTCAGGGTTAAAGTAGGGGTTTTTGCATTTAAACAATACTACTACTCCCCAAGTCATGGTATTGTCATGATATTAGTGATATTATCGATCCAAGTCATGGTATTATCATGAAATTATTGGTATTATTGATCTAAGTAGTGGTATTACAACTCAAGGTCTTTCATGTTTTGATAGTTGATAGATTGATCCTATTTCCCGTAGGTGTGTTATTTGTGGTGTACAAGAAAAACATTACTCCCTAACAAACTGTTAGAGGGTCATTGAACAATCCCACCACTCTAAGACTAGTGATATTTCACTGTAAGTAGTGGTATTGAAATTCTCAGTATCATTATTGTGTTTCTAGTACACATAGGTCAAAACTCTTCCCCACTATTCTTTTTTGCTAGTCTGGTATTCAATTCAGGCTCTATGTTACAGGTGAAAGGGAACATTCAAACTGATTGATGCTAATTTGGTCTTGCAGGGTTTATAACATCCAAATAAACATTGTTGAGTTTGCTCGATTTTAACAATATCTCTACTCCATTAGTCGTGGGATTGTCCTATGAGTAGCATGATTATTATATATAGTAGCGATATTAAACATCTTTATTTTGTAGTTAATTTTGAGGATTTAAACAATTTTGATATCAATAATTATATTAAAAATGAAGCCCTATAATCATTTTTAGTCTAATCTAATGCTATTTTAGCCTAATTTAGGACCATAAATTTAGTTGTGTATTACCACTACTTACCAAGTCACGATATTGTGTTGTAGGGAGGGGTGCCCATTTTTATTATTTTTTATTACATTAGTAGTTAATCATTGGCTTTGCTTAATCCTTGTGTGTGTGTGTATATATTTTTCTTTTATGTGTGTGTGAACATTATTTTTTGTATCATGTGAAGCTTACATAAGTAATTAGATTGGTTAATTGATTGTATTATGTGTTTTCTTGATTGTAAAAAGCCCTCCCTTAAGATATCATATGGCATGGATTTCATCACCATGCATGTGACTTAGTCTTTAGGGGTTAATATTATGGATTTTAACACCACATACTAGCCACACTCCATGTTTCAATGGAGTATAAATATCAAAAGAGCATTGTCATTATGGCCTAATCAAAATTCCCCATAAAGGGTTCCATGGAGTGAGGATGATTCAGTCCATATATACAGGGCAATCAGATAGCCTCCTATACGGACTTGGGCCCCATCATACCTTTGCATATATAGGGGAATTATTTAGATCTTTGTGTAAACCTTAGAATAGGAGCCTAAAATTTTAATAGGTGTTCCATTTCCAACATCTGTATCAATGCCCAAGTGACCATTAGGAACAAGCAAGGTCGAGAGGGTTTGATTGATTTCATAATGGGTCACCGGCCTATAATGTCACTTATGTAGTTGTTTGATGGTGTGGACATCGAGTTACACTCCCATATGGTTTAATAATTAGGGCTGTATATGTTCATGATTTATTTGAGTGTTGTGATAAGGCTCATTTTGTTTGTTAATTGAGTCAATCACACCCTTGAAAATTTTGTGTACATACCTTAAAGAACCTATAGGATCATCTCAACCTATTTCTTCATCTCATTCCTTGTACCCACCATCTTATCTTGACCATCCTTATACACATAATTCCTCACCTTTCATACCCATCCTAATACCATTACATAGCCCATATTATCCCATCCACATCATCTTCCACTTTCTTATCCCACCCATATCTCATAAAATCCATCTCATATTCTTTTCACATATCCCTTTGCATCAAATTCTTGGCATACTTCCATCTATACCCATTTCATATCCTTGTCTTATTCACTTCATACCATTTATCTCTCCCATTAGCTATCTCATCATATAGGCATCACCTATTTTCCATCCTTTCCTTCCTTATTCACATCCATAATCTCACACCCCTCTACATCATATCCACCTTCCCATCTCATCCTAGAGTAATTAATT
Source organism: Torreya grandis (assembly GCA_037957365.1). Classification (NCBI taxonomy): domain Eukaryota; kingdom Viridiplantae; phylum Streptophyta; class Pinopsida; order Cupressales; family Taxaceae; genus Torreya; species Torreya grandis. The sequence goes on along the minus strand of JARHVA010009160.1, from coordinate 296,000 downwards.
TATCCTTATAATCTATCTCTATTTACATTATCCATCCACTTATCCACCTATATTATGCCTATATTGTCTATCATAATAGTCCATCATCCATATAGTCCATCCATTTCCATTTATCCTTCCATCCATATTATCCCCATATAATTCTACATCTACATAGTTCATCCTCCACACTTATTAGAATTCCCTTTTTGTCTTCATATTTCATCCATATAGTCCCTTTTACCATTTTTATCCATCCCTATATTCACATTATCCACATATTAACCTATTTTCCCATAATCCATCCTCATATCCATATAACCTATCCTTCACATCATTCATTGTTTATCCACATAATCCATCCTTCATAAACATCATTCAATTATATTATCCTTATACAGACTCATTCCCTTGTGTGCATGTGTGTGCACGCACGCGCGCGCACACACACACACACACACACACACACACACACACACACACACACACACATCCATCATCATCATCCATTTGTACATCCTTACACATATCCCATATTATATTGATTTTACCTCATCTTAGTCACACGCAATCATACTTACCTCATCATTGTCTTGTATATATTTCTCCCACCTTCCTCCTATCCCACATTGAGTCACACTTTGTCATAGGACCATCTCCCACATCCCACTTAGATCTTATTTTATCCATTAACATACCATAGTCTCAATCATTCCCATATCACTTTCCATCACAAAACCATATCACATATCCTTGAGAGTACCATCTATCTTTCATCATCTATTTTTTGTCCATCCCACCTATTATACATCATTTACCACCCATTGTCCATAAACATCATCTCTTTTTTGGAGGACACATTTATCATCATTTATCCAATCCAAGTTAAGATCACTCCTATCCATCCATAAATCTTGGAGTCACCCAATCCATCTTGGGGTCCTTGTTCATCACACCATCATCAATTATATTATCCTTATACAGACTCATTCCCTTGTGTGCATGTGTGTGCACGCACGCGCACGCGCGCGTGCACACACACACACACACACACACACACACACACACACACACACACACACACACACACACACACACACACACACACACACACACACACACACACACACACACACACACACACACACACACACACACACATCCATCATCATCATCCATTTGTACATCCTTACACATATCCCATATTATATTGATTTTACCTCATCTTAGTCACACGCAATCATCCTTACCTCATCATTATCTTGTATATATTTCTCCCACCTTCCTCCTATCCCACATTGAGTCACACTTTGTCATAGGACCATCTCCCACATCCCACTTAGATCTTATTTTATCCATTAACATACCATAGTCTCAATCATTCCCATATCACTTTCCATCACAAAACCATATCACATATCCTTGAGAGTACCATCTATCTTTCATCATCTATTTTTTGTCCATCCCACCTATTATACATCATTTACCACCCATTGTCCATAAACATCATCTCTTTTTTGGAGGACACATTTATCATCATTTATCCAATCCAAGTTAAGATCACTCCTATCCATCCATAAATCTTGGAGTCACCCAATCCATCTTGGGGTCCTTGTTCATCACACCATCATCACCCATATTTCTCCTCATCCCCCTTTTGGGTAATTGGTTGAGGACAAAGGATTAAAATATTAGTGGTCATCTTTGTTCTACATATCATCATCATACTATCCTGACTTGAAATTATTGTGGAGCATAGCCTTGTAAGACATCAAGCTAGCACCCATCACTATCCCTATTAAGTGTCTTTTGTCTCTAGCACCTATCACCTTGTTTATTTGCTAGTTGAAAAGATACAACCCTATCATCATCTTCTATCTTTTCTAGTTTGATATCTTAAAATAAATATTGTTCTTTTGATAATTTCTAGTTATCTTATCCATCAACACTATTCTCTTGACCATTAGTAGTTTCATCTTTTAGAATACAACCTAATAAGTCAAAGGATATTCAAAAATTTCTCATCCCACCTTATCCACTTTCATCATGGTCATCCAAACCCAAGCTCAATTTTGTCAAGGACAAGGTTCTAATCAAGAAGATCCCCTTAGGGGGAAACCCATGGATCCAACTCAGGAATATGAAGATTTTCATAGTGACATCCCTACACCTCAGGGTGAAAATGATAATGCCAACCCTCTCAATAACCTCCTTAATAATGAAGGTGTCCACCAACTCTTGGAAAAATATGTTTAACAAAATTGAAATATGTAAATTGGGGGCACCCATCGAAATAAAATGGAACATCGACATAGTGACCACCAAGAAGTAGACCACAGATTCCTATAATAAGCTGACCAACAACCACCCCTTATTAATCAACATGCTAAGGCCAATAGGAGATAAGTTTCCATTAAGGATTGTTTAGACCAACTCACATAGTAAATTAACCTTCTCTTCTAAGTTTAATGCAACAATAATAATAATGACCACAATAATAGTCACACCAATCATACTAGTCATAATATCCATCACATTCATATCCCACAAGGAAATCAAAATAAAATTGTCAATCCTCTTGAGGATCCTACCTTTGCCCAAGAATGGAAGATGATGAAAGAAGCCCTACAATAGGTGGACCTCAGGTCACAGTCCCTCAAATATGATTATGAGAATTTATGTTCATCACCTTTGGACAACAGTGTATTATAAGTTCCCTTCCCTCCACATTTTGAAATTTCTAAGTTTGAGAAATATAGGGGGAAAGGAGATCTGAGGGATCACGTACAAGAATTATTCATTGCTTTCCATGAAATATCACAAGAAGATTCCCACCAATTAAGGCTCTTCCCTAAAAGTCTAATTGGAACAACATTAGAGTGGTTTATGCATCTTCCTAAGGGGTCAATCTCCAACTTTGGGGAATTATCAAAATAGTTTGTCAGGCATTTCTCCTTCAACATATAAAATTATGTGTCTATTATTGACCTATATAACACAAAACAAAGAGATGGTGAAAATATGATTTATTTCTTGTAACGATGGTGTGGATTGGCAAGCTGACTAAGATGTACCATACCCAAAAAGGAGATGGTGAAAATATTTGTGGATAATCTTAATTCAAAATTGAAATATCAATTGAAGCTACAATGTACAATTTTTTTTATGAGATTATAGAAAAGGGTATGTAGATTGACAAGGATATCATCGAAAAGGGTATCATTAAGTCATTTTCTCATAATGGGAACACTAAAATTTGAACTCCATTTTCAAATAAATCAAAGATCTTTAAAAAAAATAAGAATGTTGTTGAGGATGGAGTAACAAATTATAAACTACAAGAGCAATATGTCTAAAATACTTAGAGAAAAGGGTCCCCACATCAACCACATGCTTCTTCTATCAAGGTTCCTAGGGGACAACCAAAAACTCGTACAAGAAGATGACCTCTTAAAAGTCTCAATATCCCTTTGGCAACTATGTTAAAGTAGTTGATTGTGGCCAACATGATTAACCTACTAGAGATTTGACCTATCGATGATCACCAACCTAAGCCAAACTGGTATCATGAGAATGAGTACTGTAAGTTCCATAGAGTAAAATGCCATGATATCAAGAATTGCATGCAATTAAAACACTATGTACAAAATTTTATTGAAAGAGGTGACATCAAGTTGGAAGGGGAACCTACTTCTACCTAATCAGGAAATGGATAGTTGGGAATTTACAAATATCCTCTCCCTAAACATGAGAAAAGAAATTAGAGACCACCAAGAGACTAAGTTTAGGCATCCCCTTCTAATTGTACTGATTATCATAATGTGCCATATCACTACATCAATAACATCAAGCTTTTCCATATTCCCACATCTGAAGAATCTCCTTATCTAATTTTAAAAATAAATCTAGATGCATCTCATTGTACTATAACTACCAAGCATAATAAAATCATAATTCCCATATCATCATCCCAAAAAAAATCCACTTATTCCACTATATCAAAGGGGAATACCTATAACAAAGCCATAAATGGGCCTAATAAGTCTTATGACATTATTCAATAGCTAGAAAAGACCCCTACCCAAATTTCCCTTATGGAACTTCCAAAAACATCCACCTTGCATAGGTAAATATTATATCAAGTGCTTAATGACCTATAGGTACCTAGTAACTTGGACACAAATCAGTTTCAAGCATTAGTGGCTCATTTATCCTCCTCCCCACAAATCATTTTTAGCACCCAAGATCTACCACTAGTTGGCCCTCATCATAATTACCCACTCTACATAAAAGTTTCCATTTCCCATCATTGAGTCTCCCATGTCCTTATAGACAGAGGATCAACAATTAACTTGTGTAATGTGGACTTATTGAAGAAGTTAGGGTACTCCAAAACATCACTAGGGCCCAATCTCATCATGATCAAAGCATATGACAACAACGAGTGACCATATATTGGGTCTATTTATCTTCTCATCATTGTGGGGATTTTAGTCCATGAAACCTTAGTACATGTGGTGAACATGGACTTGCCATATAATATGCTTCTTGGGAGACCTTGGATTCATGAAATTCAAGCCATCCCATCTACTCTACATCAATGCCTTAAATTCCCCCATTCAATAATGGAAGTCACCAGCCTAGGGGTTATTGACCATCATAACTACCAAATGGGTCAAACCCCTTCTCCATCAACATCTTGAGGCATTGAGAATTCCATCCTCAACCCTATAGCTACCAAATATGTCTCTCTTGATCAATTATCCATTGCCTCTACCCTAGCACCAGACCTTACCAAGATACAAATCACATCTAAAGGTTGTGGTGAATATGAGTATAAAACCTTTGTATTGTCCATCTCCCATTATCTCCCTAAATCTATGGGTCCCTTGTGATGAGGGAAGTTTAAACCATCAAATGTCAATTTGGGCCTATGGATTTTGAAAGCACTAGATTTCTGTCATATGAACACATTGAAGAGGGTGATAAATTCATGGCTCTTACCTGATGATGATACCTTCATCTTACCCCAAAAAAAATATCCTATTATCTATCACATGATGGAAAAAATGAACTATAAAGGAAAGGGACTAGGCAGATAAGAGCAAGGTCAAATAGAGCCTATTGATGTTCAAGATAACTCATCCTATTATGGTATAGGGTAAAAACCATATGGTGATGACCCTCTCGATGTCATTGTGGATTCTATCTTGGCCAATGAGCCAACTCACCTCGATGTTGATACTAAAATAGAGTCTATTTATAGTCAATTCAGAGAGTTGACTATCACTAACCTCTTTTATGACACCTCTATTTGCACCATCAACATCTCCCTCCATTATCCCTCCCTCATATACTAGGATGCCATATAGGACCCTACATTTGACATGTTTCAAAATGATGAAGCTATTCTTGAATACTTGAGGGTAAGGACTTTCATGCCATTAGGGGACCACAAGAAAGGGTTCTCAATCAATCTATGTGAATCAACATATTTTGGAGAACAAGAGTCACTAAACACCTAAAGGGATGATGAAACATGTGAAGTAGAAGAGGAACCTTATATAGAACATGATGGCATTCCAAATCATCCTATTTAATTATAAGAATATCTAGATGTTGATACTGAGTTATTGATAATTACCGTCTTTGACATGCCAAAAATCAAATACCCCCCTTATCTATTAGAACAATCTCCCTCACTCATTGAGAAAGTCATTGAATTAAATATTAAAATTGAATAAAAACCTAAGATCATGAAATTAGGGGCATCTCTTATGCAATCAGAGGGTGAAATTCTCATTGCTTTGCTTAGAGAATTTATTGATGTCTTCTCTTAGAGTTATGAAGATATGCCAAGGTTGGATCCTTCACTAGTATTCCACCTTCTTGATGTCCATCCTAATGCTAAACCCATCAAACAAAAATTATGAAAGATGCATCCAAAGGTGGCATTACTAGTCAAGGAAGAATTACATAAGTTCTTGGATGTAGGATTAATCTATCCTATTGACAATTCTAATTGGATATCTAATATAGTCACTATCTCAAAACCACATGGAATAATTTGGATATGTACAGATTTATGTGACATTAATAAAGTGTGCCCCAAGGATGATTTTACACTTCCTAATATTGATATGATCATGGATTCAACTGCTAAGTATGAGATGTTGTCTCTTATGGATGGTTTCTCCAGATACAATCAAATCAAAATCAATCCTAAAGACCAACACAAAACAACATTCATCACTCCCTAGGGCACATTCTACTACCAAGTCATGCTGGTTGGCCTAAAGAATGCAGGGGCAACATATCAACGAGTGATGACTATCATCCTCCATGACATGATGCATGCTATTATGGAAGATTATGTTGATGATATCTTAGGAAAATCTCACTCTCAAATTGAGCATCTCATAGTCCTCTGTAAGATTTTCGACAGACTACAAAAATACAAAGTATGATTGAACCCTAAGAAGTGTGTCTTTGGTATAACATCAAGAAAGTTACTAGGGTTCATTGTCTCCTAGAGAGATATTGAGGTAGATCCAGCAAAGGTTTGAGTAATCACTAAAATGTCACCTCCTTGGATGCTTAAGCAGCTATGTAGTCTTTAGGGTAAACTCCAGGCTATTAGGTGTTTTATCTCGTGGCTCAATGATAAGTGTCATCCATTCACTCACTTAATTAAAAAGGGATTAACCTTTCATTGAGATGAAAATTGTCAGAATGCCTTCAAAAATCTTAAGTAATACTTGACAATCCACCTGTCTTATCCCCACCAATTCTATGCAAGCCATTATTTCTCTATATATCTGCTACTCCTTATACCATTGAAACTTTAATTGTGAAGCATAATGATTAGGGAAAGGAGTGATATATTTATTACCTCAACCATACCCTAATAGCATATGATTTGAACTATACACCAATTAAATAGGCATGTTTAGTTGTAGTCTTTACATCCCAAAAAATATGGCATTATATGCTCAACAATCACATATACTTAATTGCCAAAATAGATCCTTTGAAATACCTCCTATCCAAAGCAACTTTAACAGGTCATGTGGCTAAGTGGATTGTGTTTCTTAGTGAGTTTGATATTGAATATGTTCATTAGAAAGAAATCAAAAGATAGGTTATAGAAGATCAACTGGAAGAAGCTCCACTAGAATCTAAAGAGCCACTTACTTCTCCCTTTCTAGATGAATCCATCATGAGCACCTCATAGGCAAAAAATTAGAAGCTATACTTTGATGGCTCCTTCACTACTCATGGGTTAGGGGTAGGAATCTTGTTAGTCACCCCATAAGGTGACCTCATTCCCAAAGTATTTTGTCTTGAATTCCCTTGTACCAATAATATCTCAGAATATGAAGCCCTCATAGTAGGACTTCATCTAGCCATACAATGGAACATTCAACATTTGAAAGTATTTGGGGACTCTCACTAATAATAAAACAAGTAAATGAAGAGTTTCAAACAAAGGATGAGAAATTGCTCCCATATAAACAACTAGTTGACTAATTAAAAGCCAATTTTTAGTATATCACATTTGACCAAGTAACCTGAGCTAAAAATAAGGTAAATGACTCCATGGCTACTTTGGGCTCCCTCATTGATCTACCTGAAGATGTTTTAGAGGGAAAATTTATCATTAGACAACTAATCACCCTAGCTCATCATTGTTTGGCCCATGTACAAATTTGTGCCATTAATAATCCCAGACTCCCTTGGTATCATGCCATCTACCAATACCTTCATGATAATATCTTACCTCATGATCTCACTCACCATCAATGAAAATCCTTCTTCCATCAAGTCACCCATTATACCATCCTAGGCATCACACTCTATTGAAGAGGTTATGAAAGAACCCTGCTAAGGTGTCTACCCTCATATGAGGTAGATCAAGTGGTCGAGGAGGTCCACACTAGCATTTGTGGAGTGCACATCAATGGGATGGACTTAGCCAAGAAGATCCTCTGGATTAGATACTATTGGCCAACCATGGAACATGATGCATGTCAATATGTGTGGAAATGTGAGGCATGTCAAAAGCATGGAAACCTTATCCATGCAACAGCACAAGAATTGAATCCTATCATGATCCCTTGGCCTTTCTCTATATGGGTACTTAATCTTATCAAAAAGATTAATCCTACTTCCTCATATGGTCATAATTTATTATCATAACTACTGAATACTTCACAAAGTGGGTAGAACCAATGCCACTGACCTACACAACTAACCTCCAAATATCCAAATTCATCCTCAATCAGATCATTTTCCACTTTGGCATTCCTACCAATATTATCATGGATAATAACAAGTCCTTTAAGAATCAAGATGTTGAGGCCCTATGTCAAAAATACCATATCAAGTAACATTTTTATTCCCCATATTATCCCTAAGGAAATGGACAAGTAGAAGTGACTAATAAGACCCTAATAAAAATCCTAAAGAAGACAATCAATTGGGCTGGATGTGATTGGCATATTCAATTATATACATCATTATTGGCTTATCTTACTAACATCCACACACCCATAGGGGACACCCCCTATGCCTTGGCATATGGAGCTAAAGCAATATTACCTATGGAAGTAGAGATACCTTCCATTCATCTCTCATTATGAGGGATAATTATGGATCATAATTGATAATGAGATCACCTACAAGAGCTAGAACTCCTTAATGAAAAATAATAGAAAACCTTGAATCATTTGAGGGCATATCAAAATAATCTCAATAAATAATATCGCATGAGATTTTGAAGAAGGTGATTGGTCCTCAAAGAAAATTAGAAGAATACTAATGCAGAAATAGAAAAGAAGGGAAAATTTGAAGCCAATTGGTTGGGCCCATACATCATTATTGCTAAATTTGGCTCAAGAGCATATGAATTGGCCACACTTGAGGGAGACAAATTGGATGATCTAGACAAAGGAGTTTGAAGTAGGTGACTTTGTCCTCAAAGAAAGTTAGAAGAATACTCATGTAGAAAGAGAAAAGGGAAAATTTGAACCCAATTGGTTGGGCCCATACATCATTATTGCTAAATTTGGCTCAGGAGCATACAAATTAGCCACAGTTGAGGGAGATAAATTGGATGATCCTATGAACATCATGCAACTCAAGTGATTATATGCCTAATCCCCATATCCTCCATCTATAGGACCCCATCATTCCAAAAAAAGGAATCCATCCAATGGTGAAAACTGGCGCACTAGCACCTTGGGCAAGTATCATTGTGAAAATTGATCCTCAACACCATGGTAAGGACTGCCTGACCTTGGTCTTGATCAATGGGAACCTACAACATGGAATCAACATCCTCATCACAAAAGTGTCAAGGGCTACCTCTAGGGTAGTTGTTGGAGGTATTTTCTTAAATCATCTATCTAGCCATGAAAACATTATCCCTATCCATAAAGTTATTTATCACATTACCTAGCTCTATCTGACAAATATACCTATGATAGCTGGGTCTCCTCTTAGCCCCAGATAAATCACATTGAATTTTTTCTATCCATGTACCCATCCACTCCCAATATCACTAGAAATAGGCTGCCTTAATTAGGGGATTACTATGATTCTGATTCCTTGAGAAATGGTCCAACTCCCTTTATTCTAGTATTTCTGATTTGCATCTTGTCCAGGAATCCCATATCCTACATTTTCACCTCACCTACACTTAGTCATCATTATCATCTATATTCCTAGTCACCATCATCATCATCCCCCTCATATTCATCCCCTAGCTAGAACTACATTGGCCTGAGGTCCTTTGGACTATGTAGGTAGCACTTGGTCATATTCACGTGTCTAATGATAGCTTGGCTACCACCATTTTCCTCCCCAACACCATCTTGCATCATCCTCTTTGTGATTATTTTAAAGGAATGAGAATGTGTTTACTTATGTTTGTATGTGTGCTTTGAACGCTAATTGTATGCTTTGAATGTGAAATGAATGCTTGTCTTTGATTTGCTTTCCTTTTTGTATGTCTCTACATATGGGAGCAAGGATGGCACAAGAGTGGAACCTAGAAGTAATTCCCCTTAAATGGTTCCTCCCACTTTCAAATGGAGTTCCCACTATACATATTTAGTATAAATGTCATGGCCCCATCAAGACCATTGACATATCTCATAAAGATGTGACAGTAACATGGATTGCATAAATTCTTGACAATCTTCCCACAACCTTGATCTTACCCACACAACCACTCCCGAGCCATATCCCCCCCAATCACCCCTAGACATCCTAAACCAAAACCTTCCTATCCACTCTCATCATATAAACCCTTAACCTCATGATGTAGAAGCACCAATATCCAAATGGACATATCATCTACTCAAAACAAGGTCAATATCCATTATAAAATAAATAAAACAAATCCATCTCATATGCGTTACTCAAACATCCACATCCATTATTAGCCACATCATCAGGAACATAACAAATTTACATAATTTCATCATACATATCCATCTCATTATGAATAATCTTAATATACAAACATCACTCATAACATATTCATCCACATAAATAAAATATACACATAATATAATGAATATCACTATCATATTACCATCATCACTCATCGATAATGCCATCACATCCTGTCATAGTCAACATATCCCATTTCACATATATAATATTGTGCTAAATATTCATCATCATTACATGTATATATACCATCATATGCATCAAACATGTCCATCTTAAGGCCATTATCATCACAAGATAACATGATATACTAACAAACATCATAACATACATCATCATCATAATAATCATGAACTCATAATCATCATAAGTGTATAAAACAACCTCATAATCAACATATATCCATAAATAATCATCATGTCACATAAATAACCATCACCATAAACACAAGAGACAAGAATGAATCATATATATATATATCATCATGTCCATCTATATAAAAAGAATCCCCTATACAATCTACAAAGGCATCTCAAAATTGTCCATCATCACTGAGGTGATAGTGGTGGCCTCAATCCCTTAATCCTCAAAGGTTGTCTTATTGATGATTGACTAGCCCAAAAAGATATTTCCCTGTGCTCTAAGGGTACCACCACCTCATAAAGATTTTGGTAGTACTAGGTCTCCCATGTCAATATCATGATCTAATCTATCTACCCATCAGCCCCTGTCACTATAGGCCTACACTTGCCACATCCCAAAACCTCTCCACCATAGCTAGCTCTCCTTGTAAACCCTAGACCCATCCCTATAAAGTCACAATCTATAACTGTGCCTACTCAAGATGGGAGTCTCATTGTTATATCTAACTCTATAACCCCACTACCTCTACTCACAACTGAGATAACTCACTCTCTCACTAATCTACCCATGCCTATAAATCGACCACCTATCCATGTGCTTGGGATAGCCTCCCATCATCCTAGTTCCTCAAAACCTATAGCTATGCATGGAGTTGATCCTTCTCCTTGCTAATGCCCCCAATCTCTATAACTCAAGCTTGGAGCTTTACCTATAATCATGAGAATAATGCCTCATCATCAATATATCAACTAAATCAAGATGGTCCCACTCCTCTAGAAGGTTGTCTAGGCCTCTATGGTACCTAAGATGGTCTTGATCCTCTAGAAGGATATCTAGAATGCTATGGTGCATCAGATGGTCCCACTCTTCTTAATAGATTCATAGGTACCTACCCCTCCAGCTAATCCAAACCCTATTCCTACCCATCATCCTATACCTACCCATCAATATCCATCACATCTAGGTTGGTCCCTATCTTTACTAGCATGCCAACTCATGAATATAGGCTCATGTTGAAATCACCCTCTATACTACTCTCATGATCATCACATGATGTTTAGTCAGCTACCTTAATCTTTGTCCCTACCACCACACCTGATACTTAGTTGTGACCCCCAGCTTTGGTATGACTGTAGTAAAATCCCTTGAAATGGTGCCATATATTGATAATAAAATATCACATCTAATCTCACCACTGGCCTCCCCCACTAAGGCCTTACTTGCACAATATGTGTAAATATATGCTCAAGGTTTGACACATCTTGAACAAAACCAAACTAGTGATGAACGTAATCTAGTTTGTATCTCTTGATGATATAATCATATTGTCTAGTAATGTAACATGGGGTTAGCATGAATTGAGTGCATGTCTCATCCCCCCACCCAAACATGATGCCTCGATATGGCATCCAATTAATCTACTTGATATGTAAGCTATTGAATGCCTCCTTGTAGAAAAGAAAATCCCCTACATGAGTCAGTGCCACCACTACCACCACATGCCATCAACACAAAACCACCTATCCTGGCTCTAGATCAATAAGAACTCCCAATGGCTATTAAATCACAATATGCTCCCAACTCCATATTTGTAGGATCAAGGATGGCCCAAAGATCTATACACCTTTATACACACCAAGATGTAGCTCCCTATACAAATGTTCTAACATAACTATTCCCCATGCGAATACTCACTAATCATGAACCATGTTAGCTATCACCTCCCCTAGACTGAGATGAAACCATCTCCTGATTTCATCCATCAATAAGATGCTAGATATCAGAACCATCACTACCAATGTTATTCTATCTACTGAGCCATCTCATTGACATCAGTCTAGGTTAATCGACTCATCATGTATACCAATTTGTAGGCTACCACCCAACCACTGTAATGTCTAGATCAACATCTATGATCTCTAGTAGATCTTGGCATTGGTCATCGATAAATGAAACATCATATAAACATCTTCTAAGGTCATGGTCATCTCCCCAATCATGAAGTGGAATGAACTCATCTCAGAATGCCACCACTCTACTAGTGTTGTAATCAATGCTCAGTCAATCCAAATTAGAGACATAGCCACTACATCATACATCCCTACTAGATCTAGAACTTTGTACTCCTCCTCCATCACCTACCACATCTCATGTAGTATCTCTAGATGCCTCGATCGAGATGATAATATGCCTAAACACTCTTGTAACATGAACACATAACTAGTTTACACATCCCCCCCATTCTCCCTATCCATCTTATCTTGACATTACCCTACTCACTTTACCTACTGCCTTGAACCCATACATCTAACCCTTAACCAACCCTCCCTAGTCCTTTGACCCACCTATCCCATATCCCAACCCCCTAACTTTTTTTCTCAACCCCCAATCACAGTATTGTAATACTACTACTTCTTAGTCATAGTATTGCAACCCCAGTATTACCCTCTCACAAGATTGCAACTCCATATTCTCTAGTAGTGGGATTGAAATCCTGCTCTTCCCTCAATCATGAGATTGCAACTCCAAGGAAACCTACTCTTTTTTTACCTTAAAACACCAAAAATAATCAACAAAAAACATCAAATATGAGTGTACTTACTAGTGGTCCTCCTCGAGCTCCCTCTGGTATGTTTGGACTCACTTGTTGTGGTGTGAAGCTCAAGGAATATGATCCATTCTTTACAGCTCTAGGTTTCTAAAAGCAAATAGTAAAAATGATCCCACCCCTACCCCATTGGCCTATATCAGCCCACCCCCCCTCGCTAATTTTTTTCCCCATCTACCTAATCCATCCAGGATTCCTATCCTCTCAATCCATTAACTAACATCCAATATCTCATCCTCATCATCATCATCTCCTAATCATAACTACCACAGCCAGAGGTCTGTTCAGAATATGTAGGCAACACTTCACCACTTTTCTATGACCAAGGATAGCTTAACCACTATCTCTATCCTCCATCCTCATCCCTTAGTCTTTTGGTCACTCATTCACATCATTTATTATTTCTTATCATCATCATCATATTGATCAACTTTAGCTTAGAGTTACACCCATCATATCTTATTAAATCATCTTATCTTGGCCTATAGCTCTCCCTTGCATGTGTCCTTACTTGGGATAACATCTAAATCTTGAGGCCTTGTATCTTATCATCATAATTTTTACGATTGATTCCTATGCATGTGTTATTTCTTGGGATGTGTCTCCAAACATAACACCCATCATTACTATTCCATCTACATGTGTCCTTGCTAAGGGCATTTTTATCACTTTGTAGCTCATCACTCAATGCTGATCTCATCTTCTTCATCTTCTATCCCATATTCTAGCATCCTATCTCCTTATCTCTCCATCTTACCCCACCCCTCATTTTCTTCTTTCAAGTGGCCATCCATCTCATTCTTCCCCACATGTCCCCTCGAGGGGGCATCAATCATATCCCCTAACATCATATCTGACTAACATCTATCCATAACATAGTTGGTATTTATTTGAAAGACCATTACTCCTTCCACTCCATCTACTCGCAATGCCTTTTCAAAGAGGGGCAAAATGTATGCACTAAAATGTGCTTGCTCTACTAATTATCCAATTCCTGCTAATTTGACCTAATTGTCCTATGCCCTAGCCATAAAAACCCTTGGCCTAATTTCTATAATCATCCCCATATCCCATTTAACCTTTGTCCTATCCCAAAACCAATTAATCCTAAGCCAAATCCTAATTATCTATTATATGAGAATTTTTAATTCCCACAACCCCACCTAACCACCTACTAACCTATCCCTTAGGTATTCCTACATTTTTAGGAATCCTAATCCTATCATTAAGCCCTAAATAAGGCTTATTACCCACTAAACCTACCCTTAATCCCACTTGACAATTTAAAATTCAAGAAAATCCCAACTACCCACCCACCACCCTACACTAGCCTTTCCTAAGCACCTAAAACCCCATGAATAAAATTCTAGAATTAGAGAGTTCTATAAATATCTCCATTTTAACCTTCTTCCTCTAGAATCCTCTATACTTGAGGATTCCTTAGAATTAAAAAAATCCATGGAAAATACTCCACCCTAGATCTTGATGGCCCAAGTTCAAATTTGGACCATAGGATCCCCCTCCATGAATCTATAAAACCAACACACCCTCCTTTGCTCAAGTTAATGGGCATTTTGAATGAATAAGTGAATGAATTCATGAAGGAATATCACAAGCAAGCCATTTTTCAAGCCTATCCAATTCATTGTCAAGCATCTCCAAGCAATCCAATAATCAAGTTCAAGCATACAAATCTTGGATCGGAGTTATGAGAAGGTAAAAATGATGGTAAGCATGAGTTTTGCATTCTGGTTTGCCTTTTCTATCCCTTCCCATTGGTGTCATTATCTTTGGGTTTTCCATTATATTTTTGATAACATTTTATTTGAATCCCAAATTTGGTTCATAGTTTCATTCAATCATATTCATTTATAGAACATAAATCCAATTTTTATTAATTTAATTAGGAAATTGAGAATATTCTACATCTAATTTTGTGTATTTAAATAATTGAGATTTTTAGTATCCAATTATTTAAAAATTGTTTGATTTATCTAGGGGGTAAATCCAATTTATAGATCAACAAGTGAGTCTTGTTTCTCCATACATTCAACTTATATACTCAGATTTAGAGTGGGGGTAAGTGAGCCTTGTTTATCCACACATTCATCTTACATAATTAGATTAAAAGTGGGGGAAAGTGAGCCTTGTTTCTCCACACATCTAGTTTACATACTCAACTTTAATATAGGGGGCATCCACACCAATTTTCTACCCTTCACATATTACACTTCGGTTCTCATCCACTTCTCTAGCCAAGAAGTTGGCCAAATCTATATTACATTTATATAGATAAGTACAGGTATACATTCCTCTTTTTATTTTACTTTATTACTTTCATTTCATTACATTACTATAATAAAAGGGGGGCAAATGTAAACACCCTAATTTGGTCAAGCAACCACAAGTACCATGTCTTTTTTTGTTATTTCACATGAGTGTCTTAGTGACAGTTATAATCCTTGTTTTCTTGGTCATTTTGAGTCTTTTAATCTTTTTTATGTCTTATTTTCCTTATTTGTGACACTCCAAGCAATCACAGGTCACCTTTTTCCAGTCATAATGGCCCCTAACATGTCCTCCCTAATTTTAGCTCTATTATGCGCCTTAGGATACTAGCACTACTTTCAAGATAGTAGTGCCACATGGTGCTAGTGTTCACTTGTTGCTTTAGTGTTTGAATAAACATTTCACCCATGTTTGAGTCTTAACCCCTCTATGAACCTTATTTTATGTTTTTTTTAATCTCTTTTATGACTTATTGGTCAATGAACAAGGCATTGTATTCAAAACAAATAACCTCCTATATAAAGAGCCTCAGAAGGCATTTTACATCTAAAACTTAATATTTTGACACTTATTTACATAAAATCAACCCATAGTATAACTCAAATACTCTGCATACTACTCAGTTTTCACACCTAAACATTTGCATGCTTGATCAAAGAAGGTCCTAAGCTAAATTCATTCTAGTGTACCATGCAAGTTGATGGTGCATGTTCCCTAAGAGAGAACTATTTGAGACCCCTAGCATTGGGATTAATGTAGGCAGTGACCAGAATAATAGGGGTTCTACTTTGCATGATTGTAACATCCTAAAAATCAATTATTTTTGCATTTGATTTATTTATTATTTCATGTGTACAGATATTCATTAGGGTTTTAAAAGAGATTTAGCCAAAATAATGACACAAATGAGCCTCTGGGTGACACAAAATCACCTACAGGACCTATGGAAGCTTTGCAACTTCCTTAAATGTTATCTACAAAGACATTAACACCATATGGCACTACTGTCATGCGAAGCGTGCAACTATCTGGAGTCAGATCTCAATAAACAGGAAAAATACAAAATATTCCTTTGTGTCTGCTCAGTCATTTCCAGTACCTTGATCTACATAAAACCCTATTTATCTCTACCTCATTCCTTTTTTCCTTTTACTTACTATTTTGGGAAAGTTTCATTGAATCAATAATTTCCATTTTTATTCCATATTAGTAACATATTTAGCCCTTTAACTACATAGGATTTACACCTAGTAAAACCCTAAAATGTTAAAATAAGTGGTCATGCACAAACATGCCTAAAAATATTTGCATTTACCTTGGTCATAAGTGGATATGGTATTTTTGTGTCACATTTGGTCTATAAGGGACCTAATCACAAATAAAATCAACCTGAAGGGGTGGTTGGGTGTGCATGGGTCACCAATGCAACCTATATTTCCCAATTCACACCAATTTGGAATGAATCAAAATTCAATTTGTGTGATCACACCTAAATGTGGTCCAAACTATCCCTATCTACAATAGCTACAAATGCTTATGGCATTGTGTGATTTTTTGCCTATAAAAGACCTAATCATAAATAAAATTAACATAAATGAGTGGTTAGGTGTGCATTGGTTTTTAAACTTTAATTTTGACAAAATGAGAACTCCTAGAAATGCTAACAAGTAATGTGGAAGGTGACAAAACTTAAAAAATGACTATATGTTTACCCAAAATGGACATTAATTGTAAAAGTTATGCTCTGAAATCTCTAGGCTCAATACTAAAATCCCAAAAATGACTAACTACTAGCCATATTAGATTTTGTAAAATTATCTCCCAAATCGTAAGTCATTAAACTATAAGACCAATTCTAGATGATACAAAGTGGCCCTAATTTCTTATATTTACTAAAATAAATTTAAAGTATACTTAACATTTATTTTGGTAAACCACACCCCTCACATTTGAATTGATCCATCTTTTGCATTTAAGGAATTATACTTTCATCTCTTAAGAATGCATACACATTATAACGTATAGGCACTTTTCTATGTCTAATTTTGAAAACATGCATTTTCATTTCAAAATGGCTTGGATTCTCAAGCTTAAAACCTAGACCTAAAAAGGCGTAGATGAATCTGAGTTTTTTGAGTAAAAATAAAAAATCCAATTTCCACCATCATAAACACTATGAATTTCAACAATAAATTATATAAAATTATTACTGCTACGTCGAGCACACTCTCCTTTTTCCAAATATATGATTTTTTTTTAAAATTTGGACTCTTTTTAGGTTTCCATATATGTTGATTTCTAGCTTTGACATTTTTAGGCCACTATATGCCACAACTATACATGTCTACATATGTTTATGTATTTTTTGTTTCATTGATCCAAATGATATATATATATATATATATATATATATATATATATATATATATATATATGGCCACAAACTAGGCCTAATTTTATACACATTAATTTTTTTATTTTTATTTTTGTTAAGGTTGCTAAGGGGGTGCACAAATAACTATCCAATTTTTTGTCAATTTTTAGGTTCTAATTACTTGTAAGATTAATTAACAAAAATATTCAATATATATATATATATATATTTTAAATGATATAGGTCCCAAACTAGATGATCTTATCTAAATTTCCACTAAAGGGTTTCAAACAATACTAAATGATGCTAAAAAAATGAGAGCCTGCACTTCTGACTATCAACTCTATTTTTCTAGAAAAAATAGGAGAGGACTTTGAATTCTATATGTTTAACCTACTTATATGTGACATTTTTTTAATAGTGTTTTAAAAATTAAAGTTGAAATTCTATAATTCATGTTCTTATACCATCTTCAAATTTTGAGTGTAGTTATTTCAAATAAACTACATAAGTTGAGATTTATCAATTTTTAAGAAACAAATGTTCAAGGGTTGGCCCCCTTTTGTTCCCCATCTTTGTGTATACCCCCTAGAAACTATGTATATATAATAATCTTTTAGAACTTAAAATGAAGACCTAGTATTGTGTAAAAGGGACCTAAAGACATGAAAGGGGACCCAAAAACAACAGTTAAAAGTGGGAAACGTGTCATAAGTGAATTTAAAAGATCGAAGGAAAAAATTATTAGGAAGGGGATGGGATTTAGGGATGATATTTAGAAAATTTTCTTTATACTATCCTAGGATGAAAATAACCTTGAAACGACAAAAGGGTTTAGAGATCTCTATTTTTAAATGCATCTTAAGCAATGTGGATGGGAAGTGGGGTCACAAAGTCATATAAAATAGACAAATTAAAATTAGAAAACATAAAAGACACATGCCATTAATTACTTAATTCTTAGGTAAGATCCATTTAAGCAATGTGGCTAAAAAGCATTGTAAAACAAAGATTGTGCCAAATTTATGTGTCTATAATCAACCAAAAACATGAGTAAGTGTTGTGTTTGCACGCATGTTTTTAGAGATTTTTAAAATGGTTTCATGTTTCAAAGATGATAAAAATCCAAGAGACACCTCCATAACTCCAACACTTCATAGACATCAAGTGGAACATGTTCTAGTCATCTCTTAGAGTTCAAATTGACCCCTTTTGGGCAGATGACAATATTTTTTCTTAATTTAGGTGGTACGTTTTGAAACATTTGATATACATTTATTGGTAGTTAAATAACCATTGGTGAACATTAATGAGCAATTATGTACCATGGATTTGCAATTTGTAACTGTTTTTCCTATGGAGGTTTCAAAATAAGAGCAACCACCCAGAATGACAATTTTTGACATGCAAACCATTTTTAAGAAGCTTCAAAGCTCAAAGAGGAATTTTGGTGGTCAAAATTATTTAGATGAGGTTTTAATCAATTATAAATAGAGTTTATTAATGTCAACAAGTTAAAAAAAAGCTTCAATTGGGAAGAATAAAGTAAGAGAAAAGATAGAGAAAGCTTGGAAGAAGCTTGCTAAGGAGGTATGAGTCTAAAACATGGAAGAGAAAGGATCAAGTATAGTGAGGGATTATGTCTATCATTTAATATTCTCTATAACAACCCAAAAAAAACCTACATTTTTTTTAAAAACACCACATGGTTCACATACACAACACCTCCATGAAGACAGCTAGTGGAATTCACATCTACTACAACAACGTGCACCTAGAAAGATTGAACTAAAAGGTAAATGGATATAAGAAATTAAGGGTATTTGATTGATTAAAAAAACTTATGATTTATCTATTGGTTTTAACTCAACAAAGATACTTCACAAGTTAACTAAATTACGAATGTTTTGTTCCGAATTGCAATAATTATAATCATCCAAATTTTAAAAGTATTAAAAGGCCTTTTGTTAAATTAACCCATTGATTAAATTATTTCACATCAAAATAACTAAATATACTATTCATAACCATAGAGTATAATAACATATAATCACTATTTATTTTTTAAAGTATATAATTTATTTAAAATCATTAAATAATAATGCCATAATTCTTGATTATTTATTAACTATATATAATTCTCCCACAGATATTTTCCAAAATAAATAATTAAAAACTTCCTAAAATAATAAACTAAATACTTTCCAAATGAAATAAGTTACAATTAATTACTTTCTCAATGAAATAAAGTTACATCCATTAATTAATAACAAATTTCAAATAATTTATGATTTAAATAAATATCTAAACAACAATCCATTTAAGAAACTATTTCTCCTGATAATGAATAATTATTTTATTTGGTAATTTTACTACAAATTAAATGATATTTCACCAAATAATATCCCATTTTATTATATGAAAATATCCATGAAGTAGCTTTAGTACCTGCAAAATAGAGGAATAAGGGTGTTTTGCACCTAGTCCTTACAATCATTGTAAAAGATAAGTATTTGGAAGAGGATAAAATTATCATTGTGAGGATCAAATCACATGTATAAAAATAGACTTTGGGTGTATGTGTATAAGGTGGTTTTATATTTGTATATAGAGGAGACATTTTGTTTCATGAAAAAGATTTAGCAATTGCAGAACACTAGGGAAAGGTTAGGAAATACTTAACATGCAAATGGTGGAAGACTTTAAGGTTCACTAAATGGTCATCATGAGGGGAAATGAAAAGCTATTACATGTGATATTAGACAATACAAAGCCCATATTACCACACATTGCAAAGGGGTATGCAGATTGTAAAGTGGCAACATCTTTGATTGGTTGATTTTCTATTGTTAAGGGTCGATAAGGACATTATGAGTGTTGATTTGATTGTGCCAAAATAAAATAGTCTAGATTGATTAAGTTCTTAAAATAATTTTTTCATAATAAAAATTAAAATGGCTATCAGTTGGGTATGAAAATAGATATTGAAAATTATTGAGCATTTACAAAATCGTGAGGTGAATCAAACCGTAGCAAAGTCTATATGCAATAAGAATTTATTCTATTACTTAGAAATCCTTGATTAGAAACTAAGTTTTTCCATTACATATGTGGTTGCAAATATTATAGGGGGAGTAGATGCATGTTGATAGGGGTCAAAAATCAACATCATGTTGTCCTCATTGACCCTTCACGATAATAAACTTCTAATCAAAGAACATGCCACCTTGCAAGTTATGTACCCCTTTCTGATTGATGCAAGCCATGTAAATCCAATAGTTGCCTTAGATCCATACAATATTCTAAATGCCTAAACATAAAATTAGAGCCCAATGGGCACAAATGCAATATCTCTAAATCTAGATGACACATTTTATATGAAGATTTAGAATTGGAATGCTGATGATTATTGGCGTAGATTATGCCTAAGTACAATATGGAAATGATTTTTTATCAACCAAATCACACCATGTTGGTTCACCTTGATAGATGGATAGGAAAAACAATCACAAATGGTGGGAGCATTTACAACTTCAATCTTGATATGTTGTTGGTCACTTCTAATTTTTACATTGCCCTGTAATTAAAACAATTTCTCTATTGCAATCACCAAGACAAAACCTGATCACCCATAGTTGGATTGACTCCAACATGCTAGGATTTTCAACCATTCAATACAGATGTCACCTAATTAAAACTAAGGGATTCGTAGTTTTGGCATAGAGATTGGGCAAAGAGGATATCTCTTTCCACATATAATGCAAGCCATTGTACATGAAAGTATTGCATGGTGATTCAGGTCCCAATTATATATAATGTTTCTATATAGTAAATGTTAGTTGTTATATAAGTATTATATAATATACATTATAATATTTTTATGTATCAAACACTAATATCATCTTACATAATATATATAAATTATAAATTATAAAATATGTATTCAAACATAGTTTAAATATAGTATATGAAGAATTAACCCATCATGAAGCACATTGATAAAAACAAATTATAAAAATAAATTAAGGAATAAAGAAATAATAAATAAAAAATCACATATTTTTTTAATTGACACCCATGACTACGTGTCACTCCATGGTTTACTAGAAATTTGCCACCCTGCTCCCTGTAATCTCTCAAACTGACACCATGCTCAATATTCAGGCCATTGTGGTTGAAAATGATTAGTTCCCAGACTGACAACTTGTGAGTGTAGATCCCCTAACATTAGTCCTCCTCTAGGTGTCTACATGCATTTTAACTAGGGTTAAATGGGTCTAACACATTGAGAAATTCCTAAGTCTGACATCTGGATTGATTCTAGGGAACCCCATACCTTATCATGACTGATAGGTATGAGAGCCTGGGGCTCTTCCCATTGGCCATGGCTCTAAAAAACCTAGCATGTAAGGAATCCTTGGTGGTGTTTCCAATGGAGGATGATGAATACATCTTTGTGCTTGTTGAGAAATAGTGTGATCTTTCTTCTTGATATCCAAACTAAACAAATCTGACATATCATGAAAAATTAACTGGAGAGCTTTGAGGTATACTACTGGGAGTGATATATTTCATCTCCAAAAAAAGTGTTGATCTCTGATATGTCACCATACAAATAGCCATCATAGCAAAAGGGATACAACATAATTCAATTCAAATAAATTATTCATATAAAATATATACCTATAGTCATAATGATTGATCTAATGGTTTATGCACTCCATGATGATATACTACATTAAGTTAGGCTGCAATACAGGAAACATGAGGGGATGCCATATATGTGCCTAAAATTATATTAAAGGAAGTATTCCTATGATCAAAATAATTTTAATATGGAGGTAAACCTCCTGCCTAAGATTCAAGTATGTTGATCCTTAGAGCCATAATGTTTGGCTGCATTGACACAAATCAAAACATTGTTATCAATAGTTTTACAATGTAATATTTATTCTAGAAATTCAAAAAAATCAAAGTTTCAAAGATGAATTTTGACCTTGAGTATGTCTGGGATAATAGTATTTGGGCCTATATATGAGAAGGGTGCCACCATTGGAGCTAGCATCATATTTAATTTAGCTTTTCTAGGATAAATCTAAGCAAGAGATTTGCATGAGCACATAAGGACGTTTAATACCATTGAGTACCCAAACACTTCATTTTTAATGTAAACAACTAAATTAATTGCTCTAAAAACCTACTTTGTAGAGTTGATATAATTAAAAACTACTGCCACATCATCTCCAATGACTGACATTGCAAGGAGATTATAAGGGTACACAAAACTAAAATTGTTATCTGGGTTATTGAGAAAAATCATGCCAACCCATCTTGCTCTACGAACTTATTCACCCATTACAACACCGTTATTGACATTACCAAGGTAGGTAAAAATTTTACCTATAACTTTCCAAGGATCTAGTGTTCTCATGGAGCATGACATTCTGAAACATAATTTACATCAAAAATGGTATGTTTGATAGCTTAGAACTTGATGATGAAGGGATTAAATTTTCTATCATAAGTTATTGAATAAAATATTTTTTAGCTATGTATAATCACAAAAATGAGAATTATGTAGCTTACCCGTTATAATAAGGTACACCCTCATGCAGACCATCTGATGATGATGTCAAAGGGTACATTTTTATCTTTTATAGGGATAACTAAGCTAAGCTTATTCCTTAGTATCAAAGCCACACAAACTTCCATGAATTCTCTATAGAAAGGGATCAAAAAAAGTTCATTGACCTTACCAAACCATATTGATTGTCCTACTATGTTTGGAATAGCATATGATTAAATTGTGATATGTTACCACAAAAAGACTTGAAAACAAATAGCATGATTAGCCTCTCAAAGAATTGAAAATATATCAATAAATATGATGAAATTTTAGTCCTCGCCTTTTAAATCATCTTATTTCCTAGGAAAAGAGCAGAGGAGAATTGTCTATCAATACCACTTTCTCTAACTATTTGATCTAAGGAGCCAAATTTGAGATAGTCCCAGGCTCTAGACCATCATTTCCTATAGAACAAACCACCATGATCCCCTTTTGGGTAGCATGGAGTGATGTAATGGAAATCACATTTTGAAAAAATGATTGAGCATATGGAATACATCTATTCCATCGTAGGCACCTTGGTCAAATCCTACAAGAATGTCTACATCGGTACATGAATCCTAATAAACTTTGTAGCTTACAACTTTGGCACTATGTGCTCCTTCCTTTGTGGTCCCTTATGCATATGAATAAAGACTTGCATTTTTCACAAATTCCCTCCTACTGTGGATAGAGTATGAGTCCCATGGCTTTCTAAGTCTCTCGATGACTTTTATTTTTCAACTTTAGAGAAATCAAGATGCCCATTTTTAGCCTCATATCCTTTGGAGAAGACTCGCGCTCCAGTCAACTTCCTAGAGGACAATAATACTTTGAAGAGTTATATCTTTGTTCTAACAATTTACATCTTCTAGTGGAGTTTGGTTCTACTTAAAGTTATAATCTATGTTGCTAATGTTGATAACTGATGCATGTTGTCCTCACCGATGCATGCTTTCCTCACCGCATGCTATCCTCATCTGTTGACTGCAGTCCTCATCTACACATGGGATTCTTCTATTTATAGTTTGTTTTTTGAATTCCATTGCTAAACATTGTTTTCACTTGCAGTGTATTAGCGCAGCCAACAATGCATGACAAATGCATGTAGGTTTGCAATATTTTTTTAGATGCTATGCTTTTGCATCAATGTAAATTCTTTTCTATAAAAACATCAATAAAAAAGACTATTTTATAGCTTGAAAATAAATATTTCTAGGTACTCTATTTTTCTTGAGTTTTATGCTCTATTTTTTTCTGCTTTTATCTCATAATCTATGGGTGTACGAATTTGGTTTAGTTTTCAATTTCTACATTTGGTATCAGAGCAGGTATTTTTTCTTTTGGGTTAAAGATTTAGTAGTTGGAATTTTGCCAAAAATTTATCATGTCAAATTCTAACTCCTTGCCCATTCCAGAATTTGATGGAAATGAGTATGATTATTGGTGTATCAAAATGATGACTTTTTTGATAGGAAAATATTTGTGGGAGATTGTTGAATCAGGGTATGTAGAGCCAGATGATTGGAATGCCCTCATAGTAAATGATAAAATAGCTAAGAAGGAGGCTAAGAAGAAGAATGCTCAAGCCTTATTTCATATTCAAATAGTTCTAGATAAGAGCCTATTTCCATGAATTTCAGGAGCAAAGACAGCAGAGGATTCTTGGCATACTCTAAAAGAAGCTTACCAGGGTAGTGATCAAGTCAAATTTGTCAAGTTACAGACATTGAAGAGAGAATTCGAGAATTTAAAGATGCAAGAAGCTGAAAGTGTGAGTACCTATTGTGTCAAAGTAAAAGATGTGGTCAATAAGATGGCTACACTTGGTAAAATTGTGAACAATGAGGTTGTGATCAAAAAGGTGTTGAGGACTCTCACAACAAGGTGGAACCATGTTGCCATAATCATAGAAGAAAGCAAGAATTTGTCTACCCTTCAATTTGATCACCTAGTTGAATCTTTGATGTCTCATGAAGAAATATTGAGAGATTCATTTGGAGAAAGTGATGAAAAAGCTTTTTCCTCCAAATTACAAATCACAAAGAATGAATATGCCAATAGTAGCATCAAAAGTAATCAAGGCTAAGGTAGAGGTCAAAATCAGAATTACTCAAGAGGAAATAGAGGCAGAGGTGGTTTTAGAGGAAGAGGTAGAGGCCAATTTGATAAAATAAATATCCAGTGTTATCATTGTAACATGTATGGACACTTTAATTATGAGTGTAGATTAAAAGAAGGTAATAATAGTAAAAGTGTTCATTATGCTCAAGAAGGTGATGAGAATCCTCCTGATAATTTATTTTTATCTTATGACAAAGCTGAAAATATTTCTAAAGATGTTTGGTATTTAGATTTAGGATGTTCTAACCACATGTTAGGGAATGAAAAACTTTTTTCTATAATGGATGAAAGTTTTAAATCCAAGATCAAACTTAGTGATGACAAATCATTGGACGTTCCTGCAAAAGGAGCTATAGAAGTCCATACAAAAGAAGGTATGAAGAGTGTTAAAGACATTTATTACACTCCAAAGTTAAAGCATAATTTGTTGAGTGTTGGACAATTATGTGAGAATAATTATAAAGTATTTTAAAATCAACAATGTATAATTTATGATAAGAATCAAGGAAATAAGGTGGTAACAGTTGTACCTATGACAAAGAATAGGATGTTTCCATTGAAGTTTGGTGAACATAATAAGAACCTTGTCAATACGGCATATGAGGATACAATTTGGTTGTGGCATCTCAGGTATGGGCATTTAAATTTTCATAATTTGAATATTCTAACATCAAAAGCATTAGTTTCTGGTTTTCCTAAGGTTGAAGAACACAAGGAAGTTTGTGAAGGATGTGCTAAAGGAAAACATGCAAGAGAGAAATTTACAAAAGGCAATGCATGGAGGGCCCATTATCCACTCTAGTTAGTTCATTCAGACATTTGTGGTCCTATGCAGACAAAGAGTTTGGGTAAATCATCATATTTATTTACTTTTATTGACGATAACTCATGACAGTGTTGGGTTTATTTTTTGAAGACCAAAGGTGAAGCTCTTGAGACATTCAAGAGGTTTAGAGCCCTTGTAGAAAATGACAAAGGGTGAAAAATCAAATGCTTAAGGACTAATCATGGAGGAGAATTTTGTTCAAAAGCCTTTCAAGGTTATTGTGATATGCATGGCATTAGAAGACAACTCACCACTGCATACACCCCTCAACAAAATGGTGTAGCTGAAAGGAAGATTCGTACAGTGGTGGAGATGGCATGAAGCATGCTACAAACAAAGGGATTAAGTAATTCTTTTTGGGAGATGTAGTTGCTACAGAAGTATATATTCTCAATCGGAGTCCCACTAGTGCACTTGAAAGGATGACTCTGTATGAAGCCTGGTATGAGAAAAATCCAAATGTTAATTATTTCAAAAATTTTGGTTACTTAGCCTATGTTCATGTTCTTGATCAAAAGAGGCAAAAGTTAGATCCCAAAAGTGAGTCATGTATTTTTGTTGGATATAGTGAGGAAAGTAAGGCTTACAGGTTATATAATCCTCTCACTAATAAGCTTATTGTGTCAAAAGATGTGATTTTTGATGAAGGGGGAGTTTGTGATCATCAGAAAGGCCATATGGAGAAGTCAAAATCTATTTTAAATGAAGTAATTATGGATGATATTAATCATGGGCAGCCCACTAATATTTTTATTCCATGTGCTACAAATCCACCAAGTAACCCCTCATCTAGTTGTTCAATTCCAAGTGTAAGTTCAGATTCAAGTCATAGTTCTACAAGGAATGTAAGAAGATTGAGTGACATTTATCAAAGGAGTTCAAATCAAGCACATGAAGAAAATCCAAGAGGTGAGACACTGAATTTTTATTTACTTACCAAGGCTAATTTTGAACCATCATGCTTTGAAGATGCATATACTAATGGGGTTTGGATGCAAGCAATGCAAGAAGAGATGGATTCTATTCATAGGAATGACACTTGGGATTTTACAAAGCTTCCACATGACAAGATGAAAATTGGCACCAAATGGGTCTACAAGACTAAGTGTAACAGTGATGGAAGTGTTGAAAGGCATAAGGCAATATTAGTTGCTAAAGGCTTCACACAAAAGTATGGCATTGATTATAAAGAGACATTTGCACCAGTAGCAAGACAAGAGACCATTAGAATGCTGATTTCATTAGCAGATCAAAAGAATTGTAGCATCCATCATATGGATGTGAAAAGTGCCTTCTTGAATGGGTACTTAGAAGAAGGAGTATATGTGGAACAACCATAAGGTTTTGAAGTGCAAGGAAAAGAAAATCATTTCTATAAGTTAAAGAAGGCGTTGTATGGCCTCAAACAAGCACCAAGAGCATGGTATGCTAGGATTGATGGATATTTTCAAGAGAATGGCTTTCAAATAAGTAAGACTGAACCTACCCTTTACTACAAACAAGAAGGTAATGATATTCTGATTGTAAGTTTGTATGTTGATGACTTGTTGTATATGGGTAGCAGTTCTATGATGAAGGATGAATTCAAAGTTTTCATGATGAATGAATTTGAGATGAAAGATTTAGGCCTTATGAAATAATTTTTAGGAATGGAGGTTTATCAAAGGTAGAATAAAATTTTCATTTGTCAAACAAAGTGTGCTAAAGATGTGTTGAATAAACTTGATATGGTTGATTGTAAACCAGTCTCCACTCCAGTTGCTCATGGAGTTGTGTTATGTAGAGATGATGGTGCTGAAAGAGTTGATAAGACAGCCTATAGAAGTATTATCAGAAGCTTAATGTTTCTAACTCACACAAGACCTGATATTGCTTATTCAGTTTCACTTATTTCAAGGTACATGACAGAGCCATCAAAAATACATATGAAGGCAGCCAAGATAATTTTGAGGTATGTGAAAGGCACTCTAGATTTTGGTATTCATTACTAAACTTCTAAAAGGTTTAATCTTGTTGGTTTTAGTGATTCTAATTGGAGAGGTAGTTTGGATGACCGAAAGTCAACATCTGCGAATTGTTTTTCTTTTGGTTCTGGTTTGATTACTTGGAGCTCAAAGAAGTAAAGTATAGTTGCCCTTTCTTCTATAAAAGCAGAGTATGTTGCAGTCACTTCAACAGGTACACAAGCATTATGGCTTAGAAAACTTCTTAAAGAAATTGGAGAGATTCAAGTTCAGCCTATAGTTATTTTTTGTGATAACATTATTGCTATTAAATTGGCCAAGAATCTAATCCATCATAGCAGGACAAAACATTTTGATTTAAAGCATCATTTTATCCAAGATTTAGTGCAGATGAAGGTAGTAGAATTGAAATACATCAACACTAAAGAACAGTTGGTAGATATCTTCATGAAAGTAGTTGCAACAGATCAATTTTAGACACTCAGAGATTAAATTGTGAGCCCTCTTAGCATTAAGGGGGAGTATGTTGATAACTGATGCATGTTGTCCTCACCGATGCATGCTTTCCTCACCACATGCTATCCTCATCTGTTGACTGCAGTCCTCATCTATGCATGGGATTCTTCTATTTATAGTTTGTTTTTTGAATTCCATTGTTAAACATTATTTTAACTTGCAGTGTATTAGCACAGCCAACAATGCATGACAAATGCATGTAAGTTTGCAATATTTTTTTAGATGTTGTGATTGTGCAGTAATGCAATTTATTTTCTATAAAAACATCAATAATAAAGACTATTTTATAGCCTGCAAATAAAGATTACTGGGTGCTCTATTTTTCTTGAGTTTTATGCTCTATTTTTTTTTTAATGTTATCTCATAATCTGTGGGTGTAGGAATTTGGTTTAGTTTTCAGTTTCTACAACTTAAACAATAGGGCTAGGACCAATAGTCTTTAGAATGTGCTTATTTTCAATGATAGGATAAAGGAAGACAATACCAAGTTTTTGATCCCATTACAGGGTGATATTTGACCAACAATTAATTAGCTCTCCAATAGTTTATCAAGGGGTCTATCACCTTGAAAAATTCTTGGGGCTGACATCAATTGACTCGGATTGGTTTTGGAGAACCCAAGACCTTGCCATGATTGGCAGGTCTGTGAGCCCGCGGCTCTAGCAAAACTACCACGTAGGGAGTTGAAAGAGCAAAGTCTAGGATAAGCCCGTGGACACTGGGAGATTGTGTTTGAAGCACCAGAAAGACATGTGAACTCCAAGAAAAATAATTGAGGATCCTCAATGTGTTGAAATTTTGATGTTGATATCTCCTATAATCTCATCTTCATTTGTTTCATTATACGCAGCATCCCAAATTGACAATCATTTGAAATGGAGTGTACATGCTATTGCTATTGCTATTTTATTTGCTCAAATATATTTATATGATAGCCAGTTAGTGTTTTTTATCTAGACATACAAGTTATGGGACTATATTCTAGTTTATGGAATGGGGACAACTGGGAAATTGAAGGGGGTTGTTAATATTAATTAGTCACATGCTTAATTTGTTGCAGTGTACCAAATTTGCAATGTAAATTCATCATCATCATCAATAAAATAAATGAATGTAGTGATTTCTCAGTAGTAGAGGAAACTCAGTGAGTGAATAAAAACTAAATGATATATGATTATTAAGATGACATACAAATATATTTGTAGTCACCACTAGAATATATCATGCCTCGAGCTCATACAATTTCTTTTCCTCGAACTCAACTACATATATGAGCCACATTAGACCCAACTCACCTGATTTACACAATCGACTCACCTTCCCACATTAATGCAAAGAAAATAACCTCTGCCACTTGGCATGTTAAGGATGACAAGGTTTAGCACACAATGGATCATGAGCAAATGATAAATGGACACTTGGCCACTATAGACCTAGCTTAGGAGCTCTTGGACTTGTTAGGGGAGTATAATGAAGAACTAAAGGTTATCTCCCAAAATGGCAAGCCTAGTAGAATCTGTAGAGCCTGGGAGTGAGTGGGAGGTGGACACATAGGTAGTGGTAGCCAAGTTGTAAATCCAAATGATAATTAAAATCCATAAACTCTACTTTCCTGTCAAAATATTTAAAAGTGGTGCCATCATCAAAGATAGAAATTTGTTATATATCACATATCCCCATCTATTCAAGTCCATATTACCATCCGTATATTATGGTTTTATATTTCTAATAGAGATTTTTATATATTAGTAATTTTTAAAAATAAATCTAAATTTTTATGTTTCTAAAATAGAGTTTTATATGTTTACCCATCATTAAAAGATTGTTGTTAGGAATAATCCTCTATGAAAGTTAAAATTTGGAACAAAGGAGAATATTAAGCTTTGTCTTTGAAATGTGTGATGGAAGGTATGATAATCATTTATATTATCTATTTAGACTTTGGATAATGTTTAGCAGGGATGTGTCATATAACTTTGAACAGAGACAAAGAAAGCAAGGTGGTAGGGATTTAATCATGGATATAAGAAATATTGACAACATTTTTTCTCCTACAAATGTAACTTATGACTATGATTGAGAAACATAGCATGTTAAAATCCATTTATGGAGAAGCTACATTTGTGTTTCGAGAAACACTAGAAGAAGCAACAACATTTAGGTTTTGAGAAACACTAGAAGAAGTTGTCAAAGTTTGTGAATCTACCCCAAGTAAGGTATCTGGAAGTATTTCAACATGGTGTTTTTGCAATTATGAGCAAAAGCAATGCTTATTAATGAATTTGAAGTGGATGAGGAGACTCAGTTAGAGTTTGAGTCGACATGTAAAGAAGAAGAGAGTTTGAATAACACCGAGAAGAGATCACAGATGACACATACAACCCTTAGTCATCTATAGTTCATGTCCAAATTTTTATATTTGATGCAATCTCATTGGACGATGTGAAATATTTTATTTTTTTAAATTGAAAATAGACCATTTCCCCATGTAGTCTCATTAGTCTACTTTAACCAATAAAAAGATAGGGAAATAATATTTTTCTAATTTTTGTTTTTAAAAATAAAATATAAATGAGAATATTAATGTGTAGACTTTAAAATATAAATACAATATTTAAGTTGCACATTGTTAATAAAGACTAATAGCCAAAATAATTATAAAAATATCTTATTACACACATATTAATAAATATCTATATTAAAAAAAATCCACTTACCAATTTAAAATAGAATAATCTAATAAAAGACCATCTAAGGATATGTTACAACCATTGGATCTAAAGATTTGAACCATAGATTCTCTTTTCATCAGAAAAACAAACCCTAAAATATTCCTTAAAAAATGGATATTAAAAAGTTTCTCCTTCTCATTTCATCATTTTATTCAAATGTTTGCAATATTTTTTTTCGGTACTACTACTAAAGATTGATATGATGCAGACATTCAAATGAAGAAGCTTTCTCACAGTAGTAGTGGGAGATCTAAGCCTAGGTTTTACATAGTTATATATATATTTATTAATATTATTATTGTTAAATTGGATGCAGATTTGTAAGGTTACAAAAGTTCATTTTTCTTATAGATTTATAATAGGAATGATTCCCAACAACACAAAAAAATGGCGCCAACTTCTTTTTTCTGATTATTTCTTCAAATGTTCATTTTACAAGGCAGATATTAAATAAGAAACAAGGGTTTAAATCTCAATGTTTATCTTTGGATCTCCGTGAATTGTATGATTTAAAGAGTATTATATATATATATATATATATATATATATATATATATATATATATATATAGAGATGCAGCCTCCATTAAAAAAATAAGGGAGGGTGGTGGTGTAGCCGTCCCTCTCCCATAATGGGAAGGGCGGCGACTGTATTGCCATCCCCATCCCTCCTTTTTTTTAATATCATTTTTTTTATTTTTATTTCTATTTTATTTTCTTTATTTCATTATTTGTTTCTATTATACATATATAAATATTGCATTGTTTTGTTTTATTTATTTTTGTTATGTAAAATAAATATTACATCATGTTTTATTTTCAACAAATAATTTTAAGTATTATAAAGGTTTTATTTTCTCAATGAAGTTTTATTCTCTTACAATAACATATATATTTTTAATTTACTTATTTATTTACTTATTTATTTTAGGTAAATAGGTGTAAATATTATACAAGGGTTATACTTATTTACTTCTAGTACCCCTCTATTCTGTATAAGGTGTTCTTTACATAAGCATCTATTATTTATTCACGCTTGTTCAATTTTACAGCTTTAAGCTTAAATCTAACTATTTATTTGTTCATTTTCTTACTTCCCTATAGGTTCACAGAGGGAGAACATAGATACAAGGGAATATAGATGCAAGTAACTTCTACATCAAGCACAGGGAAGCCACACTTTTTATTTTAATTTTATTGATCTAGAAGCTATATGTAAAATCTAAAGAAGCTATTTTTTTTTATTATTATTATTTTTTAATTTATTTAGTTTAGGCTAGGTAATTCAACTCTAAAATAGTTTAATATTAATAATTTAAATATTTTAAATATCTTATATAATAGTGATCTTATTTTCAATTTCAATACTAAACAATTTTTTTCTTTTAAATGTAGTTTTCTATAATAGATTACACTTTTCAAGATTGATAAGTTTTTTCCCAATACACCATAATAAATATTTCTACTATGCTTAAGTAAAAGAAACTAACACAATAACAACACTAATTTCTAATATTTACCATAAAACAAGAATTTCCATTATAATTTAATAAGAATAATAATAACATTATATTGCAATTTATTTTGAATAATAGCTCCATAATGTATTATTTTCACAATAGTAAAAAAAGAACCAACATATTATCTCCATAATGTATTATGTGTACAACAAAAATAAAAATAACTAGCACCTACATGATTTCACAAGCTACAATTTATTTCACCACAATAAATCAACTACTACAACAACAATTTCACAAAATATAATTTTACTTCACCATATTTATAAATTTCTACTCTATAATTCCTTGAAGAATAAAACATTTTCACAAAAATGATAATTCTTTCATTTTCATTCATGGCTAGCATTCCCAGCACATTCATAATAGCAATATGGTAAGGGAAGGTGCTCACCTCCTAGTCTATTGACATCATAGGGTGTTCCAACCTCTAACCACCCCCAAGCCCAAGAGGTGACTCCTACACACAACCATGGTAACACAATTCAACATTTTACATGGTTCACACAGTTAGAAATCATACAACACTAATCAGTCGATTCACACAACTAATAGTCATACTTGCATACATGGGTCTGTTTAAGTTACAAAAAGATGGGTTTTTTTTTTTTTTTTACAATAGTGAAAGGGAATCTAGAAAACAGCCCTAGGCCCCAAACCTCATCTTAGTTATGAATTTTCAAGTATGGATGAGGGTAACCAACATGCAAAACTAAGGCCCCAAGTTCCTACTATTTTAAATTTAGGGGAAAGGAAGCCAACTTGTAGCATAACATCCCGAAGCTTTAATTTCTAATGAGTACTCTTATTTCATTCAGGGGAAAATAAGTTATCTTACAACATAATATCCCCATGCTTCACTTTCTATTAAATAATTTAAACCATTATTTTTTAATAGTGATGTATGAAACACAACACATGTTAAATTTAACATTTTTCTCATCCACATTTCTACACACAAGACATTCAAACTACACCATTTACCCAAGGGTTTTGTTACTTACCTTAAAATAGACCTCTTTCCTGAATTTCCCAAGATGCTCTAATTTGCTTGATCTTTCTTCCTCCAAATTCTATTGTAGCTCAGAATAATAGAGGGGAAAATATAGATTTTTACATCTTAAAGGGATGAGAGGGTTATTATATGCAACAACCACTTAGAGGGGGACACTAAGCGGGAAGGGTGTATCCTTCTTGGCTACAACCCCACCTCTTGCTTGGAGAAGAGAGATCATTATTTTAGCACACAATTTAATATTTCAATTGTCACAATGTCGAAGGGGCCTCATCTTTGGCCAATCAAACTTAAAGATGCCTTTTTTCTGAATTTTTAAATTTTTGAATTTTGAGCTTCCTAGAAATCTAAATTTCACCATAGGAGAAGATTTACTTAAAATTATTTACATCAAGGTATGATATAATTATAATAATGTGATGGAGAATGATAAAAATGGGTCCACAAATTGATTAATAGAAAGGGTCAGTAGGGGTACATGATTGAAAAGAACATGACAAACATTCATGCACATAGAAAAACACACATTCAAGGCCTAACACAATTTTAACAGTTGTGTGGTGTGGTATTTGTCAACTCTTGTCCCTCCCTTTGCCATCGTTCATCTTCTCCCAATCATCTACACACTAAATCACTCATCATAATGTTCACATAATGATAATTAAATATAACATTATTATAATCATATGACATGGGATTCTTAGAATTATCTCAAGATTACATAACCACTTATTATTTGCATTATTACATGCATGGAATCATATCTCTAGATCTAGATTGTCCCTATTATGGCACTAGATGTAGATATGTTGTATACATAGTTAGCATGATATCATACACTAATCACCTCATCATAGTAACAATTGAAGTAATAATTAACATTTAATCATGCTAAATGGGTTTCATCTCATCATAATATATCAAAATAATAGTCTAAACTATGTCAATAAAAATCCATATTGATGTAAAAAAATAGGCCAATCTTTCAAAGACCATAACGTTTAACTCGTAACTTCGTTTGAGATCTTCCATGTGCCAAAATGACCATCTCAGAAATTTAGATGTTGTGCTAAGCCATTCTATCTACTTAGAGTTGATTTTGATATTTTTTAGAGGCTATACATGATCACGTGAGGGTTTGAAATTAACATTTAATGATTTTTTTTGGGAATTTTCTATTTTTAGAAATTGCATAATTTTAGAATCAGATGCCAACTTATGTTGAATTTTGTCCCATAGGCTAATTATAGTGTTTAGAATATTTAGAGATATTTTTAGAGCTGCACATGCTTGCATGTGAAAGTTACTATAAATAGCAACTACTAAAAATAATTTTTTATTTTTATTTTTATTTTTTCAAATTTTTACATGTCAACTCTAAATTCCAAGTTCAAGCTTATTTAAGCATGGTTTGGGCTTGTAATTATTTTAGGTCATTCAGTACAAATCAATTTTGAGTTATTTTTTTAGATCTTGGCCTATTGGTAATTAAATAATTTTGATAGTTTTTGAGTTCATTAACTAGTATTATAACAATGATTTGGTGGAATCACCTACAGAAAGAGAGATAGAGAAAAGGTAAAGAGACGATTAATTCATGGAAAAAGATGGAAAAAAATCTAAGAGAAATTTTTTCATGTGGATTATGCATAAATCTTATACAAAAAATTTCAAAATTTAAGACAAAAAGATCACATACAAGAGTATACGGATGAATTTTATAAGCTTTTCATACGAGTAGAGCATGATGAAATAGAAGAGTAGATGGATACAAGGTACATAAATAGTTTAAAATTTTCTATTCAAGATGATTTATGTACACATAAAATACTTTTCATGGAGGAGGTTTATCAATTATCTTTGAAGGCAGACAAAAAACAAAATAGATAAAATTTTAGAAGAACATCTCTTGGTCCAAGAAAAGTGCTACGCCCCTAACCTATCACATGTATGAAGATAGTATTAGCTGAATTGTGGCTTACTTATCCCTCTTTGAAATTATATTACATTTATCTATGCTTTCTTTAGATTAGTAGGTCAGCCTATAGAGTAAACATGGCCTAGTTAGACTATATATATGAGGTAGTGGGTAATCATTTATCATCATATTGTGAATTCTGCTCTTATTGAAGCTTGTGGAGGTTGCCCCCTCGAAGTGGCTTATCTATTATCATATATTTAGATATATTTCAATCATATTTGGATATAATTCTGCTGTTATACTTAATTCTTGAAGTAATTTCATTACAAGTGGTATCAGAGCTGCAATTTGGGCAATCTTGTGGGTGAAACACTAAATTTTTAATTTTTGTGATATATAAAAAATGGTTGCAAATTTCTCTAAATTTTTTTACTGGAGGTGCGAAATAATCAATTAAGCTTTCATTAAAATTTGAGCTCATCTGGATCTATTTTTCTATGGTTTTTCATAAAATTGCTCTATAGTGCACAATTTAAAGAATTTTTCTAAGTTTTTTATATTTTTGGAAATCTTAGAAATATTTGGTTATGGTTTGTTCTTTGTATATTTTTATTTGAGGCTGACATAATTCCAAAATCACTTGGTCAAATTTGGGTAAAAAGTGTCAATAAGGGTCGACATCGTAAAACTCTTTTATGGCAGGTCCACAAATTCGGGGCCGAGGAAAGGGTGCTGAAACTCTAGGAAAAACTCCTAACAAGGATGAGATGGATTCAAAGGGGGGTGTAATAGACTCTTTGTACCAGGTTTTTCTGACATAGATCAGAAAGTGAGCCAGCTTGACTATAGTGTGCAAGGCATTCAGAGTGAGGTGCAAGACATACAATCTAATATGCAATCCATAAAAGATAGTTTGGGATATATCATGATGGATTTGAACATTAATCAATCAAATCATCAAGCTAACTCTATTTCACAAACCCACCAGGGTGGTTCTCCTAAGCAGTCTACTTCAAATCCAACTCTATGGCCACAGAGGAACCTATTACCAAAAGTGGATATGTGCAAATTCAATGGAAAAGATCCACTCAATTGGCTCAACCAAATGGAGAGTTTTTCTGACCTACATTAGATTCCAAGTGGATAGAAGGTTACCATGGCATCCCTGTATCTTGAA
Source organism: Torreya grandis (assembly GCA_037957365.1). NCBI lineage: Eukaryota > Viridiplantae > Streptophyta > Pinopsida > Cupressales > Taxaceae > Torreya > Torreya grandis. Next base: position 258,530 of record JARHVA010009160.1, on the reverse strand, counting down.
CCTGATCAATTCATTTGGTATCGATGGTTGTGTGCTCAAAAGAAAAAGATGAGTCTCAATGTCACCTGGTCAATTTTTACAGAGCAGCTACAATTACACTATGGCAATAGTGTGACAAATAATTACTTCAGCCAACTGGCAAAATTGCAATAAACTAGCTCCGTCAAGGATTATATTCATCATTTTCAGAACCTATCCTTACGTGTGAAGACAATTTCTGATGCAAACTTGAATGACCTATTTTTGGGTGGACTCAAGGACCACATTCAACATGAGGTACGCATGTTTAATCCACTTAATATTTTTGAATCCATTATCCTAGCACATAGAGCTGAGGAAAAATTCATAGCCAACAAGAAGCAGCCATTCACTCACTTCAAAGATCGTAGCATATCATCATCAACATTTCATCCACCTACTAGATTGACCCCTCAGTAAATTGAAGAAAAGCGTGCAAAAAGATTATGTTTTGGTTGTGATAGCAAGTGGAGTAAAGGACATAGATGTGATGAGAAGAATTTATTCTACATTGAGGGACCAAATGAAGATGAAGAAGTAGATGATGCCTCCAATGATGATGAAGAAGATATGGAGGAGGTACTTGAAGATTCCCAACCTACAATCTCTTGTCATGCACTTGCAGGTATTAGCACTCCACAAACTCTTAAGGTGGTGGGTTTCCTCAAGAAACAGAATGTGACAGTGTTGATTGATTCAGGGAGCACACATAACTTTATAAACCATAAGTTGGCCACTCGATTGAACTATTTCATCTACCTAGCACTAGAATTTTAGGTCATGATTGTAGATGGTGGCACAATTAATTATTCAAGCAAATGCCATAGTATTAAGCTTACTATGGGTGGGTACAATCTCGACTCTCCTATGTTTGCTATTCCCATGGGTAACACAGACATTGTTTTGGGAGTCCAATGGCTCACAACCTTAGGTACCATTGAGATGAACTTCCAAGAACTATTCATGCGCTTTCATTTTGAAGGTAAGAAAATTGAACTACATGGATTACATGCAAAATCTCCACAATTGGTTAGTTCACATCAGATGACCAAGATGCTAAAAAAGGGGGTAGAGGGAATTATTGCACAATTATGCTCCATAGAAGTTCAACCCACAAAGGTATCTACACATCCTGATCTACAAATAATTCTTGAAGACCACTCATCTATTTTTGGGGCCATGCCAAAAGGACTACCACCAAAAAGAGAACATGATCATGCCATTGAACTAATTCCAGGTAGTCAACCACCAAATATCAGACCATATAGATATTCATATGCACAAAAGAGTGAAATTGAAAATATGGTCCATGAGATGCTGGAGGCAGGGATCATCAAGCATAGCCAAAGTGCATATTCATCACCAGTGGTCATGGTGCGGAAGAAGGATGACACATGGAGGTTGTGCCCAGATTATAGGGAACTCAACAAGTACACTATCAAAGATAAGTTTCCTATTCCAGTAATTGATGATTTACTTGATGAGTTGCATGGTGCTAATTATTTCACAAAATTGGATCTTCGCTCGGGGTACCATAAAATTAGAATCAAGGATGAAGATGTTCATAAAACTACTTTTAGAACACATGAGGGCCATTATGAGTTTTTGGTAATGCCCTTTGGTCTTACAAATGCACCATCTACTTTTCAGAGCTTGATGAACACTATTTTTAGGCCTTTTTTAAGGAAGTTTGTGCTAGTTTTCTTTGATGACATATTGATTTATAGTTAGACATGGGAAGCACATCTACAACATGTGAAACAGGTGTTGATAGTTTTGGAGAAGCACCAACTTTATGTGAAGCCATCTAAATGTGTTTTTGGAGTACAGGAGGTAGAGTACCTTAGTCACATTGTTTCCCATGAAGGGGTCCAAGTTGATCCTCAAAAGATCAAAGCAATAATGGAATGGCCCATGCCAAAAACTCTCAAAAACCTTCGAGGTTTTCTTGGACTAATAGGTTACTATAGAAGATTTGTGAAAGGTTATGGTAGCATAGTAGATCCACTCACTGCATTGCTAAAGAAGGATGCTTTCCATTGGAATGATGATGCCACCAAAGCATTTGAGAAAATAAAATTAGCTATGTGCACCACTCCAGTTTTGGCTACTCCAAACTTCTCACAAACATTCACTATTGAATGTGATGCTTCTGGGTCTGGATTGGGGGCAGTACTAATGTAGGAAGGAAGACCCATTGCATTTAAAATTCATCAATTCAAAGGTAAGAATCAACAAAAACCTATCTATGAGAAAGAAATGATGGCTATTCTTCATGCAGTTAAACAATGGAGGCCTTATCTGTTGGGTAGACACTTTAAGGTGAAAACGGATCACGATAGTCTCAAATACTTTTTGGAGAAAAGATTATCATCTGAGGAACAACAAAAATGGGTAACCAAAATGTTGGGTTATGATTTTGAAATCATCTACAAGAAGGGTAAAGATAATATAGTAGCAGATGCACTATCTAGACGGGATGCATCCATAGAAGCATTACTTTGTGCAATGTCCATATTGCAAGTAGATTGGGTGGATGAAGCTATGTTAGAATGGGAGCAAGACAAGGATACATAGGTTCTAATTTAGAATCTCCAGCAAGGTAATTTATCCTCTGACAAATTTGAATGGAAAGGTAATATACTATGGTATAAGGGTAGGTTATACTTGTGCAAAACTTCAGAGCTTAAGCATAAGATTCTTGCAGAGTTGCATGCATCTCCACTTGGGGGACTCTCAGGGTTCTTGAAAAATTATCATAGAATTAAGAAAGAATTATTTTGGGAAGGACTCAAGGGAGATGTACAAAAGTTTGTGGAAGAATGCATGATATGCCAACAGAATAAAGGTGAAACGATTAAGACCCCAGGTTTGTTACAACCATTAGCAATTCCTAGTCAAAGGTGGGAGGAGGTTTCCATGGATTTCATCACTAGGTTGCCTTGTTCTAAAGGTAATAATGTTATTTTGGTCATTGTGGATAGGCTTACAAAATATGCCCATTTTTGTGCTCTCTCACACCCATTTTCAGCAAGTACAGTCGCAGCTATTTTTATGGAAGCAGTTCTCAAATTACATGAAACCCCAAAAATAATTGTAAGTGATCATGATCCTATTTTCACTAGTAATTTTTGGACTGAACTATTTTCTTGTTTGGGTACTCAGCTAGCTCATAGCTCATCTTACCACCCCCAATCTGATGGATAAACTGAAGTGGTTAACAAATGTTTAGAGGGGTATCTCTGTTGTTTTGTATCAGATAAATAAGAACATTGGGTTAAATGGCTACCACTTGCAGAATGGTGGTATAACACATCTTTCCATACCTCTTCTAAAATGTCTCCATTTCTAGCACTATATAGTTACCATCCACCTTCCATCACTTCTTCATTAAAGGTGCAAACCAAGGTTCGAGATGTGGAAGATCACATTCAACATCAACAAGAGGTTTTGGATAGTTTGAGAGAGAATTTGGCCTTGGCACAAAATAGGATGAAGCAACAAGTAGATCAACACCAAAGTGAGTGAAATTTTGAGGTGGGTGATTGGGTATTTGTTCATTTGCAACCTTACAAGCAGATGTCCTTGAATCAATATAAAAAGGACAACAAACTTGCTCCAAAGTATTATGGCCCTTATCAGGTTCTACTAAAAATTGGAAGTGTGGCTTACAAGCTCGAGTTACCTCATTCATCTCACATACACCCAGTATTTCATGTTTCTTGTTTGAAGAAGGTCATTGGATAGAAAGTTTCTGCCCAGACAGAGATCCCAGAAATAGATGAAGAAGGATGAGTCATTTTGGAACTAGAGAAGATCCTCCAAACATGTACTAAGAGGTTGAGAACCAGAGAGATTAAGGAATATTTGATCAAGTGGAAAAACCAAAGCAGTGAAGATGCAACTTGGGAAGGTGAAGAATTTCTGCAACAACATCCACAGTTGTTCAACGTTGAGGACAACGTTGGTTTGAAGGGGAATGGCATGCTACGCCCCTAACCTATCACATGTATGAGGATAGTATTAGCCGGCTTGTGGCTTACTTATCCCTCTTTGACATTATATTACATTTATCTATGCTTTCTTTAGATTAGTAGGTCAGCCTATGGAGTAACCATGGCCTAGTTAGACTATATATAGGAGGTAGTGGGTAATCATTTATCATCATATTGTGAATTCTACTCTTATTGAAGCTTGTGCAGGTTGCCCCCTCGAAGTGGCTTATCTGTTATCATATATTTGGATATATTTCAGTCATATTTGGATGTAATTCTGCTGTTATACTTAATTCTTGAAGTAATTTTGTTACAAAAAGGTAGATCCCCCCTAAATAGGGGACAAGGTGGGTTTAATACCACTAGAAGAGGATCTAATACCAATAGAGGTGAATCATCACGTGGTGTAGAAAAGAAAGAAGATAATAGGCAAGTGTTTTAATACCAAAAAAGATGAAGAGGATTTCAGAGAGGATGATGTTATGGTGGTGTTAGAGGATGGTTTCTAAATCATCATAGATTTTATTTATGCTATATATGTAGAGAATAAGGGCACATATAATTTGAGTGTCCACACTATCCAGATCAAGAAAGGAGGAAAGAAGTTCACCCAAGAGTAAATATAGTTAAGGCAAAGATAAAAGATCATAATACTGAAGTTGCACTAGTAGATGTTGGAGAGAAGAACCATGATCGCTCCAAGGAAGGAATAAGTGTAGAATAAAGAATGTGGTGATGCAAGGCTACAATCAAATATTTTTTGAACAAGATTTACTTCAAGTGGAAAGGTATGCAAAGTAATTATAGATGGTGGTAGTTGTAAAAATATAGTTTCTAAAGAAGTGATAGATAAACTAAATCTACAATGTGAAAAACATCCTAATCTTTATCAGATTTAATGGTTTGAAAAAGGGAATAAAGTTATAGTAGACAAAAGGTGCTTAATCAAGTTTTCTATAGAAAAAACTTATGATGATGATATATGGTGTGATGTTATTTTGATGGATGAATGTTATTTTTTATTGGGAAGACCATGGTAATTTGATAGGAAAGTAATTCATGATGGAGAAAAGAACACATACATTTTTTAGAAAGGTGATACTAAGATAGTTTTGTTACCTCTTAAAGAGGAAGAGAAGATAAAAATCATGCTCTCTACTAAAGAATTTATCCAAGATATGAAGGTGGCAGGTTGTTGTTATACATTAATAGCAAAGAATGAAGAAATAGAAATGGTGTCAATACCAATAGAAGCAACAAGAGTGTTGAAAGAATATACAGATGTTATGCTTGATGAGTTACTAAATGGTTTACCATTGAAGAGAGATATTTAGTATCATAGTGATTTGATTTTAGGATCATCTCTATCCAATCAAGTAACTTATAGGATAAGTCCAACATAACATACAAAATTAAATAAATAGGTTACTAAATTGCTAAGAAAACAGGGGATAAGGGAGAGTATGACTCCATGTGCAACACCAACATTGCTAACTCCAAAGAAAGATGTAGGATGGATAATGTGTGTGGATAGTAGAGTAATTAACAAAATTATGATAAAGTATGGTTTTCTATACCTCATTTAGATGATATGATGGATGTGCTTGCAGATGAAAAATATTTTACCAAGATTGATCTAAGGAGCGGTTATTATCAGATTCAAATTCGTGAAGGAGATGAGTGAAAAACTACATTCAAGACTAGGGATGGCTTATATGAGTGGATGGTGATGCCATTTGGATTTTCTAATGCACCTAACACATTTATGAGTGTGATGAATACAATGCTACAAGAATATATTGATAAGTTTGTGGTTATTATTTTGATGATATTTTGATATTCAGTAAGACTAAATAAGAACACTTATAACATTTGAGAATGGTAATGGATCTATTAAGAAATAAAAAAATTTATGCAAATTCGAAGAAGTGCAGGTTTATACAGAATAGTTTGGTATTTTTGGGATTTGTTGTTTCAATAGATGGTGTAAAAATGGATGAAGAAAAGATAAACAAAATTTTTGAGTGGCCTATTCCAAAAAGCATTACAAATGTAAGAAGTTTCCATGGTTTAACAATTTTTTATAGAAAATTTATTAAAAAATTTAGTATTGTGGCACCAATAACAAATTACATGAGAGGGAAAGAATTTGAATGGACTAGAGAAGGCACATAAAGATTTGAATTTTTGAAGAAGATTACAGAAAGACCAAGTTTAACATTACTAGATTTTAGAAAAGTGTTTTAAGTTGATTGTGATGCTTCATTTGTGAGAATTGGTGTTGTGTTGAGTCAAGAAGGAAAGGCAATATCATATTTCAGGAAAATTGATGAGGTAAGAACAAAGTATTCTACTTATGATGTTAAACTTTATGCAATTGTAAAATCATTAAGACATTGAAGGCATTATCTAGTACCTAAAGAGTTTATACTTTAATAGATCATGAGGCTTTAAATTATGTGAATACACAAAAGAAAGTTGAATAGTAGGCATGTAAAGTGGGTTTATTTCTTGTAGGGGTATACTTTTGTGTTGAAACATAAATCAAGAAAATAGAATTAGGTAGCTAATGAATTGAATAAGAGAGTAGCATTATTAACTACTATGGTGAGTGAAGTAGTTGGATTTGAAGCTATTAAAAATTACAAGATACTGATCCATATTTTGGAAAGATAGTTGAGCAGTGCAAAAATTTATTAACTGGTGGGATAGAAGCTATTAAAAATTACAAGATTATATACATGAAGGTTATCTCTTTAAAGGGAAACAATTATGCATTCTAGTTAGGTCTCTACGAGACAACATAATAATATAATTACATAGTAGTGGTTTGGTTGGACATTTTGCTAAGATGAAGACAATAGCTTTCATGGAGGAAAAGTATTTTTGGCAAAAGATGAAGAGAGATGTGACAAGGTATGTTTCAAGGTACAAAATATGTTAGATTCTTAAAGGACATGCATAAAATACCAGACTATACATGTCATTACCAGTTCCAAGAGGACCATGAACAAATTTGAGTATGGACTTTGTGTTGGGATTGTCAAACACAGAGAGAGGTAATGATTCAATTTTTGTTGTTGTAGACAATTTTTTTTAAATGGTTCATTTCATTGCATGTAAAAAAACCAATCATGACACTAGATTTGTAGAATTATTTTTTAAGGATATTGTGAGATTGCATGGTGTTCCAAAAACTATTAAATCAGATAAGGACACAAAATTTTGAAGTCATTTTAGGACTTTGTGGAAGAAGATGGGTACTGAGCTACAATTCAATAGTGCATATCACCCACAAATAGATGGACAGATAAAAGTTGTGAATAGAAGCTTGAAAATTTTGTTGAGATGCATAGTGGGAGAGAAACCCAAGCAATGGGACATAGCTTTACCACAAGCTGAGTTTGCATATAACAATTCAGTGAATAGATCAACAAGAAAGTCAACATTTTAAATTATTTATGAGAGAAATCCTATGGGTATTTTAGACTTGGTACAATTGACAATTGCAGATCGAATTAGTGATGATGCATAAGTGTTTGCAGAGCATATGTAATAATTACAAAGAGCAAGAAGAAAGTTATAAGAAATTAATGAAAAATCTAAAGTAGTAGCGGATGTCAGAAGAAGATCAAAGGTATTTGAAGAAGAAGAGTTGGTAATGGTTTACTTGAGGAAAGAAAGATTTTTAAAAGACACGTATAACAAGTTAAAGTACAAGAAAATTGGACCATGTAGAATTATGATGAAAATCAATGATAAAGCTTATGAGGTGAGTTTACCACATAATTTTAATATATCTCTAGTATTTAATGTTTTAGATTTATATAAATTCCATAGAGAAGATGGTGAATATGATGAAAATGAAAAATTAAATTGGGAGCAATAGGTTCCAAAGAAGAAGAAAGAAAAGATAGTATAGGTTTTAGATATGAAGATGATGAGCACAAGGCTAGGGAATTATAATAGGTATTTGGATTGAAGCAAGAAGACAACACTTTGATTATAGAATGGGAGATGAGGAAGATTGACAATGAAAAATGTTAGCAGTATAATCAGGGCAACTAGTAGGAGCTAAGTTATTTTCAACCAGAGGAAAATAATACATAAAAAATAGGTTGATCTTTTGGAGGCCAAAAATTTTGACCCGTAGCTCCATTTGAGCTCTTACACTTGCCAAAATGATCATTTCAAAAGTTCTATGCTGTGCTAAGCAACTCTATCTACTTAGAGTTGTTTTTGATATTTTTTAGAGGCCATATGTGATCACCTAAGGGTCCGAAATTAATGTTTAATAATTTTTTCAAGAATTTTCTATTTTTAGAAATTGTATATTTTTAGAATCAGATGTTAACCTAAGTTGAATTTTATCACATAAGCTAATTATAGTGTTTAGAATATTTTTAGAGCTGTACATGCTTGCATGTGAAACTTACTATAAATAGGGACTGCTAAAAATAGATTTTTTTTCAGATTTTTTTTTTAAACAATTTTTGCATGTCAACTCTAAATTCTGCACTGGGGCTTATTTAAGCATAGTTTGGGTTTGTAATTATTTTAGGTCATTCAATATAAATCATTTTTGAGTTATTATTTTAAATCTTGACTTATTGATAATTTTATTGTCTTGATAGTTTTCAAGTTCATTACATATTCATAAACATAACATAAACATACTAAATATTATCCATCAAAGAGAACTTATATAATTTAGAACAAGTAATGTGCACAATAGATCTAGAGAAGGCATGACATTCTTCATATTGTGTTCAATAGAAAGACAAGTGTAAATGTGTTTCAAAACTCTGTAACATTACCATTCAATTAAATAAAGAGTGTGGGTTTTAGATCTAGGTTTGAGCATTGCATCCATTGAGAGTGAGGAGAGTCTAGATTGGAGAACAAGGAAACCATTAAGTTGACCCTTTTGTTATCCTTTGCATCAAAATTGTATTAAAGAAATAAATTTAAAATGTTTAGTAAAAGTTCTCTAAAGTAAAATGGTTGCTAGAGAATCAAAGATACCTTGTTTACATGAATTACAACCCTTATCTATGTATATTAGATTGAATTCAACTTTGGGCCTTATAAGCATAAAAGTTGAATTTCAAAGATTAATAAAAGTAAAACAGGGGGAAAGGATGAATAGGTGGACCTTGACTTAGTGAAGGGGGAGAACATAACAAAGATCATTAGAGGCAGACTTGGCACATGACCACATGAATTACAACCCTTATCTATGTATAGTAGATTGAATTCAACTTTGGGCCTTATAAGCGTAGAAGTTGAATTTCAAAGATTAATAAAAATAAAATAGGGGGAAAGGATGAATAGGTGGACCTTGACTTAGTGAAGGGGGAGAACATAACAAAGATCATTAGAGGCAGACTTGGCACATGACCACATGAATTACAACCCTTATCTATGTATAGTAGATTGAATTCAACTTTGGGCCTTATAAGCGTAGAAGTTGAATTTCAAAGATTAATAAAAATAAAATAGGGGGAAAGGATGAATAGGTGGACCTTGACTTAGTGAAGGGGGACAACATAACAAAGATCATTGGAGGTAGACCTGGGACATGACCACTTAAGCATGGAAATTAAGGTTAATTTTCCCATGAATTTAAGGAGGGGAAACATATTGAAATTGAACAAAACAAACCAATAACATTGTGTTTGGACCATAGATGTAATTTTAAAAAACATATAAATAATCTTCTTATAAAAATATGATTTACAAATACCCTTATTAAATGAAATGTGTTCTCATATCCTTCGCACATGAAGAAAAATCATCGCGCTGAGCGTAGTAGAGATGACCCTAGTGAATGCACTTTCCCTTTTCCTTGCATACATGGTATATAGACCAGGGACCCATCAATTCATGCTCAATCCTTGGAAAATGCACAACAGGTACATATGTGACACTGTTTTATTTGAAAATAGTTATTAAAAAAAAGTCAAAATCTTATCAAGAATTTGTCAGGGACAAACGAACTTTATTTGGCCTAGACAGTAATCCTCCCTACTTAAAAGCATGTACAAACGCACTCAACGAAGCCTTGAACACGCTCCAAACATGCCAAACATACTTTTTAAACTCATATATAAATATCTTCAAGCACAATTTTTTCAAACCTTCACAATCTTTAAAACCTTACCTTTATTAAATGAAATGCCTTATGAAACACAAGATTTATCCCACTTAAAATGGGAAAGAAGCAAACAATCAATAAAAATAAATAAATAAATAAACCAAAATGAAACGAAATTGTGAGAGATGATTATTCGGGAAGACACCAATTTTCGAAGTAAAACAGAAATCCACAACACGCGCTAATCTAAAGACTTTGGCAGCGTTCTTTATCACCGTCCACCCAATAAAATGACTTATGCCATCCACAAATCGGTTTCTCAATTACTTCACAAAAATGTGTCTCATCGATAGAGTTATTCTCATGGAAAGTCGAGGGACACCTCAACGAAGGGACCAAGCAGCCCTGATACCGGATTAGTGAGGGGCAAAATCGGCCAAGAAAGCAGAGCCCTGATTAACGAGTAGATATGGTTGTTTAGCAAGATAGTAATTGTAGTTTTTCCTCATCATTCACAAGCCGAAATTCATTATTGCCGTTCGTTTGATGTACTTGGAATAAACATGGCCACTTTTCCTCTGCTATTACTCTTGTTTTTCTCTCTCGCTCGCGCAGATTGTTTCACCATTAATGCTTCTCATCATGAGCAGCAACAACAGTCTCTCTTGGCTTTCAAGTCTTCCATTACTTTTGATCCCAACCATTCATTATCGAATTGGACTTTGCATATCCCTTTCTGCAATTGGGTCGGGGTTATATGTGATATACAACGAGACAAAGTGCTTTCTCTCAATCTTTCAACAATGGGTTTACAGGGTTCTATTTCTTCTCATCTCGCCAATATGTCCTTCCTTGAAACCATTGACCTCTCTACTAACGCCTTTCATGGTTCAATCCCACCCCAGTTGGGAAGCCTTTCTCAACTTAAGTATATGTCCCTTTGTAGAAATAAAGTAGGAGGTGCCATTCCCTCCTCTTTGGGAACCCTCTGTTAGACACTGGAGATAATTTCTCCACTCCTCATGCATGCACAACAGTTAAAGAAGCAGTTCAATCTTGTTTGCATGCAAAGACTGTAGTTAAATTTACACTGTAGTTAATTTTAGACTGTAGTTAATTTTGGTTTGCTTTTCTAATTATTGTTTGTTTTCAAATCTATTTAAGAGACCCATGGGCACAGCTATTGTAAGCAACATCAAGAAGATCAAGAGATCAAGAAAGATCAATAAAAATTCTTGTTTTTTCCAGAATTGTTGTAGCAATCTATTTTGTCTCTCTGTTTTTATTTTCTATTTTTATGCTCTGTTTTGATTGACAAAATTGGTATAAGAGCTTTAAGGATATGATCCTGTGAAGATTGAAGAGAGCCAACGTAGAGAGTCGCTGCAGTCAGCAGAACTGTAATAAAAGGGCAATGTGCTGAGAAGAGGCAGTCCAGCTAGATAGGACACTGCAGTTTGGAGTGCAGCAGAAGAAAACGTAGCAGCCAGAGAAAAGACCACACAACGGTCTGGTGAAGGTGTGTATCAGTTTGGTGTAGACTCCAAAGCATTGGAAGGAGGAGCTCGACGCTGCCTACTTGCTACAAATAATAACTTGTATCCAACGTGGAGATTGCTGTGGAAAGAAGTCACAACAGTTTGAGATCCACGCCATCCGAGCTACATGCAGTCATAGCATGAGCAAAATTCTATGCAGCCAGCAAGTGAGGATGCCAAGGGAGATACGCCCAGCAAATCCTGCGATCCCAGCAAGTTAGCAAGGTCATAGGAAGGTGAAGAAGTGCGCAGTCAGTTTGGAGAGTGAAGCGTGAAGGAAGAGTGCAACAAAGTGGTCTCAATCGTAGGAGAAGTGCAACCAACTGAGCCATTAAAAGGTAGCGCCTAGCTCGTGGGATAAGAAAAAAAAAATTGAAAGTCAAATCAGATTTGCCAAGCGCAGTCAAAGAAAAGCTTTGGTGCAAGGAGGATTTAGTCGCTTCAACGTGAGACATGGCAACTAATAACAGTATTTCTCAGCCTCAAATTCCCATTTTTAATGGTAAGAATTACGATTTTTGGGCAATTAAAATGAGAACATTGTTTTGCTAACAAGATGTTTGGGATTTGGTAGAGAATGATTTTGTAGAACCACAGGATGAGGCTGCCCATCAGGTACTAACTCGAGCACAAAAGGAAGAGCTTAAAGAGAATAAGAAAAAAGATGCAAAAGCTTTATTTCTAATCCAACAGGTATTAGATGAATCTATTTTTTCCAGAGTTGCAGCAGCAACGAGATCTAGATTGGCATGGAAAATCTTGGAGACCACCTATAAAGGCAATACAAAGGTAAAAATTGCTAAATTGCAATCTCTTAGGCGAAGTTTTGAAAATTTGCAAATGAATGATTCAGATTCAATAGACCAGTTTATGGATCAAGTATTGAATATAGTGAATCAAATTAGATCTAATAGAGAAACTATAACGGATCAGAAGATCATAGAAAAAATACTCAGGGGTTTACCCAACAAATTTGATGCAATAGTTGTAGCTATTGAGGAAAGTAAGGATTTGGAACAGTTATCAATAGATGAATTAATGGGTTCTTTGTTAACACATGAATCCAGAATGAATAGGAATAACAATACTTCTCTTGAGAATGCTTTCAAGTCACAGGTATCATTTGGCAAAGGAAGATGAAGAGGAAGGTCAAACTTTAGAGGAAGAGGCAGAGGCAAAACTGGAAGGAACAATCCAGATCAAGGTGAGAATAGTAATCAAAACTACAGCAATAGAGGACGTGGCAACAATCACTTCCAACAAAGTTCACAGAGGTTTGATAAATCTAACATTCAATGTTATTATTGCAAAAAATATGGACATTATGCAAGTGAATGCAGAAAGAAACAAGGAAATGTGGACAAGCATAATGCTAATTATACAAATGAATCTAGTTCTATCCTAGAAGCTTATTTCTCATTTGTCATGTTACTCAAAAAAATGCTAGAGATATTTGGTTCTTAGATAGTGGATGCAGTAATCATATGATAGGGAATAAAGAATTTTTTGCTAGTCTTGATGATTCCGTAAAATCTAAAGTGAAATTAGGAAATGACAACAAAGTGGATGTAATAGGTAAAGGAGTAATAAATGTTTTGGCAAAAAATGGTGAAAGAATGTTTATACCTGATGTTTATTTTTTACCTGGACTAAAGCATAATCTTATGAGTGTTGGATAGTTAGTACAGAAAGGTTACAAAGTATCCTTTATGGATAATGTTTGCACAATACTAGACAAGTTTCCAAGTGACAGGTTGATAGGAAAAGTAAAGATGACCAAGAATCGGATGTTCCCTCTTCGAATTCAGTGCATCCAAGGAGAAGAGGAAGCCAACTTCAAAGCCATGCATCTAGACAAATCATGGCTATGACACTTAAGGTATGGACATTTACATTTTGGAGGTTTGAATTTGTTACAGAAGAAAAATATGGTGAAGGGATTACCACCAATAGAACAGCTAGGAAGTACACGTGAAAGTTGCATTCTGGCAAAACAACATAGAGAGAGCTTTCTAGTAGGAGCCTCATATAGAGCAAAGGTAATATTGGAGCTAGTCCATAGTGATTTATGTGGACCAATGCAAATTCCATCATTTGGAGGTAGTTCTTATTTTCTAACCTTCATTGATGACTTTAGTAGAAAGACGTGGATATATTTTCTCAAAAATAAGTCTGAAGCCTTTGGAAAGTTTAAAGAATTCAAGGCTATGGTTGAAAAGCAAAGTGGCCTTTACATCAAGGAACTTAGATCAAATAGAGGAGATGAATATATGTCTAATGAATTTCAAGATTTTTGCAGATATCATGGCATTAAAAGGCAATTAACGACAAGGTACACAATACAACAGAATGGTGTAGCAAAAAGAAAGAATAGAACAATCATGGAGATGGCTAGAAGCATGTTGAAGGCCAAACATTTGTCAAATAAATATTGGGCAAAATTAGTAGCATGTGTAGTATATATTATGAATAGAAGCTCAACAAAGAGTGTCAGAGATTGAATTCCACAAGAAGCTTGGAGTGGTAAGAGGCATAGTGTACATCATTTCAGAATTTTTTGTTGTATTGCATATTCTCTTATACCATCAAAATTGAGAATAAAACTTGATGATAGAGGTGAGAAACGCATTTTTGTTGGCTATAGTGAAGAATCAAAGGCTTATGAGTTGTATAACCCCATTTAAAAGCAAGTGATTATTAGCAGAGATGTTGAATTTAAGGAAGAAGAAGTATGGGATGGTAGCACCATCACAATTGGAGCACCAATTCCACAAAATGAAGAAGAATCTCAAGAACAAAATTTGCAAGGTTATCAATCCTCTCCACAAGCAAGAACAAGCACTCCAATAAGAACACCTAGGAGCTTAGAACAAGGTGAATCATCTGGTCATGCATGTTATCCTACTCCAAACTCACAAGTAAGTGATGAATCAGATCCAACTCTTGCCACTTTAAGATCAAGATTTAAAGGTAAGAAAATGAGAAACTTGAATGATATTTATAATCAAGAAGAAGAGAAGTTAGATTTGTGTTCAAATTTTGCTCTTTTCTCTCATGATCCTATGTATTATGAAGAAGCAATTAATGAGGAACATTAGATAAAAGCAATGGATGAAGAGATGAATGCCATTGAAAGAAATCAAACATGGGATCTAACTAATCTACCTGAAGGTAAGAATTGCATAGGAGTCAAATGGGTTTATAAGACCAAATTTGATGCAGATGGAAATGTTGAAAAACACAAGGCAAGGTAAGTAGCAAAAGGTTTTGCACAAGAACATGGAATTGATTATAATGAAACATTTGCTCCAGTTTCTAGACTTGATACTATTAGAATGGTTCTAGCAATAGATGCTCAAAATAATTGGAATGTATATCAAATGGATGTCAAATCAACTTTCTTGAATGGTTTCCTAGATGAAGAAGTGTATGTGAAACAGCCACCAGGTTATGAAGTGCAAGGACATGAAGAAAAAGTCTACAAATTGAAGAAGGTCCTTTATGGTCTCAAGCAAGCACCAAGAGCATGGTATAGTAGGATTTATTCATACATGACAAACAATGGATTCAGTAGAAGCAATGTTGAGCCTACATTGTACACAAAAATCAACAAAGCAGGTCAGATTTTGATTGTGTGTTTGTATGTTGATGATTTGATTTTCACTAGAAATTTGTTTGTAGACACATTTAAATCAGCAATGAAGAAAGAATTTGAAATGATAGATTTGAGATTAATGAATTACTTTTTGGGCATAGAAGTTGTACAATCAGAGAAGGAAATATTTATTTGTCAAACTAAATATGCAAAGGATGTGTTAAGGAAGTTTAAGATGCTGAATTGTAAACCAGCACCTACACCAGTTGCTACAGGGACCAAAATTAGTAAAGAATACAAATGGTCTAAAGTTGATTCTACAACGTTCAAAAGACTAGTTGGTAGTTTGATGTATCTTACAGCTACAAGACCAGATATCATGTATGGGGTCAGTTTAATCTCTAGATTCATGGAGTCACCAAAAGACTCACATTGGCAAGTTGGAAAGAGGATACTAAGATATGTGGCAAGAATAATAGAATATGAAATTTTATATTCCACAACTAATGATTTTAGTTTGATTGGTTATACTGATGGTGATTTTGCAGGTAGCATTGATGACAGGAAGAATACTTCTGGACATACCTTTCTTTTAGGAACATGTGTGGTCACATGGGCATCCAAAAAGCAACCTATAGTGACACTTTCATCAGCTAAAGCAGAGTATGTAGCAGCCACATCAACAACATGTCAAGCAATTTAGATGAGGAGAGTATTGACAGATTTATTACAATCACAGAAGGAGTCAACACCAATCTTTTGTGACAATAAATCAGCAATTGCATTATCAAAAAATCATGTTTTTCACAAGAGGAGCAAGCACATTGATACAAGATTGCATTTTATCAGAGAGTTAGTAAACAATGGAGAAATCCTTCTAGAGTTTTGTAGAACTGAAGACCAATTGGCAGATATATTCACAAAGGCATTAGCAAAGGAGACCTTTGATTATCTAAGACAAAATTTAGGCATTGTAAATGCTGAAGTAGTTAGTGGTAGAAATTAAGGGGGAGTGTTAGAGACTAAAGATAATTTCTCCACTCCTCATGCATGCACAATAGTTAAAGAAGCAGTTCAGTCTTGTTTGCATGCAAAGACTGTAGTTAATTTTGGTTTGCTTTTCTAATTATTGTTTGTTTTCAAATCTATTTAAGAGACCCATGGGCATAACTATTGTAAGCAAGATCAAGAGATCAAGAAAGATCAATAAAAATTCTTGTTTTTTCCAGAATTGCTATAGCAATCTGTTTTGTCTCTCTATTTTTATTTTCTATTTTTATGCTCTGTTTTGACTGACACCCTCTCAACATTGATACACTTAGATTTGGGGCATAACGTGATATCAAGACAAATACCCAACTAAATTGGCAATCTTACTAATGTAGCCATTTTGGATTTTAGCGTAAATCACTTGAATGACACCATTCCATCATTGAGAAGGCTTGCAGGAAATCTGCAGCTCTTGGAAATGAGGCGCTGATAATGATACAATAGCAAACAATCACCAGCAACATAGATGCAAAACAAATATAAAACACAAACAACAAATATAAAACACAAAACCTACTATGTTATTTAATAGCTCAGAGGTTTACTGCATGTAAAGAGCTTATGTGCTCAGCACTCATCTAACATTACTAATATGCTACAATACACAAATCATGCAAGTAGGACCTTCTGCTCTCAACACCTAACACTGCAGGCTGGTGGAATGACCTAATCAGATCTACGCTGCTCCAGAATTCATTGGTTAACACAATACATCCACTTCCCTTTTATAGCATTCGATGAAAACCTATACTAAAGCAGTCTGCTCAATCAATGAGCTCAACTAACAACAATTATAGCATTAACACAGATGGAGAAATTTGTTAGAGTTAGATGAAGATTTGATCTTCGATGAGTTATCTACATAGATTATGTATTTGTGAAAATTAAATGCAAATAGGTAGGCTATAGTAGTATTTTCCAACACTCCCCCTTACTCTAGACTAGAGTGTATTCTGTTACTCCTATTCTGCCCACATGAGGACTTCGGTCCTTGCTCTTTTCTTCATGTTGGTTAAGACACAAAAATCCCACTCTCAGATAACTCACTTGGATTTTTTGCCAACAGTGTGTTCGCTGCTCCTCCTTTTTGCTCTTCTTCAAGCTATGATCAAACAGCTTCTTTTTCCTTCGCCACTAATACTGCAGAGAGAAATAAAAAATAAAAAAATGCACGAACCTTGCTATAGCAATAACATATTTTGTTTCCTTTTTTTTTAATTTCTCTGTCTTAAAACAACGATCAGATTTACATATATATAGAATTAAATCTAAACTAAACTAATGCTTATTCATGCACTAAACTTCTGTAACTGAAACTAATGTTCATGCAAGCTGATTTAACTAAAGCTAATGTTCATGCAAACTGCTTGCATGATGGAGTCTAACCATGCAAAGTGAAGAAATTAGAACTACAGTTCTAACACTCCCCCTTAATTTCTACCACTAACTACTTCAACATTTACAATGCCTAAATTTTGTCTTAGATAATCAAAACTCTCCTTTGCTAATACCTTTGTGAATATATCTGCCAATTGGTCTTCAAATCTGCAAAACTCTAAATGAATTTCTCCATTGTTCACTAACTCTGATAAAATAAAATTTTGTTTCAATGTGCTTGCTCCTCTTGTGAAAAACATGATTTTTTGACAATGCAATTGTTGATTTGTTGTCACAAAAGATTGGTGCTGATTCCTTCTATGCTTGCAATAAATCTATCAATACTCTCCTCATCCAAATTACTTGACATGCTACTGATGTGGCTGCTACATACTCTGATTTAGTTGATGAAAGTGTCACTATGGGTTGCTGTTTGGATGCCCATGTGACCACACTTGTTCCAAAATGAAAGGCATGTCTAGAAGAACTCTTCTTGTCATCAATGCTACCTACAAAATCACTATCAATATAACCAATCAAACCAAAATCATTAATTGTGGAATATAAAATTTCATATTTTGTTGTTCCTACCACATATCTCAATATCCTCTTTCCAACTTGCCAATGTGAGTCTTTTGGTGACTCCATGAATCTAGAGATTACGCTGACCCCATACATGATATCTGGTCTTGTAGCTGTAAGATACATCAAACTACCAATTAATCTTTTGAATGTTGTAAAATCAACATTAGGCCATTTGTCTTCTTTGCTAATTTTGGTCCCTGGAGCGACTGGTGTAGGTGTTGATTTACAATTCAACATCTTAAACCTCCTTAACACGTCCTTTGCATATTTAGTTTGACAAATAAAAATTCCCTTCTCTGATTGTACAACTTCAATGCCCCAAAAATACTTCATTAATCCCAAATTTGTCATCTCAAATTATTTCTTCATTGCTAATTTAAATGTGTCTATAGACAAATTTCCAATGAAAATCAAATCATCAACATACAAACACACAATCAAAATCTGACCTTCTTTGTTGATTTTTGTGTACAATGTAGGCTCACTATTGCTTCTGCTGAATCCATTGTCATGTATGAATCAATCCTGATATACCATGCTCTTGGTGCTTGCTTGAAACCATAGAGGGCCTTCTTCAATCTATAGACTTTTTCTTCATGTCCATGCACTTCATAACCTGGTGGTTGTTTCACATACACTTTTTCATCTAGGAAACCATTCAAGAAAGCTAATTTGACATCTGTTTGATATACTTTCCAATTATTTTGTGTAGTTATTGCTAAAAACATTTTAATAGCATCAAGTCTAGCAATTGGAGCAAATATTTCATTATAATCAATTCCATGTTCTTGTGTAAAACCTTTTGCTACTAACCTTGCCTTGTGCTTTTTAACCTTACCTTCTACATTAAATTTGGTCTTATAAACCCATTTGACTCCTATGCAATCCTTACCTTCAGGTAGATTAATTAGATCCCATTTTTGATTTCTCTCAATAGCATTTATCTCTTCATCCATTGCTTTTATTCAATGTTCCTCATTAACTACTTCTTCATAATACATAGGATCATGAGAGAAAAAGGCAAAATTTGAACACAAATCTAAGTTCTCTTCTTCTTGATCATAAATCTCATTCAAGTTTCTCATTTTTTTACCATTAAATTTTGATCTTAAAGTGGCAAGAGTTGGATCTGATTCATCACTTGTGAATTGGGAGTAGGATGACATGCATGACTAGATGATTCGCCTTATGTTAAGCTCCTAGGTGTTCTTATTGAAGTGCTTGTTCTTGCTTGTGAAGAGAATTGATCACCTTGCAAATTTTGTTTTTCAGATTCTTCTTCATTTTATGGAATTGGTGCTCCAATTGTGATGGTTCTATTAGTGCTTCCATCCCATGCTTCTTCTTCCTTAAATTCCACATCTTTACTAATAATCACTTTTTTTGAAATGGGGTTATACAACTTATAAGCTTTTGATTCTTCACTATAGCCAATAAAAATGCATTTCTCATCTCTATCATCAAGTTTTCTTCTCAATTTAGATGGTATAAGAGAATATGCAATACAACCAAAAATTCTAAAATGATGTACAGTATGCTTCTTACCACTCCAAGATTCTTGTGGAATTTGGTCCTTGACACTCTTTGTTAGGATTCTATTTAGAATATATACTGCACATGCTACTACTTCTGTCAAATATTCATTTGACAAATGTTTGGCCTTCAACATGCTTCTAGCCATCTCCATGATTGTTCTATTCTTTCTTTTTGCTACACCATTTTGCTGTGGTGTGTAACTTGTAGTTAGTTGCCTTTTAATGCCATGGTATCTGCAAAAATATTGAAATTCATTAGACATATATTCACATCCTCTATCTAATCTAAGTACCTTGATGTAAAAGCCACTATGTTTTTTAACCATAGCCTTGAATTCTTTAAATTTTCCAAAGGCTTCAAACTTTTCTTTGAGAAAATATATCCAAGTCTTTCTGCGAAAATCATCAATGAAGGTTAGAAAATAAGAACTACCTCCAAATGATGGAGTTTACATTGGTTCACATAAATCACTATGGACTAGCTCCAATATTACCCTTGCTCTATATGAAGCTCCTACAGGAAAGCTCTCTCTATGCTATTTTGCCAAAATGCAACTCTTACATAAACTTCCTGGCTGCTCTATTGGTGGTAATCCCTTCACCATATTTTTATTTTGTAACAAACTCAAACCTCCAAAATGTAAATGCCCATACCTTAAATGCCATAGCCATGATTGGTCTAAATGCATGGTTTTGAAATGGGCTTCCTCTTCTCCTTGGATGCACTAAATTCGAAGAGGAAACATCCAATTCTTAGTCATCTCCACTTTTTATATCAACCTGTCATTTGGAAATTTGTCTAGTATTGTGCAAACATTATCCATAAAAGATATTTTGTAACCTTTCTTTACTAACTGTCCAACACTCATAAGATTATGCTTTAGTCAAGGTACAAAATAAACATCAGAAATAAATCTTTTTTCACCATTTTTTTCCAAAACATTTATTACTCCTTTACCCATTACATCCACTTTATTATCATTTCCTAATTTCACTTCAGATTTTATGGAATCATCAAGACTAGCAAGCAAATCTTTATTCCCTATCATATGGTTACTGCATCCACTATCTAAAAACCAAATATCTCTAGTATTTTCTTGAGCAACATGACAAGTGAGGAATAAGCTTCTAGAATTAGAATTAGATTCATTTGTGTAATTAGCATTCTGCTTATCCACATCTCCTTGTTTCTTTTTGCATTCACTTGCATAATGTCCATATTTTTTGTAGTAATAACACTGAATGTTAGATTTATCAAACCTCTGTAAATTTTTCTGGAAGTGACTGTTGCCACGTCCTCTATTGTTGTAGTTTTGATTATTGTTTTCACCTCGATCTGGATTGTTCCTTTTATTTTTGCCTCTGCCTCTTCCTCTGAAGTTTGACGTTCCTCTTCCTCTTCCTCTGGCAAATGATACCTGAGACTTGAAAGCATTCTAAAAAGAAGTATTTTATTCCTATTCATTCTAGATTCATGTGTTAACAAAGATCCCATTAATTCATCTACTGATAACTATTCTAAATCCTTGGTTTCCTCAATAGCTAAAACTATTGCATCAAATTTGTTGAGTAAACTGAGAATTTTTTATATGATCTTCTGATCTGTTATTGTTTCTCCATTAGATCTAATTTGGTTCACAATATTCAATACTTGACCCATAAACTAGTCTATAGACTCCGAATCATTTATTTACAAATTTTCAAAATTTCTCCTAAGAGATTGCAATTTAGCTACTTTCACCTTTGTATTACCTTTATAGGTAGTCTCCAAAATTTTCCATATCGACTTGGATCTCGTTGCTGTTGCAACTCTAGAAAAAATGGATTCATCCATTGCTTGTTGGATTAGGAATAGAGATTTTGCATCCTTTTTCTTGTTTTCTTTAAGCTCTTCCTTTTGTGCTCGAGTTAATACCTTATGGGTAGCCTCATCCAGTGGTTATACAAAGCCATTTTCTACCAAATCCCAAACATCTTGTGAGTAAAACAATGTTCTCATTTTAATTGCCCAAAAATCATAATTCTTACCATTGAAAATGAGAATCTAGGGCTGAGAAATGTTGTTATTTGTTGCCATGTCTCAAGCTAAAATTTTTAGAAAGGACAACTTCTTTAAATTTATACTCAGTGACTAATTTGTGACTCTTTGACTTCTTCTGCCAACAGCTATGCTAGGCCTCTACTTGGGCACTCTACAGATTGTGTACAGATCAGTCTACAAAACCATGATCTTCTCTTGTTATAGGTTGTGACTCCCTTTGCCCTATCGGATGGTCTTGTTATGACTATTGGAGCAGACTTTTCCTTCTACTTCAATTCTACATCAACTCGGTCAACCTTACAACAATTTTCATTATTTTTTATTGTTGCAGATGTGTGTTACTGATTGTTTATTTCCATCTTTGGCTTCTTCAGTAGTCACGATCTCTCAAAAATTATTCATTCTCCATCTTTATAGAAAACTCATCGCATGCCTTGCTTCCTAGACTGTATGAATGGGCTTTATTCTTCCACACGGGCCATTGTTCCTTGATCGTCATTCCAATGTCACAACTGGCTCTTTGGCTGCAGGTTCTTTCTGCACACTTTGTGGATTCTGCTACACTCCAACTCTTCCAACCCCAGGCTTGAGTGGGCTTTTTAGGATCATATCCTTACAACTTTGATACCACTTTGATACTACAGAGATAGAAAAAAAAAATGCACGAACCTTGCTACAACAATAACATATTTTGTTTCCTTTTTTTAATTCTCTGTCTTAAAACAATGATCAGATTTACATATATATAGAATTAAATCTAAACTAAACTAAAAAAAACTAATGTTTATTCATGCACTAAACTACTGTCACTAAAATTGATGTTCATGTAAACTGCTTTAACTGAAGCTAATGTTCATGCAAATTGCTTGCATGATGGAGTCTAACCATGCAAAGTGGAGAAATTAGAACTGTAGTTCTAACAGCCACATTGGCAACTACCTCCTCCAGGGTGCTCTCCTTCTTAACAGTAGTGCCTCTTCTCAAAAAGATCACAGCATGACGTCTCTTTCTAGTTTTGCAACTAGCTTCTCTTCTGGTCTTGCATGCACTATCTCTTACGCTAACTACAATACTATGATGGGCTGCCATTTTAACAGCTATGGCATAAGGAACACATGTTGGTAGTGGTTTTTTTCTTTTTTTCCTCAGCCATTGGTATTGCCGTGGCAGCCTTGCTTGACATAATGCTTTTGTCAAACCATGAATTTCATTAACCTCCTCAGTGTTGGACTAATCGCCAGTGTCCCCCTCAAGGATTTGTGACATGGAGTAACAACCTCCCATGGGTACTTATCTGGGTTTGTATCAGTTGTTAACAGGTTGATCTTTTGGTGCAACAACAAGCATTCCTTTCTAACAATTGGTATCAGAGCCAAGGTTTTTTTCTTTTGGGTTAAAGATTTAGTAGTTGGAATTTTGCCAAAAATTTATCATGTCAAATTCTAACTCCTTGCCCATTCTAGAATTTGATAAAAATAAGTATGATTATTGGTGTATCAAAATGATGACTTTTTTGATAGAAAAATATTTGTGGGAGATTATTGAATCAGGTTATGTAGAGCCAGTAGATTGGAATGCCCTCACAACAAATGATAAAACAACTAAGAATAAGGCTAAGAAGAAGAATGCTCAAGCCTTATTTCATATTCAAATAGCTCTAGATAAGAGCCTATTTCCATGAATTGTAGGAGCAAAGATAGTAGAAGATGCTTGGAAGACTCTAAAATAAGCTTACCAAGGTAGTGATCAAGTCAAAGTTGTCAAGTTACAGACATTGAAGAGAGAATTCAAAAATTTGAAGATGCAAGAAGCTGAAAGTGTGAGTACCTATTGTGTCAGAGTAAAAGATGTGGTCAATAAGATGGAGACACTTGGTGAAATTGTGAACAATGAGGTTGTGATCAAAAAGGTGTTGAGGACTCTCACACCAAAGTGGAACCATATTGCCATAATCATAGAAGAAATCAAGAATTTATCTACCCTTCAATTTGATCATCTAATTGGATCTTTGATGTCTCATGAAGAAAGATTGAGAGATTCATTTGGGGAAGTGACGAGAAAGATTTTTCCTCCAAATTACAAATCACAAAGAATGAAGATGCCAATAGTAGCATCAAAATTAATCAAGGCCAAGGTAGAGGCCAAAATCAGAATTACTGAAGAGGAAATAGAGGCAGAGGTGGTTTTCAAGGAAGAGGTGGTTTCAGAGGAAGATGTAGAGGCCGATTTGATAAAAGAAATATCTAGTGTTATCATTGTAATAGGTATGGCCACTTTAATTATGAGTATAGATTAAAAGAAGGTAATAATGGCAAAAGTGTTCATTATGCTCAAGAAGGTGATGAGAATCCTCCAGATAATTTATTTTTATCTTATGACAAAGCTGAAAATGTTTCTAAAGATTTTTGGTATTTAGATTCAAGATGTTCTAACCACATGTCAAGAAATGAAAAACTTTTTTCTATAATGGATGAAAGTTTTAAATCTAAGATCAAGCTTGGTGATGACAAATCATTGGAGGTTGCTGCAAAAGGAGCTATGGAAGTCCATATAAAAGAAGGTATGAAGAGTGTTAAAGACATTTATTACACTCCAAAGTTAAAGCATAATTTGTTGAGAGTTGGACAATTATGTGAGAAGAATTATAAAGTAGTATTTGAAAATCAACAATGTATAATTTATGATAAGAATCAAGGAAATAGGGTGGTAACAGTAGTTCCTATGACAAAGAATAGGATGTTCCCATTGAAGTTTGGTGAACATAACAAGAACCTTGTCAATATGGCATATGAGGATACAAGTTGGTTATGGCATTTTAGGTATGGGCATTTAAATTTTCATAGTTTGAAGATTCTAACATCAAAATCATTAGTTTCTAGTTTGCCTAATGTTGAAGAGCACAAGGAAGTTTGTGAAGGATGTGCTAAAGGAAAACATGCAAGAGAGAAATTTCCAAAAGGCAATACATGGAGGGCTCATTATCCACTCCATTTAGTTCATTCAGACATTTGTGGTCCTATGTAGACAAAGAGTTTGGGTAAGTCATCATATTTCATTACTTTTATTGATGATTACTCATGACAGTGTTGGGTTTATTTTTTGAAGACCAAAGGTGAAGATCTTGAGACATTCAATAGGTTTAGATCCCTTGTAGAAAATGACAAAGGGTGCAAAATCAAATGCTTAAGGACTGATTGTGGAGGAATTTTTTTTTCAAAAGCCTTTCAAGGTTATTGTGATATGCGTGGCATTAGAAGACAACTCACCACTACATACACACCTCAACAACATGGTGTAGCTAAAAGGAAGAATCGTACAGTGGTGGAGATGGCACAAAAGCATGCTACAAACAAAGGGATTAAGCAATTCTTTTTGGGGAGATGTAGTTGCTACAATAGTATATATTCTCAATTGGAGTCCCACTAGCACACTTCATAGGATGACTCCATATGAAGCCTAGTATGAGAAAAAACCAAATGTTAATTATTTTAAAATTTTTGGTTGCTTAGCCTATGTTCATGTTCTTGATAAAAAGAGGTAAAAGTTAGATCCCAAAAGTGAGTCATTTATTTTTGTTGGATATAGTGAGGAAAGTAAGGCTTACAGGTTATATAATCCTCTCACTAATAGGCTTATTGTGTCAAGAGATGTGATTTTTGATGAAGGGGGAGTTAATGGTCATCAAAAAGGCCATATGGAGAAGTCAAAATCTATTTTAAATGAAGTTATTATGGATGATATTGATCATGGGCAGCCCACTAATATTTCAATTACAAGTGCTACAAATCCACCAAGTAACCCCTCATCTAGTTATTCAATTTGAAGTGTAAGTCCAGATTCAAGTCCTAGCTCTACAAGGAAGGTAAGAAGATTGAGTGACATTTATCAAAGGAGTTCAAATCAAGCACATGAAGAAAATCCAGGAGACGAGACACTGAATTTTTCTTTACTTACCAAGGCTGATTTTGAACCATCATGTTTTGAAGATGCATATTCTAATGAAGTTTGGATGCAAGCAATTCAAGAAGAGATGGATTCTATTCACAGGAACGAAACTTAGGAGCTTACAAATCTTCCACATGACAAGAAGAAAATTGACACCAAATGGGTCTACCAGACTAAGTATAACAGTGATGGAAGTGTTGAAAGGCATAAAGCGAGATTAGTTGCTAAAGGCTTCACACAAAAGTATGGCATTGATTATGAAGAGACATTTGCCCTAGTAGCAAGACAAGAGACCATTAGAATGTTGATTTCATTAGTAGCTCAAAATAATTGGAGCATCCATCATATGGATGTGAAAAGTGCCTTCTTGAATGGGCACTTAGAAGAAGAAGTATATGTGGAACAACCACAAAGTTTTGAAGTGCAAGGAAAATAAAATCATGTCTACAAGTTAAAGAAGCCTTTGTATGGCCTCAAACAAGCACCAAGAGCATGGTATGCTAGGATTGATGGATATTTTCAAGAGAATGGATTTCAAAGAAGTAAGAGTGAACCTCCCCTTTACTACAAACAAGAAGGTAATGATATTCTAACTATAAGTTAGTATGTTGATGACTTGTTTTACATGGGTAGTAGTTCTATGATGAAGGATGAATTCAAAGTTTCCATGATGAATGAATTTAAGATGAAAGATTTAGGCCTCATGAAATATTTTTTAGGAATGGAGGTTTATCAAAGGGAGAATAAAAATTTTATTTGTCAAACAAGGTATGCTAAAGATATGTTGAATAAATTTGATATGGTTGATTGTAAACCAGTCTCCACTCCAGTTGTTCATGGAGTTGTGTTGTGTAGAGATGATGGTGCTGAAAGAGTTGATGAGACAGCTTATAGAAGTATTGTTGGAAGCTTAATGTTTCTAACTCATACAAGCCATGATATTGCTTATTTAGTTTCACTTGTTTCAAGGTACATGGAAGATCCATCATAAATACATATGAAGGTAGCCAAGAGAATTTTGAGGTATGTGAAAGGAACTCTAGATTTTGGTATTCATTACTACACTTCTAAAAGGTTCAATCTTGTTGGTTTTAGTGATTCTGATTGGGGAGGTAGTTTGGATGACCGAAATTCAACATCTAGGAATTATTTTTCTTTTGGTTCTGGTTTGATTACTTGGAGCTCAAAGAAGCCAAGTATAGTTTCCCTTTCTTCCATAGAAGTAGAGTATGTTGTAGTCACTTTAGCATGTACACAAGCATTATGGCTAAGAAAACTTCTTGAATAAATTTGAGAGAATCAAGTTTAGCCCATAGTTAATTTTTGTGATAACATTAGTGCTATTAAATTGGCCAAGAATCCAGTCCATCACAGTAGGACAATTTTTTTTGATTTAAAGCATCATTATATCCGAGATTTAGTGCAAATGAAGGTAGTAGAATTGAAATACATCAACACTAAAGAATAGTTGGTAGATATCTTCACGAAAGCAGTTGCAACAGATCAGTTTTTGACACTCAGAGATCAGATTGTAAGCCCTCTCAGCATCAAGGGGGAGTATGTTAAAAATTGATGCTACAATTCATTTAAAAAACATGCTCAGTTCTATTTTTAAACTACTAGTTTAAAGAGTATTGAACAAACTCTTCTTTGCCCTCAAACTAGCAGTCTTTCCACGTAGCAAAGAATGCATGCCAAGTGCATGATTTTTTATTTTTTTGTTATCCATTCTATCTTTAGATACAACTTATTATTTTTAGCATAGTTTTTTTATATATACATCAATAAAGATTGTTATTTACAGTCTGCACAAAATACAAATTTGTGTATTATTTGTTGTGCCCTGTTATTTGATTTTTTGGTGTTATGCTCTATTTTTTTAAGTTGATTCTTTGTTTGTCTTTCTACTATTAATTTTTTGTTCATATCCTGTGAGATCAAGCATATGACATTGGTTTAGAATCTACATTTTTACCAATTGTTAGAAAGGAATGCTTGCCATTGCGCCAAAAGATTGATATGGTAATATTCGATACAAACCCAGATAAGTACCCACGGGAGGCTATTAGTCCATGTCACAAATCCCTGAGGGGGATGCTGGTGATTAGTCCAACAATCCCCCCCTTAGCGTTACCCAAGGAGATTCAAACACGTGACCATGGCTCTGATACCAAATTTAGATTCTAAACCAATGTCATATACTTGATCTCACAGGGTATGAACAAAAAAATAACAGTAGAAATACAAACAAAGAATCAACTTAAAAAAATAGAGCATAACACCAAAAAATCAAATAACAGGGCACAACAAATAATACACAGATTTGTATTTTGTGCAAATTGTAAATAATAGTCTTTATTGATGTATATATAAAAAAACTATGCTAAAAACAATACATTGCATCTAAAGATAGAATGGATAACAAAAAAATAACAAATCATGCACTTGGCATGCATTCTTTGCTACGTGGGAAGATTGCCAATTTGATGGCAAAGAAGATTTTGTTCACTACTTTTTAAACTAGTAGTTTAAAAATAGAACTATGCATGTTTTTAAAACAAACTGCAGCATCACTTTTCAACACTCAGGGTCTTCGCCATTACCTCAAATTCTCCTCTTACAGTCATGATCTTTTTTTTTCCTAAGTAGCTATGATTTTGCACACCGCTCTTCTTTGAATGCTTAGCAGCTATTGCTGCTTCTCCCATAAACTGCCTATCTCAGCAGGCTCTTTCATTTGTTGCATTCTTTGGCAGTAATCTCCCAATGCTAGGCTATTAAGCTAGCTCTCCTTGTAAGCTTATGCTAATTGCTTGTGATCTCCTTCTTCTCCTCTCATCTTTCTCTAATGCTTCTGGCTCTGGCTTTGCTATATCTCCAATGCCATGAAATCTTCTACAAACAGTGATGAATAGTTCTACAGCTCTTCTATCAACATAGACTTGGTTACTTCCTTGGAATGAACTCCTCTGGCTATGATTTGCACTCCTCTATTTCTGCTCTCATTTCATCTAACATCATAATTTTCCAATGCTGACTGCACTCTCTCTTGTCTGCAACTTTCGAGGACCACACTTCCATTACACTACTCCAATACTAATCTTAACAATCAACACATGTCATGAAAAAATAAAACAATGACTTTTTTGTAGAATAAAATTAAATCACAGCCAAATATATGCAATATTCATAATACAGAAGAAATAAGAATTGCAAAAATAAAAAATACTTCTTCATAAACTTGGAATCATTCTCCTTCTTCTTCTTCTTCTTGAAAATAAAGATCAATTACAATGTATTTAATAGAATTGCATGTGAACATGCTTTTCTAATTATTGAATAAATATCTAAATAATAGTTTGCATGTAATATCAACTAAAATTAACTCTAGCCTTTCTAAGTCTTTATTTTTTCTAAAAAATATATTAACTAAAAATTAACTGTCTAAATTTAGCTCCAAAAAAAATTGTTCATGCAAACTAAATTTACACTAATAGTCTAAAAATAGAATTGAGTGAACTGCACTTTAGCATCACTTTTCAACATACTCCCCCTTGATGCTGAGCGGGCTCAATTTGATCTCTGAGTGTCAAAAACTGATATGTTGCAACTACTTTCATGAAGATATCTGCCAATTATTCTTTAGTGTTGATGTATTTCAATTCTACTACCTTCATCTGCACTAAATCTCGGATAAAATGATGATTTAAATCAAAATGTTTTGTCTTGCTATGATGGACTAGATTTTTGGCCAATTTAATAGCACTAATATTATCACATAAAAAAACTATGGGCTGAACTTGAATCTCTCCAATTTATTCAAGAAGTTTTCTAAGCCATAATGCTTGTGTCCCTGCTGAAGTGACTGCAACATACTCTGCTTCTGTAGAAGAAAGGACAACTATACTTTGTTTCTTTGAGCTCCAAGTAATCAAACCAAAACCAAAAGAAAAATAATTCCCAGATGTTGACTTTCAGTCATCCAAACTACCTCCGCAATCAAAATCACTAAAACCAACAAGATTGAACCTTTTAGAAGTGTAGTAATGAATACCAAAATCTAGAGTGCCTTTCACATACCTCAAAATTCTCTTGGTTTCCTTCATTTGTATATCTGATGGCTCTATCATGTACCTTGAAATAAGTGAAACTGAATAAGCAATATCAGGTCTTGTGTGAGTTAGAAACATTAAACTTCCAACAATACTTCTATAGGCTGTCTCATCAACTCTTTCAGCACCATCATCTCTACAAAACACAACTCCATGAGCAATTGGAGTGGAGACTGATTTAAAATCAACCATATCAAGTTTATTCAACATATCTTTAGCATACTTTGTTTGACAAATGAAAATTTTATTCTCCCTTTGATAAACCTCCATTGCTAAAAAATATTTCATAAGGCCTAAATATTTCATCTCAAATTCATTCATCATGAAAACTTTGAATTCATCCTTCATCATAGAACTGCTACGCATATACAACAAGTCATCAATATAAAAACTTATAATCAAAATATCATTACCTTCTTGTTTGTGGTAAAGGGTAGGTTCACTCTTACTTCTTTGAAAGCTATTCTCTTAAAAATATCCATCAATCCTAGCATACCATGCTCTTGGTGCTTGTTTGAGGCCATACAAAGCCTTCTTTAACTTGTAGACATGATTTTCTTTTCCTTGCATTTCAAAACCTTGTGGCTGTTCCACATATACTTCTTCTTCTAAGTACCCATTCAAGAAGGCACTTTTCACATCCATATGATGGATGCTCCAATTCTTTTTAGCTGCTAATAAAATCAGCATTCTAATGGTCTCTTGTCTTGCTACTAATGCAAATGTCTCTTCATAATCAATGCCATACTTTTGTGTGAAGCCTTTAGCAACTAATCTCGCCTTATGCCTTTCAACACTTCCATCACTGTTACACTTAGTCTTGTAGACCTATTTGGTGCCAATCTTCTTCTTGTCATGTGGAAGCTTTGTAAGCTCCCAAGTGTCATTCCTGTGAATAGAATCCATCTCTTCTTGCATTGCTTGCTTCCAAACCATTAGTATATGTATCTTCAAAACATGATGGTTCAAAATCAGCCTTGGCAAGTAAAGCAAAATTTAGTGTCTCACCTCTTGGATTTGCTTCATGTGCTTGATTTGAAATCTTTTGATAAATGTCACTCAATCTTCTTACGTTCCTTGCAGAACTAGGACTTGAATCTGTACTTACACTTGGAATTGAACAACTAGATGAGGGGTTACTTGGTGGATTTGTAGAACTTGGAATAGAAATATTAGTGGGCTGCCCATGATCAATATCATCCATAATAAATTCATTTAAAATAGATTTTGACTTCTCCATATGGCCTTTTTGATGACCATAAACTCCCTCTTCATCAAAAATCACATCTCTTGACACAATAAGATTATTAGTGAGAGGATTATATAACTTGTAAGCCTTACTTTCCTCACTATATCCAACAAAAATACATGACTCACTTTTGGGATCTAACTTTTGCCTCTTTTGATCAGGAACATGAACATAGGCTAAGCAACCAAAAACTTTGAAATAATTAACATTTGGCTTTTTCTCATACTAGGCTTCATACGGAGTCATCCTATCAAGTGCACTAGTGGGACTCCGATTGAGAATATATACTACTGTAGCAACTGCATCTCCCCAAAAATAAGTACTTAATCCTTTTGTTTGTAGCATGCTTCGTGCCATCTCCACCACTATATGATTCTTCCTTTCAGCTACACCATTTTGTTGAGGTGTGTATGCAATGGTGAGTTGTCTTCTAATGCCATTCATATCACAATAACCTTGAAAGGATTTTGAACAAAATTCTCCTCCATGATCAGTCCTTAAGCATTTGATTTTGCACCCTTTTTCATTTTCTACAAGGGCTCTAAACCTCTTGAATGTCTCAAGAGCTTCACCTTTGGTCTTCAAAAAATAAACCCAACACTGTCATGAGTAATCATCAATAAAAGTAATGAATGATGATGACTTACCCAAACTCTTTGTCTGCATAGGACCAAAAATGTCTGAATGAACTAACTAGAGTGGATAATGGGCCCTCCATGCATTGCCTTTTGAAAATTTATCTCTTGCATGTTTTCCTTTAGAACATCCTTCATAAACTTCCTTGTGATCTTCAACTTTAGGTAAACCAAAAACTAATGATTTTGATGTTACAATCTTCAAACTATGAAAATTTAAATGCCTATACTTGAGATGCCACAACCAACTTGTATCCTCATATGCCATATTGACAAGGTTCTTGTTATGTTCACCAAACTTCAATCGAAACATCCTATTCTTTTTCATAAGCACAACTGTTACCACCCTATTTTCTTGATTTTTATCATAAATTACACATTATTTATTTTCAAATACAACTTTATAATTCTTCTCACATAATTGTCCAACACTCAACAAATTATGCTTTAAATTTTGAGTGTAATAAATGTCTTTAACACTCTTCATACCTTCTTTTGTATGGACTTCCATAGCTCCTTTTGCAGCAACCTCCAATGATTTGTCATCACCAAGTTTGATCTTGGATTTAAAACTTTTATCCATTATAGAAAAAAGTTTTTCATTCCCTGAAATGTGGTTAGAACATCCCGAATCTAAATACCAAACATCTTTAGAAATATTTTCAGCTTTGTCATAAAATAAAAGTAAATTATCTGGAGGATTCTCATCACCTTCTTGAGCATAATGAATGATTTTACCATTATTAACTTATTTTAATCTACACTCATAATTAAAGTGGCCATACCTGTTACAATGATAACACTAGATATTTCTTTTATCAAATCAGCCTCTACCTCTTCCTCGAAAACCACCTCTACCTCTATTTCCTCTTGAGTAATTCTGATTTTGACCTCTACCTTGGCTTTGATTACTTTTGATGCTACTATTGGCATCTTCATTCTTTGTGATTTATAATTTAGAGGAAAAAGCTTTCTCATCACTTTCTCCAAATGAATCTCTCAATCTTTCTTCATGAGACATCAAAGATCCAACTAGATGATCAAATTGAAGGGTAGACAAATTCTTGCTTTCTTCTATGATTATGGCAACATGGTTCCACTTTGGTGTGAGATTCCTTAACACCTTGTTTATCACAACCTCATTGTTCACAATTTCACCAAGTGTAGCCATCTTATTGACCACATCTTTTACTTTGACACAATAGGTACTCACACTTTCAGCTTCTTGCATCTTTAAATTCTTGAATTCTCTCTTCAATGTCTGTAACTTGACAACTTTGACTTGATCACTACCTTGGTAAGCTTCTTTAGAGTCTTTCAAGCATCCTTTGTTGTCTTTGCTCCTACGATTTGTAGAAATAGGCTCTTATCTAGAGCTATTTGAATATGAAATAAGGCTTGAGCATTCTTCTTAGCCTCCTTCTTAGCTATTTTATCATTTGCTTTGAGGGCATTCCAATCAACTGGCTCTGCATAACTTGATTCAATAATCTCCCACAAATATTTTCCTATAAAAAAAGTCATCATTTTGATACACCAATAATCATACTCATTTTCATCAATTTCTGGAATGGGCAAGGAGTTACAATTTGACATGATAAATTTTTTGGTGAAATTCCAACTACTAAATCTTTAACCCAAAATAAAATACCTGCTCTGATACTAGATGTAGAATAAAATTAAATCACAGCCAAATATATGCAATATTCATTATACAAAAGAAATAAGAATTGCAAAAATAAAAAATTCTTCTTCTTCATAAACTTGGAATCATTCTCCTTATTCTTCTTCTTCTTCTTTTTGGAAGCATACCAATATTCATAATGCTTTTTCTTCTTTTGGTATGCTTAGTTTATAGTTTTCACCAGTATATTTTTAGCTATAGTGATTTATGTAACACTTTTGTTTTTCTTTTATATACGCATTAATAAAGATATTATTTTTAAGCCTAAAAAGATAGAACTGCGTATGATGTGCTTTCTTTATTTTTTGAGTTAATTGTTTTTATTCTTTCTGCTGTTATGATTATTTGAATTCAATCAGCTGGTTAAGGGGATAACACTGTTTCAAAATCTACATCTCGTATCAGAGTAGGGATTTTCTTTTGAATTAATATTTAGTGGTTGGAATTTTGTAAAAGGTTTATCATGTCAAATTCTAACTCCTTGCCCATTCTAAAATTTGATGGAAATGAGTATGATTATTGGTGCATCAAAATAATGACATTTTTTATAGATAAAGATTTGTGGGAGACTGTGCAGAGCCAACTGATTGGCATGCCCTCACAACCAATGATAAAATAGATAAGAAGGAGGCCAAGAAGAAGAATGCTCAATCCTTGTTTCATATTCAAATAACTCTATATAAGAGCCTATTTCTAATAATTGCAAGAGAAAAGATAGTTGAGGATGCCTAGAAGACTCTAAAAGAAGCTTACCAAGGTAGTGATCAAGTCAAAGTTGTCAAGTTACAGACATTGAAGAGAGAATTCAAGAATTTGAAGATGCAAGAAGCTAAAAATGTGAGTACTTATTGTGTCAGAGTAAAAGATGTGATCAATAAAATGGCTACACTTGGTGAAATTATGAACAATGAGGTTGTGATAAAAAAGGTGTTGAAGAATCTGACACTGATGTGGATCCATGTTGTCATAATCATAGAAGAAATTAAGAATTTGTCTACCCTTCAATTTGATCATCTAGTTGGATCTTTGATGTCTCATGATGAAAGATTGAGAGATTCATTTGGAGACAATGACGAGAAAGCCTTTTCTTCCAAATTAAAAATCACAAAGAATGAAGATGCCAATAGTAGCACCAAAAGCAATTAAGATCAAGGTAGAGGTAAAAATTAGATTTACTCAAGAGGAAATAGAGGCAGAGGTGGTTCATGAAGAAGAGGTGGTTTCAGATGAAGAGGTAGAGACCGATTTGATAAAAAAAATGTCCAATGTTATCATTGTAACAAGTATGGCCACTTTGAAAGAGAGTGCACATTAAAAGAATGTAATATTGATAAAAGCATTCATTATTCTCAAGAGGGTGATGAGACTCTTCCAAATAATTTATTTTATCTTATGACAAAGCTGAAAATGTTTCTAAAGATGTTAGGTATTTAGATTCAAGATGTTCTAACCACATGTCAGGGAATGAAAAGCTTTTTTTATAATGGATGAAAGTTTCAAATCCAAGATCAAGCTTGGTGATGAAAAAAAATAAAAGGTTACTTCCAAAGGAGCTATGGAAGTCCTAACTAAAGAAGGTATGAAAAATGTTAAGGACATTTATTACACTCCATAATTAAAGCATAATTTTTTGTGTGTTGGATAATTGGGTGAGAAGAATTATAAAGTTGTATTTGAAAATCAATAATGCATAATTTATTATAAGAATCAAAGCAATAGAGTGGTTATGGTTGTGCCTATGACAAAGAATACGATGTTCCCATTGAAGTTTGGTGAACATAACAACAACCTTACCAATATGGCATATAAAGATACAAATTGGTTGTGGCATCTTAGGTATGGGCATTTAAATTTTCATAGTTTGAAGATTCTAACATCAAATGCATTAGTTTCTGGTTTACCTAAGGGTGAAAAACACAAAGAAATTTGTGTAGGATGTGTTAAAAGAAAACATGCAAGAGAGAATTTTTAAAAAGCGATGCATGGAGGGCCCATTATCCACTTCAGTTAGTTTATTCAGACATTTGTGTCCCTATGCAGACACAGAGTTTGGGTAAGTCATCATATTTTATCACTTTTATTGATGATTACTCATGAAAGTGTTGGGTTTATATTTTGAAGACCAAGGGCGAAGCTTGATACATTCAAGAGGTTAAAATCCCTTGTGGAAAATGAAAAAGGGTGCAAAATCAAATGCTTAAGGACTAATCATGAAGGAGAATTTTGTTCAAAATCCTTTCAAGGTTATTTTGATATGCATGGCATCAGAAGATAACTCACCACTGCCTACACACCTCAATAAAATGGTGTAGCTAAAAGAAAGAATCATACAATGGTGGAAATGGTACAGAGTATGCTACAAACAAAGGGATTAAGAAATTCTTTGTGGGGAGATGTAGTTTCTACAATAGTATATATTCTCAATTGGAGTCCCACTAGTGCACTTGATAGGATGAATCTGTATGAAGCTTGGTATGAGAAAAAGCCAAATGTTAATTATTTCAAAGTTTTTGGTTTTTATCCTATGTTCATGTTCCTAATCAAAAGCGACAAAAGTTAGATCCCAAAAGTGAGTCATGTATTTTTGTAGGATATAGTGAGGAAAGTAAGTCTTACAGGTTATATAATCCTCTCACTAATAGGCTTATTGTGTCAAGAGATGTGATTTTTGATGAAGGGGGAGTTTATGGTCATCAAAAAGGCCATATGGAGAAGTCAAAACTTATTTTAAATGATGTTATTATTGATGATATTGATCATGGGCAGCCCACTAATATTTCTATTCCAAGTGCTACAAATCCACCAAGTAGCCCTCATCTAGTTGTTCAATTCCAAGTGTCAGTCCAGATTCAAGTCCTAGTTCTACAAGGAAGGTAAGAAGATTGAGTGGAATCTATCAGAGTACAAATCAAGTACATGATGAAAATCCAAGAGGTGAGATAGTGAATTTTGCTTTACTTACCAAGGCTGATTTTGAACCATCATGTTTTGAAGATGCATGTACTAATGAGGTTTAAATGCAAACAATGCAAAAAGAGATGGATTCTATTCACAAGAATGACACTTGGGAGCTTACAAAACTTCCACTTGACAAGAAGAATATTGAAAACAAATGGGTCTACAAGACTAAGTATAATAGTGATGGAAGTGTTGAAAGGCATAAGGCAAGATTAGTTACTAAAGGCTTCACACAAAAGGATGGCATATATTATAAAGAGACACTTGCACTAGTAGCAAGACAAGAGACCATTAGACTATTGATTTCATTAATAGCTCAAAATAATTGGAGCATCCATCATATGGACATGAAAAGTGCCTTGTTGAATGGGTACTTAAAAGAGGAAGTATATGTGGAGCAGCCACAAGGTTTTGAAGTGCAAGAAAGATAAAATCATGTCTACAAGTTTAAGAAGGCTTTGTATGGCCTCAAGTAAGCACCACAAACTTGGAATGCTAAGATTGATGGATATTTTTAGGAGAATGGCTTTCAAATAAGTAAGAGTGAACCTACCCTTTACTACAAACAAAAAGGTAATGATATTCTTATTGTAAGTTTGTATGTTGATGACTTGTTGTATATGGGTAGTAGTTCTAAGATAGAGGATGAATTCAAAGTTGCTATGATGAATGAATTTGAGATGAAAGATTTAGGTCTCATGAAATATTTTCTAGGAATGGAGGTTTATCAAAGTGAGAATGAAAATTTCATTTGTCAAATAAAATATGCCAAAGATATGTTGAAGAAATTTGATATGGTTGATTATTAACCAGTCTCCACTCCAGTTGCTCATAGAGTTGTGTTGTGTAGAGATGATGCTGCTCAAATTATTAATCAGATAGTTTATAGGATCATTGTTGGAATCTTCATGTTTCTAACTCACACAAGACCTAATATTGCTTATTTAGTTTCACTTGTTTCAAGGTACATGACCGAGCCATCAAAAATACATATGAAGGTAGCCAAGAGAATTTTGAGGTATGTGAGAGGCACTCTAAATTTTGGTATTCATTACTACACTTATAAAAGCTTAAATCTTGTTGGTTTTAGTGATTTTGATTGGGGAGGTAGTTTGGACAACCGAAAGTCTACATCTGGTATTTTTTTTTTTTTTTTGGTTTTGTCTTAATTACTTAGAGCTCAAAAAAGCAAAGTATAGCAGCCCTTTCTTCTACAGAAGTAGAGTATGTTGCATTCACTTCAATAGGTACACAAACATTATGGCTTAAAAAACTTCTTGAAGAAATTGGAGAGATACAAATTCATCCCACAGTGATTTTTTGTGAGAACATTAGTGCTATTAAATTGGCCAAGAATCTAGTCCATCATAGTAGAAAAATATATTTTGATTTAAAACATCATTTTATCTGAGATTTACTATAGAAGAAGGTAGTAGAATTGAAATACATAAACACTAAAGAACATTTGGTAGATATCTTCACTAAGGCAATTGCAAAGGATCAATTTTTGCACGCAAAAATTAGATCATGAGCCCTCTCAGCATCAAGGGGGAGTATGTTGATAACTAATGTTGGATTTTTAGTTGAACATCTAGTTCTATCATAGATGAATGTTTTACATAGATTTAGTTTTTTAGAATCCATTTAGATTACATGTTGGTTTTTTTACCCATGCAATTCCTTAATATATAATAGTTTTAGTCAAGAAGTTTAGATGATTAGTTTTCAGCTTTGATAGAAGTTAATAAAATTGGCTTTCACCACCAAATCTAGTGCAAGAATGTAATATGCATGCTTAGTTTATATTTTTTACAAGTATATTTTTAGATACAGTTATTTATGTAATAGTTTTGTTATTGTTTTATATACACATTAATAAAGATAGTATATTTAACCTTAAAAAGATAGAATTACGTATGATGTGCTTTCTTTATTTTTTGAGTTAATTTTTTTTATTCTTTCTACTATTATGATTATTTGAATTCAATCAACTAGTTAACGGGATAGGGATGTTTCAGAATTTACATAGATTTTTCATAAAGATTGTTAAAATTCCTATTTTTTCCATAGCTATATTTAGTAATTATGTTAGTTTTATCTTGTTAAAAACTTCTTAAATCAATAAATTTGTTTTATTTTAGTTTGTAAAATAACTCTTTAAATTGAGGCCCATTTTAAGCATTTAGAAATTGAGCAATAGAATCTAGTAATAGTTGTTCTTGTGTAATATATTGTTTTCTCTCACAGTGTGGTATCAGAGCCAAAGGAAGAAAGAGAAAGGTTGTTGCAGGAGTAGAATCATGCAAGTGCAGATCATGGGAGAATAAGCCTCCTAAATGGAGTGATTTGAGTAGAAAGGAGAGGCACAATAGCATTAGTAGTCAAAGAAGTAGAAAATCATGGCATAAAAGAACCCTACAAATCTAGGTAGAGGAGGTGAGTGGAGAGAAGCCATTGTCAAAGAAAACACAGTAGACTAGTCAAAGATCGAAGGAGGTCAATGATCAAAAGAGATCATTGTTGAAGAATTGAAAGGGTACATTAGGTAGATCTTTAAAAATTTAGATCACCCAATCTCATTGAGCAATGTGGAGAGATAACTTAACACCCTAGCACTGGAACTAAAAGCAGTGCCTAGATCATTGCACAAAAGAGATGTAAATAATAATTAAAAAAAACATAGCCAACATGGAATTTTTGCAAAGATCAAAGAGGAGTTGAATAATCGTTGGAGAGCCAAGAGGCTGTAGCAGCAATAGAGTCATCTATGGAGAAACTACAGACTATGGGAGATTATAGAAGGAGAGCACAATTGTAGGAGGATTTTTTTTTGGATATCTACGAACAATTAAAACCATTGGATGATGTCAACATCTTAGGTTTTTTTAGTTCTTGCCTTCTCACCAATAATAATATTTTTTACACTCCTCTCACATCCACATTCGCAATTGTATTCTTCCTTATTTTATTTCTAGCTAGTAATTATGTAAACAATAATAATAAAAATAAGTGGTGAGCAAGCCACAAAAGGATTAAAAAATCCCAGTCGAAGCTGAGAAGTGAAGTAGGCTAGATCAACAACATGGTTAGATTAGATGGGAAAAGTTGATATCATCCATCTACATTTGATGGATAAAATTCTAACATTTGGACAAAGAAGATGAGGATGATTTTGGTGGTGAACTATCTATGGGAGTGTGTGATCATTGATTTCATAGATGTGACCGATCAAGCAGCATACAATGCATTGACAAATGCCCATAAGACTCAGTTGAAGGAGAATCAGAGGAAGAATGAAAAAAAATTAAATCTAATTGAGACGACAATAATAGATGCCATATATATCTAAGAATTACAAAAACAAATTATGCAAAGGAAGCATGGGAGATATTATGAAATTCCTACTGAGGTACATATAATATGCTTTTTAGTAAAACTCCAAATTCTTAGAAGAGAATTTGAAACATTGCAAATGAATGAAAATACATCTACTTCTAAGTTTCATATTAGAATCTCTATCTTAACAAATTAGTTAAGAGTTAATAGTGAAATAATAGATGACCAAAGGATCATTGAAAAAATGCTTAGGAGTTTGCCTATGAGATATGATCTATTTTTTATAGCTATTGGGGAGGCCAAAGACATCTCAAAGATGATAGTAGATGAATTGATGGGCTCTCTTCAAACCGATGAGCACTAATTGAACAAGTCCAGACCTTCTTACCTAGAGAAAGCTTTCAAGGTTCAAACAAGTTTTAGAGGTAGGGGGAGAGGAAGATAAAATATAAGTAGAAGCTTCAGAGGTAGAGGAAGAGGAAGGAGATACTATGGAAGATCAAGTTCAGATAGTCAAGAAGGACCAAATAGCTTCCAACTAAACTTCCAAGATATGAAAAAGAGTATTACTTCAAATAAAAGATATGATAAAATTAATATTAATATGATATTATTGTCATAAGCATGGTCGCTTTGCCAGTGAATGTAGAAAGAGGCAATATAAATAATCAAGACAAGGTGCACGTGTAGACATAAAGAATGTAAGTAAACCTGAAAATTTTCCAAACATGTTAATTATATGTAATGTTGCTAAGCAGAGCAGTGCTAAGGTATGGTATTTGGATAGTGCATGTAGTAACCACATGAGTGGTAAAGAAAATCTATTTGCCTCCATTGGTAAGAATATTCAATCAGATATTAAGATGGGGAACAATGAAAGAGTTCCTAGTCTTGGAAAAGGAACTATCATAATTTGCACCAAACAAGGTGAGAGGAGAGCAATCTAGGATGTCTATTATGCTCCAAATTTGAAGCATAATTTGTTGAGTATTGGATAGTTGGTCCAAAAGGGATATAGAGTTTTGATGGAGAATGGAGAGTGAAAAATATTTGACAAAGAGGGAATCAAGAACATTATAGCTATGGTTCAGATGACAAGGAACTAAATGTTTCCCCTAAAGATGCAAATTGATCCTCTCAGGAGTAAAGTAGTACAACATCAAACAGCATTCAAGATAGTCATGAAAGACACATCTAGACTTTGGCATTTGAGGTATTGTCATTTAAGTTTTTCTGGATTAGATATTTTATCTAAGAAGAATATGGTTATAGGTCTACCAAGGATAATAGAACCTGAAATAAAATATGAGTTATACATACTAGGAAAACAACATAGACAACCTTTTTAATCAGTAAAGTCTAGAAGGGAAAAAACACCTTTGGAATTGGTGCACTCAAATTTGTGTGGCCAAATGAAAACTCTCACCCACTCTAAGAATGGATATTTCCTAAATTTCATAGGTGATTATAGGAGGAAAAATTAGATTTATTTACTAAATAATAAGCCTAAAACTTTTGAGAAGTGTAGGTGGTTTAAGGCATTGGTTAAAAAATTGAATGGATATTTCATCAAGGCCCTGAGATCAGATAGAGGGGGAGAGTATGTTTCTAACAAATTCTTAAAATTTTGCAAGAATGAAGGAATTGAAAGTAGTTCATAGTTAGATACACTCCACAACGAAATAGAGTGGCAGAAAGGAAAAATAAGACCATCCAAGAGATGGCCACAAGCATGTTGAAAGCCAAAAGACTTTCAAAATAATATTGGGGTGAAGATATAGCAAAAACAATATTTTTGAACAAGTTTCCCACAAAGGCTATTCGAAACATGACTCCATAAGAAGCATGGACAAACAAAGGTATAGTGTTGAGCATCTAAGAATATTTGGGTGTATAGCATATGCACATGTGTCAACGGAAAAGAGGCATAAAGTTGTTAATAAAAGAGAAAAGTGTATCTTCATTGGATATTGTGAAGACACTAAAGCATACAAAATTATTCAACCCTATTACAAAGAAGGTTGTGATCATCAAGGATGTCAAATTCATTGAAAATGAATCATAGGATGGCACTATTGACAATATATTAGGTATCTTAGAATCGATACTCATAGATGATGGAAATAAAGATGCTCAAATTGAACAAGTTATAGATCAGCAAGGTGAACCATCAACAACACCTCCATCACCTTCATAACATGCTCTTTAATCAAGCAACTCTAGTAGCAGTTTAGATCCAACTCTTACTTCTCTTATGCCTAGAAAGATAAGGAGCTTGAGGAAGATATATGATCACTCAAGGTATAATGATGAAAACTTGAATTTTACTTTATTTTCTCTAGATGAGCCTACATGTTTTGAAGTAGTGAAAGAATAAAAATGATGTAAATTAATGAATGAGGAAATAGATGC
This sequence comes from Torreya grandis, assembly GCA_037957365.1. Taxonomy (NCBI): domain Eukaryota; kingdom Viridiplantae; phylum Streptophyta; class Pinopsida; order Cupressales; family Taxaceae; genus Torreya; species Torreya grandis. Next base: position 216,368 of record JARHVA010009160.1, on the reverse strand, counting down.
AATAGAAAGAAACAAAACATGGCAGTTAGCTGATTTACCTAAGGGTAATCAAGTGATTGGAGTGAAGTGGGTTTATAAGGCCAAAAGCATAGCAAAAGACAAAATTGATAGGTATAAATCAAGATTGGTTGTTAAAATATATAAATAATAACCTGGTATAGACTATGATGAGACTTATGCTCCTACTGCAAGAATAGAAACTATGTAGGTTGTCTTAACAATCGCTGCCCGACACAAGTGGAAGGTATATCAAATGGATGGGAGATCCACCTTCTTAAATGGAGTACTCAAAGAAGAAGTCTATATTGATCAACCACCTAGATATGAAGTACCAGGAAAAGAAAACAAGGTGTATAAGCTCAAGAAATCACTCTATGGGCCTAAGCAAGCACCAAGGACATGGTATAGTAGAATTGATTCATACTTCACTACCAATGGTTTCAACAAAAATAGTAGTGAGCCTACACTTTACATCGAGGAGAGCCATGTTAAGATTTTGATTGTTGTGTTAGATGTAGAAGATTTAATCTTCATAGGAAATAATGATGCTTTTATTGTTGAGATCATGGAAGTAATGAAAAAGAAATTTGAAATGACAAACTTGGGATTGTTAAGATATATTCTTAGTATAGATGTACAGTAGATGGATCATGGAATATTCATCTCTCAATCTAAGTATGCTTCACAAATCTTGAAGAGGTTCAAAATGTTGAACAACAAGCCTGCACCAACACCAACCACTAGAAGTCTCAAATTGAGTAAGGAATATTGCACCAATGAGGTGAATTCAACATTATATAAGAGCATAGTAAGTAGCCTCATGTATTTGACAACATCTAGGTCTGATATAGTGTATGCAGTAAGTTTAATTTCTAGATTTATGGAAAAGTCTAAGGATACACATTAGCAAGTAGGTAAGAGAATTCTAAGATATATCAATGGAACCAAGAACTATGACATTATATATACTACATCAACTAATTTTGATCTAGTTAGCTATATAGATAGTGATTGGGCAGATAGTGTAGATGATAGGAAAAACACATCAGGCTATGTATTTCACATGGGTTCAGGGGTCATTTCTTGGGCATCAAAGAAGAAACCCATAGTTTCTATTTTCACAATAGAAGCTAAATACATTGCATCAAATCCAACAACATGTCAAGCTATTTGGCTAAAGAGAATCTTAACATATTTGAAGAAGAAATAAATAGATGGCATAATCATATTTTGTGATAACATGTCTTCAATATCATTGATGAAGAATCCAATGTTTCATGGATGAAGCAAGAACATACATATTCATTATCACTTCATAAGAGAATTAGTTAAAGATGATGAAATCGAATTGTCATTCTGCAGATCTAAAGATCAGTTAGCAAACATCTTCATGAAAGCTGTAGCGAAGGAGACCTTCGAGCATTTGAGACAAAATATAGGAATAATGAATTTTGTAATAAATAGTGGAATAAATTAAGAGGGAGTGTTGTAATTCATAATTTTTCCATAGCTATATTTAGTAATTCTATTAGTTTTATCTTGTTAAGAACTTCTTAAATTAGTAAATTTGTTTTATCACAGTTTGTAAAAGACTTCTTTAAATTGAGGCTCATTGTAAGCATTTAGCAATTGAACAATAAAATCCAATAGTAGTTGTTCTTGTGTAATCTATTGTTTGCTCTCACAAAGATACCTCATTTTTTCATCTAGATATGTCATATCAAGACACTGTCAGAGAAACAAATATGAAGCTTGAATGTCCACGTATCCCATATCAAGACATTGTCAAAGTAATAGATATGTTTAGCCAAGACAACTTTTTGGGTAAGGGTAACTATGGATCATGTTAGACATTGGAGATAATTTCTCCACTTATTTTTTAAACTGCTTGTTCCACCTCCCTCTCTTGCATGCAGTTTACATGATCGATATTTTTGTCTTAGCACAGTCTACATGCTTAATTATTTTAGTCTTAGCTCATCTGCAGTTAAACAGTAGTTTACCTTTCAGTCTTAGTCCTTGCTCAGTCTACATGTAATAGCAGTTTTAGATTGGTTAAAGATGAGTTTAGTCAAGTTCAAGGTCTGTTCTCAGTCTATTTATGTATCCTTAGCGCAGCTTTGTAATACAAGATCACGAAGATCAAGAAGATTAATAAAATCATTTTCCATGATTGCTGTAGCAATCTGAGTGTGACTCATATTTTATTTCTGTCTTATTTTCTTTATTTCTTGTAAATTGGTATCAGAGTAGTCAATCAACGAATTCCTGGAATGCAGTCAACTTGCATAGCAGTTCCACATACGGAACACAGGCAGATCGCAGGAGTCTTATTGCGATTTTGGAGGTGAATCAATGCACAACAAAAATCTGGTGTGTAGTGCAGGTGAGCTGAAGAGGTGGTCAAAAGCCTTTGGTCCACGCCTGCCAAAGATTTTCCAAGCTCACACAAAGCTAAGAGCGTAGGAAGTCGCTTGGGTGAAAGTGTAGCATGGAAATCAGAGTGATGCAACCGTCTGCTTAAGAAGACAGACGTGCTAAAAAAGAAGGACAAAAGATCACAGCCTTAGTCAGAATTGCCAAGCACAGTCAAAGAAAAGCTTTGGTGCAAGGAGGATTTAGTCGCTGAGTAGAAATTTAAAGAAGTTGTTCATTTTGAAAGGTTCAGCGTGAGACATGGTAATAAATAACAGTATTTCTCAGCCTCAAATTCCTATTTTCAATGGTAAGAATTATGATTTTTGGGCAATTAAAATGAGAACATTGTTTTTCTCACAAGATGTTTGGGATTTGGTAGAGAATGGTTTTGTAGAACCACAGGATGAGGCTGCCCATCAGGCATTAACTCGAGCACAAAAGGAAGAGCTTAAAGAGAACAAGAAAAAAGATGTAAAAGCTCTATTTCTAATCCAACAGGCATTGGATGAATCTATTTTTTCCAGAGTTGCAGCAGCAACGAGATCCAAACCGGCATGGAAAATCTTGGAGACTACCTATAAAGGTAATACAAAGGTGAAAATAGCTAAATTGCAATCTCTTAGGAGAAATTTTGAAAATTTGCAAATAAATGATTCAGATTCTATAGATCAGTTTATGGGTCAAGTATTGAATATTGTGAATCAAATTAGATCTAATGGAGAAACAATAACAAATCAGAAGATCATAGAAAAAATACTTAAGAGTTTATCCAACAAATTTGATGCAATAGTTGTAGCTATTAAGGAAACCAAGGATTTGGAACAATTATCAGTAGATGAATTAATGGGATCTTTGTTAACACATGAATCTAGAATGAATAGGAATAACAATAATTCTTTTGAGAATGCTTTCAAGTCTCAGGTATCATTTGGTAGAGGAAGAGGAAGAGGAAGGTCAAACTTTAGAGGAAGAGGCAGAGGCAGAAATGGAAGGAACAATCTAGATCAAGGTGAAAACAATAATCAAAACTACAACAATAGAGGACGTGGCAACAATCACTTCTAGCAAAGTTCACAGAGGTTTGATAAATCTAACATTCAATGTTATTACTACAAAAAATATGGACATTATGCAAGTGAATGCAGAAGGAAACAAAGAGATGCGGACAAGTAGAATGTTACTTACACAAATGAATCTAGTTCTAATTTTGGAAGCCTATTTCTCAATTGTCATGTTGCTCAAGAAAATGGTAGAGATAGTTGGTTCTTAGATAGTGGATGTAGTAACCATATGATAGGGAATAAAGAATTTTTTGTTAGTCTTGATGATTCCGTAAAATATGAAGTGAAATTAGGAAATGATAACAAAGTGGATGTAATGGGTAAAGGAGTAATAAATGTTTTGGCAAAAAATGGTGAAAGAAGGTTTATTCCTGATGTTTATTTTGTACTTGGACTAAAGCATAATCTTATGAGTGTTGGACAATTAGTACAGAAAGGTTACAGAGTATCATTTATGGATAATTTTTGTACAACTATAAAAATCTCCAAATGATAGGTTGATAGGAAAAGTGGAGATGATCAAGAATCGGATGTTCCCTCTTCGAATTCAGTGCATCCAAGGAGAAGATGAAGCCCACTTCAAAACCATGCATCTAGACCAATCATGGCTATGGCACTTAAGGTATGAACATTTACATTTTGGAGGTTTGAATTTTTTACAAAAGAAAAATATGGTGAAGGGATTACCACCAATAGAACAGCCGAGAAGTTCATGTGAAAGTTACATTCTAGCAACACAACATAGAGAGAGCTTTCTAGTAGGAGCCTCATATAGAGCAAAGGTAATATTGGAGCTAGTTCATAGTGATTTATGTGGACCAATGAAAATTTCATCATTTGGAGGTAGTTCTTATTTTCTAACCTTCATTGATGACTTTAGCAGAAAGACATGGATATATTTTCTCAAAAATAAGTCTGAAGCCTTTGGAAAATTTAAAGAATTCAAGGCTATGGTTGAAAAGCAGAGTGGCCTTTACATCAAGGTACTTAGATCAGATAGAGGAGGTGAACATATGTCTAATGAATTTCAAATTTTTTGCAGATATCATGGCACTAAAAGGCAACTGATTACAAGGTACACACCACAACAGAATGGTGTAGCAAAAAGAAAGAATAAAACAATCATGGAGATGGCTAGAAGCATGTTGAAGGCCAAATATTTGTCAAATTTATATTGGGCAGAAGCAGTAGCATGTGCAGTATATATTCTAAATAGAAGCCCAACAAAGAGTGTCAGAGATCGAATTCCACAAGAAGCTTGGAGTGGCAAGAAGCATAGTGTACATCATTTCAGAATTTTTGGTTGTATTGCATATTCTCTTATAACATCTAAATTGAGAATAAAAATTGATGATAGAGGTGAGAAATGCATTTTTATTGGCTATAGTGAAGAATCAAAGGCTTATAAGTTGTATAACCCTATTTCAAAGAAAGTGATTATTAGCAGAGACGTTGAATTTAAGGAAGAAGAAGCATGGGATGGGAGCATTGATAAAACCATCATAATTGGAGTACCAATTTCACAAAATGAAGAAGAATCTGAAGAACAAAATTTGCAAGGTGATCAATCCTCTCCACAAGCAAGAACAAACACTCCAATAAGAACACCTAGGAGCTTAGTACAAGGTGAATCATCTGGTCATGCATGTCATCCTAATCCAAATTCACACTAAGTGATGAATCAGATCTAACTCTTGCCACTTTAAGATCAAGATTTAAAGGTAAGAAAATGAGAAACTTGAATGAGATTTATAAGCAAGAAGAAGAGGAGTTAGATTTATGTTCAAATTTTGCTATTTTCTCTCATGATCCTATGTATTATGAAGAAGCAGTTAATGAGGAACATTGGATAAAAGCAATGGATGAAGAGATGAATGCCATTGAAAGAAATCAAACATTGGATCTAACTAATCTACCTAAAGGTAAGGATTGCATAGAAGTCAAATGGGTTTATAAGACCAAATTTGATGCAGAAGGAAATGTTGAAAAGTACAAGGCAAGGTTAGTAGCAAAAGGTTTTGCACAAGAACATGGAATTGATTATAATGAAACATTTGCTCCAGTTGCTAGACTTGATAATATTAGAATGGTTTAATCAATAGTTGCTCAAAATAATTGGAATGTATATCAAATGGATGTCAAATCAGTTTTCTTGAATGGTTTCCTAGATGAAGAAGTGTATGTGAAACAACCACTAGGTTATGAAGTGCATGGACATGAAGAAAAAGTCTACAGATTGAAGAAGGCCCTCTATGGTCTCAAGCAAGCACCAAGAGCATGGTATAGTAGGATTGATTCATAATGACAAACAATGGATTCAACAAAAGCTATAGTGAGCCTACATTGTACACAAAAATCAACAAAGAAGGTCAGATTTTGATTGTGTGTTTGTATGTTGATGATTTGATTTTCACTGGAAATTTGTCTATAGACACATTTAAATCAGCAATGAAGAAAGAATTTGAAATGACAGATTTGGGATTAATGAAGTATTTTTTGGGCATAGAAGTTGTACAATCAGAGAAGGGAATTTTTATTTGTCAAACTAAATATGCAAAGGATGTGTTAAGGAGGTTTAAGATGCTAAATTGTAAACCAACACCTACACAGTTGTTACAGGGACCAAAATTAGCAAAGAAGACAAAGGGTCTAATGTTGATTCTACAACATTCAAAAGACTAGTTGGTAGTTTGATGTATCTTACAGCTACAAGACTAGATATCATGTATGGGGTTATTTTAATCTCTAGATTCATGGAGTCACCAAAAGACTCACATTGGCAAGTTGGAAAGAGGATATTGAGATATGTGGCAGGAACAACATAATATGGAATTTTATATTCCACAACTAATGATTTTAGTTTGATTGGTTATACTGATAGTGATTTTGCAGGTAGCATTGATGACAGGAAGAGTACTTCTAGACATGCCTTTTTTTTAGGAATAGGTGTGGTCACATGGGTATCCAAAAAACAACCTATAGTGACACTTTCATCAACTGAAGCAGAGTATGTAGCAGCCACATCAGCAGCATGTCAAGCAACTTAGATGAGGAGAGTATTGACGGATTTATTACAAGCATAGGAGTCAACACCAATCTTTTGTGACAACAAATCAGCAATTGCATTATCAAAAAATCATGTTTTTCACAACAGGAGCAAGCACATTGATACAAGATTTTATTTTATCAGAGAGTTAGTGAACAATGGAGAAATCCATCTGGAGTTCTGCAAATCTGAAGACCAATTGGCAGATATTTTCACAAAGGCATTAGCAAAGGAGACATTTAATTATCTAAGACAAAATTTAGGCATTGTAAATGTTGAAGTAGTTAGTGGTAGAAATTAAGGGGGAGTGTTAGACACTAGAGATAATTTCTCCACTTATTGTTTAAAATGCTTGTTCCACCTCCCTCTCTTGCACGCAGTTTTCATGCATGCAGTTTGCATGATCGATATTTTTGTCTTAGTGCAGTCTGCATGCTTAATTATTTTGGTCTTAGCTCATCTGCAGTTAAATAGCAGTTTACCTTTCAGTCTTAGTCCTTGCTCAGTCTGCATGCAGTAGCAGTTTTAGATTGGTTAAAGATGAGTTTAGTCAAGTTCAAGGTCTGTTTTCAGTGTATTTATGTATCTTTAGCGCATCTTTGTAATACAAGATCAAGAAGATTAATAAAATCTTTTTCCATGATTGCCGTAGCAATATGAGTGTGACTCATATTTTATTTCTATCTTATTTTCTTTATTTCCTGCAGACCAATCTACAAAGGAATTTGAGTGATGGAAGGAGTGTTTTTGTGAAGGTTTTCAATATAAAGAAAAAGGATGCCCACAAGAAGTTCACATTAGAATGTGCAGCATTGAGAAGGATTCAACATCAAAATGTGGCTAAAGTTACAACCACCTGTTCGACCAACAACTTCAAAGGTTTAATATTTGAGTTTATGTGTCATGAAAGCTTAGAAAAGCATTTGTATCCTGACAATCAGTCTTTTTGTGAATTGGGACTGAAGGAACGACTAAACATAGCTACGGATTTAGCCCTTGCCATTTAATATCTTCATCACGATTGTGATGTGCAAATAGTACACTGTGATATAAAACCAAGCAATGGGCTCTTAAACGAAGACCTCATAGCTCATCTGTCAGATTCTGGGATAGCCAGATTAATGGGGCAACCCTCCCTCGACCCTGTTAATTTCAAAGATTTGAAGGGCACTGTGGGCTATACCGCGCCAGGTATGGTTTCAAACATAAGGTTTTCAACTTTGTCTTCAAATTTTAATGATGGTAATATTCTGGAGTGGAAGGATTGCTTCTCAAGGAGATGTGTATAGTTATGGAATTTTGTTATTGGAAATGCTCACCGGTTAGAGGCCCACTAATGTCATGTTTGAGGGGGATCTGACTCTACATGCGTGGGTGAATTCAGCCTTTCTAAGTGAAGTGATAGATGTAGTCGACCAGAGGTTGTTGACCAATGCAGCAGGCAATGATATCAAAATTATGGTTTTAGTGTTACGCATTGGTTTGTGGTTTTCAAAACATTCCCCTGAAGCACGCCCCAACATGAAGCAGGTATCAGGTCTGTTACAGATCATCAAACAAGACTGGATGAGAAGTACAAGTTCTTCTCCAACTTTAGAATGGAGTATACCTGATCTGATATCCTATGACCTACATTTGAATCAACATTCAAGTACAAGGTGTTCTTCAAATGGTATGAAGCTTAAATATCCATATATCTATCAAGACCTCAGTTGCCAGAAACACAACGAATGGCTCAGGTTGCTCGTTAAAAGGAAGGAAACGAAATCCTCAACGCCACCAACGTTCCACCAGTTACCCTGACATTTGACATGACTGTTCAATGTTCCCCGGATGGCTATAAGAAGCTAAGGGTATTTGATTGATAATTTTTTTTTAATAATTTCGCTATTGATTTTAACTCAGCAGACAGATATTTCATAAGTTAACTAAATTAGGAACATCTCGATTCAGCTAGGAAATAAATAATCATCTAAATTTTAAAAAACTTTTGTTAAATTAACCTGTGGATTAATTTGTTTCATAATAAAGAATTAAATATATTATTCATAACTGTAAAACATAATAACATACAACCATTATTTATTTTTAATAATGTATAGTAATTTCTAGGAAATCCTTAAATAATAATATCATAATTCTTGATTATTTACTAACAATAAATAATTCTCTCATAACTATTATCTAAAATAAATAATTAAAACATTTCTAAAATAATAAATTAAATACTTTTCAAATGAAATCAGTTACAACTAATTACTTTTTCACCAAATAGTATCCCATTGCATTATATAATAAATATCCATATTAAAAAAAAACTTTTCCACTTACCAATTTAAAATAGATTAATCTAATGAAACACAATATAGGATTATGTTACAATTGTTCGATCTACAAGATTTGAGCTATAGATTTTCCTTTCATAAAAAAATCTAAAAATAGCCTTAAAAAGATGGATATTAAAAAGTTTTTCCTTCTCATTTCATCATTTTGTTCGAATGTTTATAGTTGTGAAGAAGAAAGATGATTTTTTTTAAAGACGCTTCGTCAGAGTAGTAGTGGGAGATTCGAGCCTAGGGTTTACACACACAAATGTGTGTGTTAATATTAATATTAATATTTTTTTAAATCAGATGTAGATTTGCAAGGTTGTAAAAGTTCATTTTTTATATAGATTTACAATAGGAATGATTCTTAACAACACAGAAATGGCAGCCAAGATGATATCTGATAAAAAAAAAAGTTTAAATATAAATATTTATTTTAATTCTTATTGCTTATTTCTTCTGATTATTTATTCATTGGTTAGTTTTACAAAGCAACCATTAAATAATAAATAAAGATTTAAATCTTAATATTTATCTTTTATTGGATCTCCTTGAACTATATATTTTACAAAGTATGATATCAATAATATATTTAATGTTTGTTATGCATGCACGTATGCGTACACACACATACAAACTTTTATTTATATATTATATATATTTTTTAGCTATGGAATGCAAAACGATTTTACAATCATTGTAGTTTATATAACTACTTTTCATTGAAATTTTGGTCAAAAGTTTCACATCCTTTGTGTATACTCCCACATTTTTTCATACATGTCCCTAAGGATTTGTAAAATCTAATTTGTTATTATGCAATTGTTTCGGGTATATTTATCTATCTATATCCTTCTATTTGTCTATCTATTTATATATATATAAGAGTTCATATACAAGTGTGAAATCACATGGCACGTAAAATGATCCCACAATCATTGTAGTCTATGTAACTACATTTCATTGAATTCTTTATCAAAATTTTCACACCTTTTGTGTATACTCCCATATTTTTCATAAATATCTATAAGGATATATAAAATCCACTTATTTTTATTATATAATTGTTGTGTGTGTGTGTGTGTGTGTGTTTTCATATATTTTCACAATGTCTTTGTAAAATATATTTTTTACACATTTTATTAAGACATTTTATCAAATAGTTTGCATGTCTTATGTAGTATGTGTCCACATTTTAAATCCTTAAAACATTTGTATCCATGTGACTAACCTTTATTGAGACATTTTTTTATATAATTTATGTGCCTTATGCATACCCCCAAATTTTGCGTAGTTAAGATGTTTATTGTAATCACAACATATATGATAAATATATAGTTTTGATAATTATTTGATGGATGTAAATATCATTATGTAATAACCTTAAATTTTTTGAAAAATTAATTAAATTAATATAATATATATTAATTCAATTGTTATTAAATATCCTATTACAATGATTCCATATCCCAATACAATATTAATAATAAATTGTTGCAATATTGAGAAAGAATGTGAATTATTAAATTAAAATAATACATTATTTACATAATATATGAAGCATAAATATATCAAGGATAAATACTATTATTACTTTAACATGTGCCATAGAAAAATCTTCTCATTTAATTAAAATGTTTACATACAAAATGTTCCCTAAAAAATCTTATATAACACATTGAACCTTAAGAAAAAAGTAAACCAAAGATTAAATACAACAACAAATTTCATCTATGGAAATCCAAATTAAAAAAATCAACCTTAGAATGAAAAATATAGTGTTTGGGCCATTTGCTATGATGTCATGGTAATAATTATGATGGAATCATCCTCCTTCATAAAATTGGTTCCCTTATATTTTGTTTTCCCCTATAAAATCGACTCCTTCCTATGTTGTTTTATTCTACCAAATGATCCTCTTCATTCATTTTCCTTTGGCAGGGCTTTTAAAAAAAGTGATGGCCATGTTTATTGTTTCAAAATTTCAAAAAAACATGGAAACAAACGGAATAAAGTCAAAAAGATTTCCACACATTTTATGTATGTCAAAATTTTGACATCCATTTTTTATATAATGGGGATCAAATTTTTTATTTATAGTTTTCTCATCTCTTATTAATGTTAAAATTTTAATGTGAATATATATATATATATATATATATATATATATATATATATATATATATATATATATATATATATATATAAAAATAAATTAATTCAAAATTTACGTTGAAACAAACATCCAAATTCAGGTCAAATATTGTAAGGCTATAAAATTGTCATGATGCAAAAGTTATTTTTTATATACAAGTTAATATTCTTCATGCTTATATTTTTTCTATATTTCCATATTCCTTATCATACATGTCTAAAGAAAACATGTGGAGAAAAAATTCATCTTTCTTGTGCTCCTAATATCTATATCTTTGAGTACTAGTGTCTTACTCTTATGCTAAATTGAAGGCTATACTTTCTATGATTTCTAGATTTCATATTATGACTCAAATTTTAGTAGTTAACATGAGGATAAAAATTTGGTAGTGCATGTATCTGAAATGCTTGATCTTTGCACACACTACTATGAAATGCTTGATCTTTGCACACACTACTATTTAATTATATGCTTGCAATATATTTTAACAATATATCTACTCACTTTTAACGTATAAGTTTTAAAGGTTCATCCAAAATTTTAAAAGGGAAGTATATAGTACTCACTACATTTTTAAAATCCATGTTTTCTTTTATGATATGATGTACCCAAGGGACGCTCATTTCATATTGATGGAAAAAAGACACATAACTCACCGTATTTAATGTTATGGAAATGAGGGCTTGTTGCTTATTGATTATATGGGTTCAAGTTTAATTATCATCATACTTAGTGACTCAAAATTCATTTTTAGATTATGGGTTTCATTTCCAAATGACACAGGGTTTCAAATCCCCTCCAATTTCTTATTCCCTTGATGGTATGATAGTCTCATAGAGGCTCTCATGTCTAACTCCAATTATAGGCACGATGAGACCGCTGGAGACAGAAGTAGTTGGTGATTAATTCCAATACTCCCCCCTTAATCACAACTACTGCTATCTATGATGCACAATAGATCTCTTTTCAGCTCTGATACCATGTTGGTTCATGGACCAGCTAGGACTCGAACCTAAGACCATCCATATGCTGCTGGAGTGCTCTACCACTGAGCTACTGGCCCCTCTTGGGCCAATCCATCTTCGGTCTGAGTGTGGCTTAACACCAACACCCCCCCTTAAGCCACACCTCTTGTGTGCTTGGGGCTCCTAGCCTGAACCTAGCTCTGATACCATGTTGGTTCATGGACCAGCTAGGACTCGAACCTAGGACCATCCATATGCTACTAGAGTGCTCTACCACTGAGCTACTGGTCCCTCTTGGACCAGTCCATCTTCGGTCCGAGTGTGGCTTAACACCAACACCCCCCCTTAAGCCACACCTCTTGTGTGCTTGGGGCTCCTAGCCTGAACTTGGCTCTGATACCATGTTGGTTCATGGACCAGCTAGGACTCAAACCTAGGACCATCCATACGCTGCTGGAGTGCTCTATCACTGAGCTACTGGCCCCTCTTGGGCCAGTCCATCTTCGGTCCGAGTGTGGCTTAACACCAACATCGCCCCTTTAAGCCACACCTCTTGTGTGCTTGGGGCTCCTAGCCTGAACCTGGCTCTGATATCATGTTGGTTCATGGACCAGCTAGGACTCGAACCTAGGACTATCCATATGCTGCTAGAGTGCTCTACCACTGAGCTACTGGCCCCTCTTGGGCCAGTCCATCTTCGGTCCGAGTGTGGCTTAACACCAACAGTTAACATGAGGATAAAAATTTGGTAGTGCATGTATCTGAAATGCTTGATCTTTGCACACACTACTATGAAATGCTTGATCTTTGCACACACTACTATTTAATTATATGCTTGCAATATATTTTAACAATATATCTACTCACTTTTAACGTATAAGTTTTAAAGGTTCATCCAAAATTTTAAAATGGAAGTATATAGTACTCACTACATTTTTAAAATCCATGTTTTCTTTTATGATATGATGTACCCAAGGGACGCTCATTTCATATTGATGGAAAAAAGACACATAACTCACCGTATTTAATGTTATGGAAATGAGGGCTTGTTGCTTATTGATTATATGGGTTCAAGTTTAATTGTCATCATACTTAGTGACTCAAAATTCATTTTTAGATTATGGGTTTCATTTCCAAATGACACAGGGTTTCAAATCCCCTCCAATTTCTTATTCCCTTGATGGTATGATAGTCTCATGGTACTTGTGTTGCATACCAAGGACGAAGGATGCATCTTTCTAACAATTAATTTTGCATGTAACATTTATTATTTTCCACTCACCCATATTCTTATAATAAAATTAAGTTTGATTAAATACAGGTTCTAAGATTGAGCATCTCAATAATCTAAAACTCATATTTTTATTAACATCTATATACTTTTTATATTTTCTATTTTTAAATATGTGTTCACACCACCTACTTTGTGGTTAATTATGCACCTCAAAGTATAATAAAATGTAAACATTAAAAAAAAATCTTCTTGATATTTATTTTACATTAATTTATATAGTTAATGTACATTTATATATGTATGGGTTAATGGTCCATATTAAATGTTATTTAACTATTTTAGAAACTTCTAAAATACGAAATCTCTTTCTTTAAAACCCCATATTGTCCATGTGATCATCAAGTGTCAATGACAATTTTTTTTATAGAATCTTGACACCTATTTGGATTGTGTGTATGGTTATGTCATGTTTTCTTGTGCCACCTTTTAAATCAGAGGGTCTCATTCATAACCTTTGCCTTTTTTGTTTATATGTCCATGAAAATTGGTCATGCATGTCAATTTTTTTATAATTTGAATTTAAGTCATATATAAATAGATAAGTTATTAGCTTCATTTGACCATCAAACATTTATCTAATCTTTAGCAAACATTTTATTGGGAGCACTCTTAGAACACTTTATTAACACTATTTTTTAGCACTTTTTCTGTTTATCAACTTATTTTATATATACTTTGGAGAGTCCACCTAATTGGAAAGGATAACACATGTACAAAAATCTCCAAACTAAACCTTTGTCCATTTTAATCTTATATAATTTGTTGATTTTAAGAAGGTAAAAGTCAAAACATGTGATTATGACATAAAATCCTTTGAAAGTTTTTTAATAGTTTATAGGCCCTACCTAAGACCAATCATACAACCTTGACATTGACCAGGACCGTCAACACAATCTTTCAATTTGTCACATTTTTAGATTCATATTCAACTTTGATAGCTTTTGTGAGTTGCAATTTTTTGTGTATATGTTCAGATTGTGCATGTTTAATTGACCACTTAATTAAAAAGTGTTGCTCTTTAGTAGATGCTTTATAATGCTTAAATATGCGTGTATTTTTATGCATACAACCACCAATTTTCAAAATAATATTTTTTGAAAAGGGAATAAAAATCAAAATTATTTTGGGGGATGATTAATGTTAGGAATTTTTTTTGGTGAATAATGTGGTTTATTTTTGAAGACTAACGGTTGTAATTCAGCAATAGACATAAATAGGTCATAATCATTATGTCATAGATTCGATCCCCTCATGTCCTCAATAGTTCAAACATCCACATCGCAACCATATCTGTGAATTAATCAATGATAACATAAAAAGTAAGTTATTTTTTATGGTGGTGACTCAACAATAAAGAAGGTGGGCTTTACATATTATATCCCATGTTCAAATTTTCTTTATCATTGATAATTGATTTTCAGGTGGCACTACTCCTCAAATTAAGTTCAGACTCCTAATTAAAGCTCCTCCAAAATACCTACCAACTAAAAGAGAGATAAAAAACACTAGAATACTTAAAATTTGTGAAGGCTGAACAAGAATTATTTTTCATAGGACGACGAATTATTTACACAAATTTCGTAATGATTCTCGAGAGTGTTTATATATAGTTATACAATCTATTCACAGTCGGATCACCAGGTAGATGGTAATCTTCTCATTCTATATGTCCTTCGTTTTTGGTAAGGAACCTTTTGTACCAGTTGGCAGAAAGCTTTGGATATCGTTTTTGCGTTGCACAATCAACATAATGAAGGCCAAAACGTATAGTGTAGCCTTATAGCCACTCGAAATTGTCCATAACAGACCACACAAAGTAACCTATCACATTTGCTCCTTTTCTGCAAATTAAAGCATTGAACATTACATAGCCGCGTTTAATTTTCACCAAATTTCAACATAAAGTATGTTAATGGAGTGAAAGCTGGCTAGAGGTTATAGGTACCGTATTGCGGCTGCCAAATAGGCGAGGCAGCTTTTCATTTGATGGACTCTTCCAGTATCATTTAAAACATCTGCCATGGGACCTGTCTCTTGAGCATAACCTGTGTAAGTTTCCAATTATTACGACTAAGAATAATAGTTACAGTACGAGCTCATGAAACAAGTAAGCTCATCCACTCACCATTTTATGTGATGAAAATAACAGGGTTGTTGTATCTTTTCTTCACGTACATCACTATTTTTTCCATGCCATATGGCACAACAAAGGAAAGCGGCATGGCTGTCTGCAACACCACAATAAACATTAAAAACATTGAATTGAAAAATGATTTAGCCATTGAGTAAGTATTGTACATTTCAAAGGAAGGAATTAGAAAAGGGCATACCGGCTCGCCTATAAGAATTCCGTCTCTCACACCTACAAGGGATGCCAGATTTATTAACAATCGTCTACAACAAAAGACAATTAAGGTGTATATTTTATGGGGGTGACTTACCATTTACATAGACCGAAGCGTCTGGGGCATAGGTTATTTTCGAACATGGTGAGAAGAGGCAGTCCTTGCATGCAATGTGGTGTAATGGTTAATGCCGATAAAATCATATGAACCTCTCATTTTCGTAGACATTTGTAGCGAAAACGTAGGCAGTCGTCGCCCTAATATTTGTCGCATTTCAGGAGGATAATTACCAAAAAGAATGGGGTCTAAAAAACCTATGATCATACCAACAGAAGTAAAGGTAAGTAAACAGTAAAATATAATGCAGTTCAATGAATGATTGATTATAAACAGAGATTTTTGGATAAAAATTGTGTAGAAATTTTTTGATCATTTCTGATCATATTTTAGGTGTGTATTTTTTTAATGATGGATTTATACACTATTTATTCAAAAGCTTATATTTATAATTATTATGAGTTGTGAAAGTATAAATTTCATGATTGATATTTGAGATTATATTTAATTATCTATCATTAATATGTATTTTTTTCTTGATAATAAATTAAAGAAAGTGATCTGAAACATCTATCAAAAAAAATTTACACACATTTTTTATTCAAATACCTCTTGAAAACATAAACTCTTTGAATGATCGATTCTTACAAGATTGTCTTTTACCAAGCAGTGTCGAAGGCCAACAATCTATTCACTGCTGCTGTGTTATCTGTTAGAAAATAAAAACACAGAAAATAAAACACACAGATAATAAAACACACTCAGATTGCTACAGCAATCAGGGAACAAGATTTTTAATAATCTTCTTGATCTTTTGATCTTCTTGATCTTTTTTTTGATCTTGTTCAAATTGCAATACTGCTTGAACTAACTGTTTATTAACTAACTGATAGTTAACTGTTGTGCATGCATGAGAAGTAAGTGGAACTGGTAGTTTTGGAGAAATTAACTCCAGTTGACTTCAGTTTCTAACACTCCCCCTTAATTTTTACCACAAACTACTTCAGCATTTACAATGCCTAAATTATTTACCATTTTTGCCACAGCTGCTTTGCTAGTGGCTGCCATTGATGGCAGACATCGCTTCACTCATTCTGTCTACCAGCTTCAGCTAAGATGCTTTTCTTTTGCAGAATACACTGCCTCTCATGTAGAATACACTGCCTTGCAAAATATATCGCCTTATATGTGGAATACACCACCTTGCGAAATACATCACCTTATATGTGGAATACACCACCTTGCCTTCATACAAAACAAATACAATTGCTCAATGAGTGTTCACTCAGCATGAAGACTGAGGAGTAGCTTGTCGAAAGGCTATCAACAGACATGCTTATGTCCAACACTGCAAGCTTCCTGCTTGCTTACCTTTCTTTCACCCGATGCGTAACTGCTTAGGTTTCCTCCTAGGACTCTGTTGGGTTCTTTCCACGTTGGTCTAGATTTGCCAATGATCAGCGTGATCTTCAGACACTTTGACAGCTTCACTCGTTGTTCAACACACACACTTTCACAGCTTCACTCGCTGTGTAACACAAACTCTGTGGAGCTCATCTTTTCAAACACGGTACTGCGTATAAAAAACATATTAAAAATAGAAAAATAAAAATAAAAATACAATCTTCTGTGTAATACGCCTCTAGCTTGGGCGCTCTTCTTTTTTTTTCTATTTTTTTAATCTTCTTTCTCCTTGAGCAGCTATGCTTCTGCGCACTGCTCTTCTTATAGCACCTCCTTTTCTCTTGCATGTTTTCACTACTTCTGTACGCTTGCGAGTCTTCTTCTTTCCCATGGCTTTTTCTAACCTGCGCGCTCTGCTGGCTCTTCTAACCAGGCTCCTGCAAGCTGCGCTATTTTCCAATGACTTTGCTACTGTTGTAGCTCGAACTTCAATCTCCACAGGATCATATCCTTAAAGCTTTGATACCAATTGTTAGAAAATAAAAACATATAAAAACATAAAAAATAAAACACACAGATAATAAAACACACTCATATTGCTACAACAATTAGGGAACAAGATTTTTAATAATCTTCTTGATCGTCTAATCTTCTTTATCTTTTTCTTGATCTTGTTCAAATTACAATACTGCCTGAACTAACTGTTTGTTAAATAACTGATAGTTAACTACTGTGCATGCATGAGAAGTAAGTGGAACTGGTAGTTTTGGAGAAATTAACTCCAGTTGACTTTAGTTTCTAACATTATCTTGGATACTCCTCAAAGGCTCAAAGCATGCAGATGATATAATGATACGAATATACCCTCCCTGCACTGCCTGCATTTTACGTTATGGATGATATATGGTTATTGTCCAAATGCATGAAAAGTTTTGCTCCATTATGAACAATGCATCCATATTTTTAAAAAAAGATAACTTATAACCTGATATTTTGTTCTATATATATCCACAGCGGCTTCATGTGATAATATAATATTGTGAGTAGCCAGGAAGGGTTCTATTTCTGAGTTGCCAGTGCTACAATTCCCAAACAGTCGAGAACACCGAGAAGGTGGAAATGAACCTGTTAGATAACCACTTTGAACAAATAAATTGGGCTCATTGATTGTTGCCAAGTATTTCACTCTATCTCCGAAAGCTGTAAAGCAAACATCTGTAAATACTAAAAAGTCCTTGCTGCAAGAGTCCACTACCATGTTAAGATATAACTAATTAAATTGAAATAAAGTTAGTTTCAATTTTTTATCTCAAAGATAGATTCAGTAATGGGATCTAAAACTTCAAATAAAAATATTATTCATTTTTGTTGTTGATAACTAATGCATGCTGTCCTCACCGATGCATGCTTTCCTCACCGCATGCTATCCCCATCTATTGACTGCAGTCCTCATCTATGCATGGGAGTCTTCCATTTCTAGTTTTTTTTTTTTGAAATCCGTTGTTAAACATTGTTTTAACTTGCAATGTATTAGCGCAGCCAATAATGCATGAAGAAATGCATGTTTAAAACTTTTTTTAGAGTGTTGTTTGAACATCCAATTAAACCCCTCTAAGTCAAGCACTCCATGCTATTTAATTAGTTGCATCCTTACTATTTTATGACTTGAAAAAACTATAACAGATATATCAGAAATAATACAGAGTATTATTGCATATTTTTGGCTTGTCTCTGTTGTAAGTGTTTTGTTTTAATTTACTATTATTTTGTTATGCTATTATAATTGGTTTATCAGTTAGTTGGGCTTGGAAAAAATCTACATCTGGTATCAGAGTAGGTATTTTTTCTTTTGGGGTTAAATATTTAGTAGTTGGAATTTTGCCAAAAATTTATCATGTCAGATTCTAACTCCTTGTCCATTCTAGAATTTGATGGAAATGAGTATGATTATTGGTGTATCAAAATGATGACTTTTTTTATAGGAAAAGATTTGTGGGAGATTGTTGAATCGGGATATGCAAAGTGAGCTAATTGGCATGCCCTCACAGTAAATGAATAAATAGCTAAGAAGGAGGCTATGAAGAAGAATGCTCAAGCCTTATTTCATATTCAAATAGCTTTAGATAAGAGCCTATTTCCATGAATTGCAGGAGCAAAGACAACAAATGATGCTTGGAAGACTCTAAAAGAAGCTTACCAAGGTAGTGATCAAGTCAAAGTTGTCAAGTTACAGACATTGAATAGAGAATTCAAGAATTTAAAGATGCAAGAAGCTAAAAGTGTCAGTACCTATTGTGTCAGAGTTAAAGATGTGGTCAATAAGTTGGCTACACTTGGTGAAATTATGAACAATGAGGTTGTGATCAAAAAGGTGTTGAGGACTCTCACACCAAGGTGGAACCATGTTTCCATAATCATAGAAGAAAGCAAGAATTTGTCTACCCTTCAATTTAATCATCTAGTTGGATATTTGATGTCTCATGAAGAAAGATTGAGAGATTCATTTGGAGAAACTGATGAGAAAGCTTTTTCCTCCAAATTACAAATCACAAAGAATGAAGATGCCAATAGTAGAATCAAAAGTAATCAAGGCCAAGGTAGAGGTCAAAATCAGAATTACTCAAGAGGAAATAGAGCCAAAGGTGGTTTCCGAGGAAGAGGTGGTTTCAAAGGAAGAGGTAGAGGCTGATTTGATAAAAGAAATATCCAGTGTTATCATTGTAACATGTATGGCCACTTTAATTATGAGTGTAGATTAAAAGAAGGTAATAATGGTAAAAGCGTTCATTATGCTCAAGAAGGTGATGAGAATCCTCCAGATAATTTATTTTTATCTTATGACAAAGCTGAAAATATTTCTAAAGATGTTTGGTATTTAGATTCTAGATGTTCTAACCACATGTCAGGGAATGAAAAACTTTTTTCTATAATGGATGAAAGTTTTAAATCCAAGATCAAACTTGGTGATGACAAATCATTGGAGGTTGTTGCAAAAGGAGCTATGGAAGTCCATACAAAAGAAGGTATGAAGAGTGTTAAAGACATTTATTACACTCCAAATTTAAAGCATAATTTGTTGAGTGTTGGAAAATTATGTGAGAATAATTATATAGTTTTATTTGAAAATCAAGAATGTATAATTTATTATAAGAATCAAGGAAATAGGGTGGTAACAGTTGTGCCTATGACAAAGAATAGGATTTTTCCATTGAAGTTTGGTGAACATAACAAGAACCTTGTCAATATGGCATATGAGGATACAAGTTGGTTGTGGCATCTCAAGTATAGGCATTTAAATTTTCATAGTTTGAAGATTCTAACATCAAAAGCATTAGTTTCTAGTTTGCCTAAGGTTGAAGAGCACAAAGAAGTTTGTGAAGGATGTGCTAAAGGAAAACATGCAAGAGAGAAATTTATAAAAGGCAATGCATGGAGGGCCCATTATCCACTCCAGTTAATTCATTCATACATTTGTGGTCCTATGCAGACAAAGAGTTTGGGTAAGTCATCATATTTCATTACTTTTATTGATGATTACTCATGACAGTGTTGGGTTTATTTTTTGAAGACCAAAGGTGAAGCTCTTGAGACATTCCAGAGGTTTAGAGCCCTTGTATAAAATGACAAAGGGTGAAAAATCAAATGCTTAAGGACTGATCATGGAGGAGAATTTTGTTCAAAAGCCTTTCAAGGTTATTGTGATATGCATGGCATTAGAAGACAACTCACCACTGCATACACACCTCAACAAAATGGTGTAGCTAAAAGGAAGAATCATACAGTGGTGAAGATGGCACAAAGCATGCTACAAACAAAGGGATTAAGTAATTCTTTTTGGGGAGATTCAGTCGCTACAATAGTATATATTCTAAATCAGAGTCCCACTAGTGCACTTGATAGGATGACTCTGTATGAAGCCTGGTATGCGAAAAAACCAATTGTTAATTATTTCAAAGTTTTTGGTTACTTAGCCTATGTTCATGTTCCTGATCAAAAGAGGCAAAAATTAGATCCCAAAAGTGAATCATGTATTTTTGTTGGATATAGTGAGGAAAGTAAGGCTTACAAGTTATATAATCCTCTCACTAATAGGGTTATTGTGTCAAGAGACATGATTTTTGATGAAGGGGGAGTTTATGGTCATCAAAAAGGCCATATGGAGAAGTCAAAATCTATTTTAAATGAAGTTATTATGGATGATATTGATCATGGGCAACCCACTAATATTTATATTCCAAGTGCTACAAATCCACCAAGTAACCCCTCATCTAGTTGTTCAATTCCAATTGTAAGTCTAGATTCAAGTCCTAGTTCTACAAGGAAGGTAAGAAGATTGAGTGACATTTATCAAAGGAGTTCAAATCAAGCACATGAAGAAAATCCAAGAGGTGAGACACTGAATTTTTCTTTACTTACCAAGGTTGATTTTGAACCATCATGTTTTGAAGATGCATATACTAATGAATTTTGGATGCAATCAATGCAAGAACAAATGGATTTTATTCACAGGAATGACACTTGGGAGCTTACAAAGCTTCCACATGACAAGAAGATTATTGGCACCAAATGGGTCTACAAGACTAAGTATAACAGTGATGGAAGTGTTGAAAAGCATAAAGCAAGATTAGTTGCTAAAGGCTTCACACAAAAGTATGGCATTAATTATGAAGAGACATTTGCACCAGTAGCAAGATAAGAGACCATTAGAATGCTAATTTCATTAGCAGCTCAATATAATTGGAGCATCCATCATATGGATGTGAAAAGTGCCTTCTTGTATGGGTACTTAGAAGAAGAAGTATATGTGGAACAACCACAAGGTTTTGAAGTGCAAGGAAAAGAAAATCATGTCTACAAGTTGAAGAAGGATTTGTATGGCCTCAAACAAGCACCAAGAGCATGGTATGATAGGATTGATGGATATTTTCAAGAGAATGGCTTTCAAATAAGTAAGAGTGAACCTACCCTTTACTACAAACAAGAAGGTAATGATATTCTAATTGTAAGTTTGTATGTTGATGACTTGTTGTAGATGGGTAGCAGTTCTATGATAAAGGATGAATTCAAAGTTTTCATGATGAATGAATTTGAGATGAAATATTTAGGCCTTATGAAATATTTTTTAGGAATGGAGGTTTATCAAAGGGAGAATAAAATTTTCATTTGTCAAATAAAGTATGCTAAAGATATGTTGAAGAAACTTGAAATGGTTGATTGTAAACCAGTCTCCACTCCAGTTGCTCATGGAGTTGTGTTGTGTAGAGATGATGGTGCTGAAAGAGTTGATGAGATAGCCTATAGAAGTATTGTCAGAAGTTTAATGTTTCTAACTCACACAAGACCTGATATTGCTTATTTAGTTTTATTTATTTCAAGGTACATGATAGAGCCATCAGAAATACATATGAAGGAAGCCAAGAGAATTTTGAGGTATGTGAAAGGCACTCTAGATATTGGTATTCATTACTACACTTCTAAAAGGTTCAATCTTGTTGGTTTTAGTGATTTTTATTGGGGACGTAGTTTGAATGATCAAAAGTCAACATCTGGGAATTGTTTTTCTTTTGGTTTTGGTTTGATTATTTGGAGCTCAAAGAAGCAAAGTATAGTTTCCATTTCTTCTATAGAAGTAGAGTATGTTGTAGTCACTTAAGTAGGTACACAAGCATTATGGCGTAGAAAACTTCTTGAAGAAATTGGAGAGATTCAAGTTCAGCCCACAGTTATTTTTTGTGATAACATTAGTGCTATTAAATTGGCCAAGAATCCAATCCATCAAAATAGGACAAAACATTTTGATTTAAAGCATTATTTTATCTGAGATTTAGTGTAGATAAAGGTAGTAGAATTGAAATACATTAACACTAAAGAACAATTGGTAGATATCTTCATGAAAGTAGTTGCAATAGATCAGTTTTTGACACTCAGAGATCAGATTATGAGCCCTCTTAGCATCAAGGGGGAGTATGTTGATAAATGATGCATGATGTCCTCACCGATGCATGCTTTCCTCACCACATACTATCCCCATCTGTTGACTATATTCCTCATCTACGCATGGGACTCTTTTATTTCTAGTTTTTTTTTTGAAATCCATTATTAAACATTGTTTTAACTTGCAGTGTATTAACGCAGCCAATAATGCATGTTTAAAACTTTTTTTAGACTATTTTTTGAATAGCCAGTTAAACCCCTCTAAGTCAAGTGCTCCATGATATTTATTTATTTGCATCCTTACTATTTTATGACTTGAAAAAACTGTAATAGATATATCAAAAATAATACAGAGTATTATTGCGTATTTTTGGCTTGTCTCTACTGTAAGTGTTTTGTTTTAATTTACTGTTATTTTTTTATGTTGTTATAATTGGTTTATCTACTAGTTGGGCTTGGATAAAATATACACTTGTTATATTTTAAAAATCAAATAAATTATTTATTATGAAAATTAAATATATATATATATATATATATATATATATAATACAACTTACATGATGTGGGGACTTAACCAGCTCCCATATGCATCCTCTAACTGCTGTGGAAGGTCATAATGATTCAATGTCACGAATGGTTAGATTCCTTAAACAATCACAAACATAATGATTCATTTATCCATGTATGGACCTCAAAGAGTATAATTTAAACAGATTTTAAATCACATCATGTATATGTATATACCTTTTGAGAGTAAAGTGTCAGTGAGATTATTATAAAACTTTATTCCCTTCATATTTATAGCTCCTCTTCTAGCTTTTATCACATAAATTTTACCATATCATAAACAAATGGACACCATTAATATCATCTACTCTAGTTGAACTTTATCATTTGAACCTGGAAGAATATTATATGACAAAGTTTAATTTACATTAAATTTAACAGGAAAAATACACTAATTTCTCTAAGTTTTTCTTTATTGATGTACACTACATCAATTGTGTCAGGAACATGGAATTACATATTCAAACCATTGTATTTATTTATTTATTTATTTTAAATAAATTTTTAATTATTAAATTTTATTTTATTTAATTAAATGTATTTTTTATTTCTAAATTTGAAGACATTTCAATTGATAGCCATTGAGAAGGTTATGTCAATGTCAATGCATATATGAATAGTGATCAAAAGACCAATGCATCGTTCTCTTATAAAAATACAATGTAATTTACTTTCAACTATGAAGAACAAATGATCTTCAAAGATACATTGTACCATGCCTTGTCCAAAAAATTAAATATAATTATACATTATATTTTTACATAACTTGCCTTTCAAACTTTATATAATTTAATGAAACTTTTTAGATATACACAATTTGAATTCCTTGACACCTAAATTAAATTTGAAGTTAAGTTTGCCTTTATTCTTCAAAAAATAAACCTTAATAATAATTATTAAAATTCAAGTCCATTTTATGAAATTAAAAAAATCTCTTTCAATTTAAAATATATTTAGTTTCCATTTAAAAACTTCAAAATTTATGTGAAACTAATCAATTGCACCTATTACTAGTTCTTTTCACACACTTATATAACAAGAAATTGAAAAAGAACTGAGCATGATGAAAATGGAAAGGATTAAAATGTTTTGGTTGATCTAATATTTAGTAAGCAAAAAATATGAAAATGATGGTGAAGTAACTACAATTAAAATCAATCATGAGGGTTGGTCAAAATTAGATATATGTCAAAGAAAAACTCTATTTTTGACAGGTAACTAAAAACACAACTTATCACATGAATTCGGGTAGTTGATGATAAGAATTAAAGTCTCTAAAAATGGTGCAAATCCACACTATGTAAAAAAATATAACTTTATTGAGATGAAATATGAATGATGGACCATAATAATAAAAGCAAAGTCCTCGCTTTTATTTGGGACATGATCACAAAATAATGGAAGAAAATTCCTCAATTTTTTTTGGACCCATGAATTAATGTCTTGAAAAAATAGTTCATGAATTTTTATGACATCATTATTCTCGAAATATTCTTTTTCATAATCAATATCATCATATCCCATAATATTTTCCTTCAAAAAAATAAAAAAGAAACATATACATTGAAAAACAAAATGTATAATATACCCCACAAAACTAAAAAACAAATGTATACACATCACAATAATTTAAAAACAAAGACAATGGCAAAAAATTCTTTCATTTTATAATTAAGTGGAAATTTTTTAAAATACATTATGCATTCAACAGAAAAAGAGTGCTTAAATGATTGAAATTTTATTTGCCTAAAGAAGTAACTTGGGTATTATGACAAATTATAGTTGTTAGCTAACATATGGCATTCTTAATTTATAATAAAGTGTACAAGATAGTCATTGAAGTCTATCAAAATGGTTAGAATGCTACAAGAAGAAATTCCCTTTTCCAATTCTAACCACTCTTGTAGACATTTTTGTCCAACCAAAGTTACATTAGCTTTGTAAGAAGGAGAAGCTAAGGTCTGTGTATGATTTTCCACTATACCATGAATTCCTATGATATTATGCACAAAGGAAGTTAGTAATCATCATAGTTATCTCTTTAGGAAGTTAGTATGATTTTTCCCTATACCATCAATTCCTGAGACTAATGATGGATGCACATTATTAATCCCATTTGAACCTTAGACACTCCACTTTTAGTACAAAAGGAAGTATCAAAAATAACTTACAAAACTTTGAATAGTTAAATGAAAACTAACTGAATAATAATTTAATAATTTTAATAATTCTTTCATCTCTCAAGCCCAATTCATTGTTCTCCTCTACCTCCTATAAATAGAAGTGTTTAATTTTTTGATATAGAATGATATATTATTGCATTTTTAATATTCAAAAACCTCTATGAAGATCAATTAGGAGTGTCAAAAAGAATCTAAGTTATGATTGCATAGTAACTGCATTACAAGGTCTGGTTACTACCATTAATATATTCATTGATTTTCAAGTAATGTCACCATAAGAATCATATTAATCATGGTTTCATAGAAATATATGAAACATATTATAGTAATTTGTAAGTGGAAGAGAAATATCAAGATTAATTGTGTTAATCAAAATAAATGACACTGCTATAAAAATTAATAGTATGGGCCTATCAATAAGGTGAGTGCTACAAAAATATCATATAGGATGCATATATAGATATGAAAAATATTATACTCTACAAGTGCAATTTTGGATCATTTGGCTCCAATTACATTATTGATTGAACCAACTACTTGATTGGTATCAGGGTTGTAATTTGGACTAATTTGAAGCATGTGAACTTAATTATGACTATACAATTTGATTTTGATCTCAATATGCCCCAATTTAATCACTAATTAAACCAATTAATTATTGATTCAATAATGGATTGATATGTGCCAAATTAAGATCCTAAAACACATTGAAATTATAGATGTGACTTGGAGCTTATTTGGACCTAATTTCATCATTTGTTGAACCAACTACATTTTAACTCAATATGGATGTAATTTTTAACAATTTGAGCCTCACAAACCTAATGTTATGATATGATGTGATTTGGGGCTGAATTTTCCCCAATTTTATCACTTATTGAACTAGTTACTTGATTAAATAAATTAGGGACAAATTTTGAGTCAATTTGATCATTGTGCACTTAATTGAGATTATATGATGTGATTTAGGGCTCATTTGGCCCCAATTTCATCACTAATTAAACTAATTACTCAGTTGGATAAATCATGTATGTAATCTTGACCAGTTTAATTCCTTTGAACATAATTGTAATTATATGATGTGATTTGGATCTCATTAAACACTAATTTCATCATTAATTAAACCATTTAATCAATTCATACAAAGGGGCACAATTGGGTCCAATTTGAGCCCTATGAGTTTGACTACCAATATATGATGTGATTTTGGTTTTGATTAGCCCCAATTCCATCACTAATTAAATGCATTACTTGATTTGTTCAATCAAGGATGCAATAAAGGTCAACTTGAGCCTTGTGAACTAAATTGGCACTATATTTTATGATTTATGATTCAATTAGATCTAATTAAATCATGTAGATTGAACTAATTACTTGATTAATTATATCATTCATATAATTTGGGATAAATTGATCCCCGTGAAATTGACTATGACTATATAATGTGATTTTAGGCTCAATTAAAAATAAGTTCATCTTCAAATGAAAAAAATGATCAATTATTTAAATATGGGATGTAATTATGTCTAGTCTAATCCTGATGAACCTAATTACGATTGTAAAATGTGATTTTTGGCTCATTTATACTCAATTGCATCACTAACTTCAATAAATATTAAATTTTTTTAATCAAGGATGTGATTTGCACAACTTTGAATCACATAAAACTAATTAGGACTATATGATGTGATTTGGGGCTCAATGAACCCCAATTTAATCACTTCCAAGACCAATTACTATGAACCCCAATTTAATCACTACCAAGAGCAATTACTCTATTGGATCAATTAGTGATGCAATTTGGGCCATTTAAAACCCCATGAACATAACTACAACTATATGACATGATTTTAGATCAATGGACCCCAATTTCATCATTAAGCTAACTAATTAATCAATTAATTTAATTGAAGAAGTAATTTGGGTCAATTTGTGTCCTATGAACCTAGTTATGACTATAAGATATGATTTTGGGATCAATTAGCTAAATTTCAATGATAATTTAACCAATTACTTGCTTATTTCAATCAAAGATGTAATTTGGGATGATTAGATCACCATGAAACTAATTGGGATTATATAATGTAATTTAGGGCTCAACTAGCTCTATTTCATCATTGGTTGAACAATTTATTTAATTGTTTTAGTGAGGGACATATTTTTTGGCCAATTGAGCCCCATTTACCTAACTATGACTATACAATGTTATTTGGGAATCAATTTCCCTAATTGCATCACTGATTGAGCCAATCACATGATTGACTCAATAAAGAACATGTTTTGGGCCCATTTGTGTGCTAGGAACCTAAGTGAAACATTACATGTAATTTAGGGAACAACTAGTTCCACATTCATCACTAATTAAAATAATTACCTAATTGGTTTTATCAAGGATGCAATTTAGGCCAACTTGATCCCCTTGAACCCACTTAAAATGATACAATATCATGAAGGACTCATTTGGACCTAATTTAATCATTGGTTGAACCAATTATTATATTGGTTTAATCAAGGATATAATTTGAGAAAATTAGAGCCCCATGAACCTAATTAGGATAGTATAATCTGGTTTGGGGCTCAATTAGCCCCAATTTCATCATTCCTTGAACTAGTTACTTGCATTTTTCAAACAATGATGTTATATATGAACTTGAGCATCATGATGTTAATTATGACTATATAATGTGATTTAGGGCTTAGTTAGCTCAAATTTTATCATGGATTTAACTAATTACACAATTTGGTCAATCAAAGATAGTGTGGGCTAGTTTGAGCCCTATGAATATAATTACAACTATACTGAATGATTTGGGGCTTAATTGGCTCTAATTTAGTAATTGCTTGAATTAACTATTTAATTAGTTTAATCATGGATGCAATTTAGACCAATATGAGACTTATGGACCTTAATTTGACTATGTGATGCAATTTGAGGCTTATTCAGTCTTGAATTCATCACTAATTGACCTAATTAATTGATTGGTCCAATCAAAGATGCATTTTATGCCAATTTCAACCTCATTAACCTAGTCATAATAATATGATGTGATTTGGGTTAATTTGATCCGTCTTTATTCATTGATTGAACTAATTATTCGATTGGTTAAATCATGCATTCAATTTAGGCTAACTTGATCCCTATGAACCTAACCATGACTACACAATATTGTTTCATGTTTATTTGGCCCCAATTTCATCACTAATTAAACTAATAACTCAATTAATTGAACTAGGGATGCAAGTTGTGCTAATTTGAGCACACGAGTCTAATTATGACTAAACAATGTGATTTGGGGCTCAATTGGCATATTTTTCATCATTGATTTTATAAAATACTCAACTAAATAAAATAATGATAAAATTCGGGCCAAATTGAACCCCGTGAACCTAATTTGGGGTATATGATGTTATTTTGGGATTAATTAGCCAAAATTTCATCACTGATTGATCCAATTACTTGATTGTTTCAATCAAGGATAAAATTGAGTCAGTTTGAACATCATGAATTTAACTATAACTATATAATGTGATTTGAGTCTTAACTAGCCTTTATTTCATATTTAATTAAACTAATTAATTGATTGGTTCATTTACGGACATAAATTGAGTCAATTTGAGCCTCATCAATATAATTGGAACTATACATTATATTTAACTAAATTTCATCATTGATTAAACCAATTAATTAATTTTTTATTCACATCAAAACACAGTATTTTCCATAATACAATAAAAATTTGGCATAACATTTTGATAGTAAACACAAACCTAATGTCTCACATTAATATGGTGTACCATTTATATAAAAACATTGAATTTACATTTTTTAATAGATATAAAATAAATTCCATAAATACCTTTTAACATTTCCAATAATAATATCATAGATGGTTTTCATTATATAATATGGCCAACTATCGTTACAAATCTTCCATGAAAATATTTCTCACAAAACACTAACAACATCTATTGAAAAATAAAATATATTAAATATTTTTTTTTAAATTATTGGTAAAATTCAGGTTTTGAAGAGCCCCACCCTTTTACAAAAAAGATAAAGATAAAATAATTAAATCCAAATGAGACTCCTCTTCTAGAAAAAAATCAAACAGGTTACAGACATGTTGAAAATAAGCTATAAACCTATTGTTCAACATAAAAGAAACTAAAATATTTTATGACGCTCCTATACCATTTTATTTTTAAGCTCAGAGTTTTATATTTAGTATTTCCAAATCCTTATCTCTCCATTTCCTTTTTTTACTCACAACTATCCAATCTCCACTTTTTTCTAAATCAGGAAAGATGAGAATGGATACTTCAAATGAATCAACTAGTTTTTAGTTATTCAATGAATCCCTAGCC
The DNA here is from genome assembly GCA_037957365.1 of Torreya grandis. Classification (NCBI taxonomy): domain Eukaryota; kingdom Viridiplantae; phylum Streptophyta; class Pinopsida; order Cupressales; family Taxaceae; genus Torreya; species Torreya grandis. Next base: position 186,244 of record JARHVA010009160.1, on the reverse strand, counting down.
AATAAATCCTCACTTAAATCATAAGTTTCACTATTAATTTTTAAAATATATTCCACATTTGAAAAGGCTCTATCTAACTCAGATTTATTCTCCTTCATATGACCCAAAGACAAAGCACAAGGTTCAAATTGTGATGAATTCTAAATTGCCTCTAGCATTTTGGGTGTTGTTTCTAAATTCAACTCCTCCTATAGGTTCATAGTTACTTCAATTTTTATATCAATACACTCACTATCACTATCATTTTCACAATTATTTATAAGATATGCTTTCCACCAGGAGGATCCCTTCTTTCACTTAACCATGCCATAATCTTTTGATAACTAATCTGTATCCTAAACTTTATGATAATGGAATGGCAATACATCATAATTAATAGGTTGTTTCTTGGTTTATTCTTATATTTTAAAACTAATAAACATGATAAGTTATAAATAAATATTTAAATTGACCAAAATATAGGCAAACGTAGCATGATCCATAAATTTTCTAAGATTTTCACCCAAATAATATCCTCTAGCTTTCAGACTATCCTATTAAAACATTTGTTAATTATAAGGATTCACTTACATTAAAGGTATTCATAATTTGTATGATTTAACATAAAATAGAATCTTAAAATCTCAATTATTTTAACCTTCTAGTGATGATAAGTCAAACACCAAGAATGTATTTGGTTTAATTTTATGTCTCATATTACAATTTTTTCTCTTTTCTATCCCATATATATGATAGGTTCCAGACTTCAATTATAAATAAACCTCTTAAATTTTGCATGTGATCAAGCACTTTTTATCTCCCTATACCATAAATAATTGATATCCCAAGATTACTATTGAAAAAGAGATAAAATTGAAGTAGTCATCATTATAACACCAAACAAAAAGTTTAAGATCCCACATGAAATTATAACAAAAATAATTAATGTTCACAATTGAAGTTATTTTTTCACATCCCAAAGTAGGGTTAGATATAAAATTCATGTTACCGGTCATTAATACATAATATAACTATACATATACATATATATACACACACAATGACACATGCCATACATATACATAATAATATATATCATATAAAGCTAACTACATCTTTACAACAAAATAAATTAAAGATTATCTATGTTTTAACCTCATAGGGTTTAGATTATGTAATTTATGTGTTTGACTAAAAGGTTGAGTTGATTAAATAAAGGAAATAATATGTATAAAATAACCACTGATTTATTATAGATTTGACTAGCTTTGACTTTTCTAAAAATATTAATAAATATGTGTAAATAAAGACTTATCTAGAAAATACCTCATACAAATGATCTAAGTGCTAGAAATTGAGATAAAAAAGGTATGAGTGTCATCAAATGGATCCCCATGTCAGAACCCCTCCTAGACAATAGCACCATATTCAGATAGTATCACCATGTGGATCTTGTGTCTTGATATTAGTGCTAGTGTCCTTTGTGTATCACTATCCCAAACTTATAGGTACACCTATGTCTAGATTTATGATTTATGTTCTTGCATGCATGAAGTTTGGAACTCTATATTATCCCTATAATGACTGATTTATGATACAAACCTTAATCCTCCTTACAAGTAGGGTATGAGCTGAAAAGCATGTTCATTATTAGAATAGGCTAGACATCCTCAATGCCCTACTATGAAGACTTGCTTACATACCAATACTTCAAGGAAGGATCGATCCCAATGTAGTTCTCCCCACCTAATTACTAGTGAAAGTGCAAGTGATGCTAGTATGATAGTGACCTTGAGTGCTTTGAGTGTGCTTGAGATTGGAAATATATAAAATCTAAGATTAGGGATGTTAGAAGTAGGGAATGATAGAGATTAATAACCCTAATTTTTCTCAACATGTTTCATGTTTGACTCAGTCTTTTTACATCTAATCTCCACCTAGTGGATATAGGGCTAAAAGTCATGTATTTATAGTGTTTTCTTGCTTATGCAAATAATAAAAGATGTCTAGGCCAACCTTAGGAGGGTTTTAATTTTAAAAATCTAATCATTTAGGAAAGTTAAGGTAAAGGGCATAAGCACCATATTGGGAACACTATCACCATGTGGATTTGTCCTTAATGTGATGTTATTGTCCAGCTAGCAGAACATTGGACACAAAGGGTTATGATCGAGAAATGAGGGTCTGAGATTGCATTTGAGCTGAATAAGGATACTTGTGACCCACACAAAGGTTAGATAAGTATGATAATAGAATTCAAGATAGGTATAGGACTAAGCTAGGGATAATTAGCCTCAAGAAACACTCTTAGCACTCAAATACCAATTTTAGGTGATTACATTTACCCCTATTTATGATATAAATAAAACAAAGTGAAATGACTAGTATAAAAGAAAAAGAAGCATACTTGGACTTATCAAGGAAGTGAAGCTCATGAAGTTTAATTTGAGTATTTGACGCTGAGTTTATGTATATGAAGTATGATCCAAAGTATGTCCTTCAAATGAAACATGCATAAATCAATCCTTACTTAAGAGATATCAAAAATAAAAGAATATGGTTCAAGTAAATAAGTAAAATTGAGTAAAGCTGAGAAAAGAAATGGGAAAGAGAAAATAAATGATTAAACCTCATTAGGGATGTAAATCAATACATAAACTTGGTGATAATCTATATGTGTGCATGTATATAGTGATCACTTGGTGTATAACTTGGACTACGTTGATAGATTGTTCAATACTGATGTGTGGGTGGATCAAGAACTCAATCTAGTTTTGACTCCATCATTGCCCACCCTTTCTTGGTGGATTATCACCTATGAATAAATTGGATTGGATTGATAGTGTGTCCAACCCTCTCATGTGGGTGGCTCAAGAACTCAAGTAGGTTACGACTCCATCATTTCCCACCCATGTGTATTAGATGCATCTGAAACTGAATTTCATGAAGTCTTAAATATGTCTAATTGAGTATATCTAACTACATGTATGTCAGTTCTATAACCACTTAGGTATATTAGGTAGCTCTAGGCCACTCAGGAATACCAGTGACTACATATATAGTAAGGCATGAAACTAGTGATAAACTAGAATATGATGTTAAGTGTAGACAACATAGAGAATGACATGGAATTTTTCATTCCATCTGATCAATCAGTGTGTAACTAAACATATAGAAATAATGTGCCATGCACATGCCCCTAGTTAGGTATCTAAGTATACTAATTTTGGACTGAGTTGTAATAGTTGTATATAAGTATCTAAACTAAATATAGGAATGGTCATGCCATACATTATGCCTCTAATATGAGAAATCAATATGAATATGATCTAAGCTAGTATGAATATAAGCAAAATTTGAGTATAATTGATAAACCTATAATTGGATATGTGCAAACATGTACTGTACCTATTGCATTATTCTGGCTAATCTAATTTTTTCTAAAACTGAGACTACTGGAAAATAGTGCCATGTCTTGGATAATAGTGCCATATTGCATTAGTGTCCCTATTTGGGCATTAATGTATTTTTTGTATAAAATCTATGTCACTATATTGCTTTCTAGGTCACTATTTTTCCACCGTGTTTACCTATTTTTGATTTTATGTAATTAAATCTATGTTGAATAATGTACTTTTAGTGTAATATAAGATCCTGATCTCTATGATAAACCCTTGTGAGTGCCCCCTCTTTTGAGGGTAGTTGTTGAACATGTGCAATAACTATCCTAAAAATAAAAATCTCTAAAAAAATTGTGTTAACCATAGCATATATGACAATTATGTAATAATCCAATATTATGTGCATGCATAACATCAGAATTTAAGAAAATCTGAGCATAATTATGTAATGTAATATGTATTCCATGTCTATCAATGCACAAGGGTGTCAAGATAGATATAATCAATATATGTAATAATAAATCTGAGTAGAACTAAGTAGCTAGCTAGGGGGATGGGGCATAATGTCCATCATGACACTTAAGTAGGAAGGGTAGATGCATGGAGTTGCTCATGGCATCTAAAATTAGTGTGTGTAACAAGAAAATATAAGTGTCATGGCCATGATGCATGTAATAAATAATATGTACAAAACACATGATGAACACAAAATAGGCCAAGGGGATAAAATACAAGGGACATAGGCACATATCACTAAATCTGAGAAAACAAGACATAAAAGGACATGTTTAAATATCCACATATGCAAGCATCAATTAATTTGTCTTAGAGACACATAGAAGGACATGTTCAAATGTCTATATACTCAATCAAGAAAGCACACACAAGGATATGGGAAAATATCCAAAGTATACAAACTGTGAATAGAAGTGGCATAGAGCTAAAGAACAATGGCATATTTAAATGCCCTCTAATAGAAGAATCATAGAAATATAATCAAGTATAAACTAGGAAATCTAGAAATGAAAGCATGTATAAATATGTGTAAGAGATAGGATGTATTTATGTTGAGTCTAAAATAGTAAAAGCTAGAAAAAAATATGAGTATGATTAGCAATGATCAATATCAAGATATAACAATGCTAAAAATGGAATGTAGAGAATGTAAGGATAGAACTTGGTAATATAAACTATGAACTAGATGACCCCAAGTGGGAAAGTGTGTCAAGTGAATACCCATGGATTGATGTATATGCCCCTAATGGGTAGATGATAGTAAGTCTAGATCAGTGTAGTGGACCTGAGTCCTGTAGCAACTTGCAAGTACTTGACAAGAACAAGTAAAGCATGTAGTATGATAAAACCAATTATACTAAGATAGATAACATATGTAGTGTCTAGAAAATATAAGAGATGTAAACATAAAAATGCATACAACCAGTATTTTTCATGTTTTTTTATAAAGGTTTTTGTGTTTCTGACAAAATGTATTGTTTTTGTATTTTTTAAAAATAAGATATGTAAAATAAATATAAAAATGAACTATTTATAGGGATCAAATAGAGAGAGATTATATATAAGAATAAATAAATCATACTAATCGATGAGTCTCATGGGAGACTCACTATCATTGGGACCTATGTCAAATAAGGGAATTGTGATCATGTATGATGTGCGAAAGGGTAATATGGTCCCATAATCTACTGTACTGAGTAATATGTATTTATATCTATATTTGCCTATGTAGTGGTGTTAGGAAGTTGTAGTGCCGAGTGTGGTGTCATTTAAATTGTAGGGGTCTTAGGAACCCATCTAGTAGAATAAATTTTAGGTGACATAGATGCCATGTGCTGATAACCTTGAGAACTCATTAATATTTATATCATCAAAAAATGAGTGGAAGAAGGCCCTCTATAATTTGTGACATATCTCTACTATAGGGGTACCTCTAATAATGGTCTCCATGAGAGAGTATGTATATATTTAAATATTATAGGAGTACACCTTGCCTACACTAGTGGCTCTACTAAACTCTGTGATGTATCAATAAGAATTGTGCTCTGAGTTGTAATTGATAATTATGTTATATCTAGTAATTATGTTAGAATTGTAACTGGTGATTGTGAAGTAATTTATTTTGGAATAGATAGGAGATACTCATATGGAAGACCCTCAACTTTGACCACCTAATTTGGATTTATCTATTTCAAGTATCTATGTACTATGAATGGGATGGTGTGTAGTTTTTGTATCCATGGCCTACCCAATAACATATCAAACATGACTGCACCGAGTACTACTAAGAATCAAGTGGTTATATGTGCTGATCTAACCAATAATAGAAGTAGAATATCCCCAATGGAGATATAAATATGACCATTAAACAACTAATAATTGTGTCTACGAAGAATATATTCTTCTCTGACTACCCCAAATATTATAGAAGTGTTATAGTGTAGAATCTAATGCTTGACCCGTTATCAACCACAACACTCTGGATAGAATGATGATCTATGTATGCTCTTACACAGAGAGCATGTAAATTTATATCATCATCAACAATATACTATTTTGAGAAGGTGATAATTGGTCTAGGTGGAACTATAGTTTGGTACATGCCAATGATAGTTTGGAATGGGTGTGCCTCCTCTATAATAGTATGATATGAAGCTAGTGGTAGATGTACCGGATATGTGTAGTAAACACTAGAAGTGTTCCCTACCTCATTTATTATGTGTTTTGTAAATGGATCTAAGAATATATTTAATGCCTTAACTTCTATTTTTTGTACTTTTGGTGTCTTTGTGGGTGTACCCACATCAATAATATTAGCCTCAATCAAATCTTGTATATTATGTTTTAGGCTTCTACATCTATTAATTGTATGGCTTGGTGCCCTATGATACTCTTAGAATGCATTGCAATTATAAATTTTTGAAAAATGTTGTGTTGTATCATCCTCTTTAATGGGAGGGAGAGATATGACATTACATTTCAATAACTACTATAAAACCCATGCTAGTGACTCTGGAAGGTTGGTGAAGATTCAATGTTGAAGAGTTGATAAAACAAAATGAGGAGATGGCTCTAAAGTTGCATTAATTATGACATGTTGATTCCTATTTTTCTTGGTGGCCCTTACCGTATATGGAGCCTTATTTTATCTCTTAGAATTTGATTACAATCTATTGGTATATTTTAGTTTGTCGATTGGGAAAAGCTTAACCCGTCTTTCTTTTACTATGTGGCAAAAATTTGTGAATGCCAAAAACTTCTTAAACAAGATAGCTTCAATTGTAATGATGGTAAAAGACTCTCTTTGAAGATGTCCTAAAGCTTTTTATCTATCATGGGGCTAGTCATTTTAGCTAATATAGTATTATATCGTAAGATGTATTCTGTGATAGGTTCATTTGACTTTTGTTTTAAATTTGCAAGTTGAGTATATGAGATCTTGTCATTGATATTGATGGAAAAGTTTGCTAAAAACATGTCTGCCAAAAGATTGAATGTTGTGATAGATTGATTCGATAAGTCATAAAACCACTATAAGGCATAATCCTTTAAACTACATGGAAATAACTTTATGAGAAGCCAATCATTAGACACTTAGTCTAAACATGCTACATGAAAATATTGAAGATGGTGCTTTATGTCACCCTTTCCATCATATAATGTAAGATTAGGTGACCCAAATATGGATGGCAAGGGGGTTGTCACTATGTGATGTGTCAAAGGTGTATGTAAGAGAATATTATAATTCAAGGCATGTGATGGCCTAGTGGCTCCCATTTCAATATGTAACACCTTAGCCTATAGAGAATCTCATGCATAAGGGATTGTACATCTAGATTAGAGGAACTAGCCACAAGAGATGTAACTTTCATTGAAGGTTGTTAAATTATAATTATACGTTGTGCTAGCTGATTTGGCCCCACTCTAGGTGTAACAATGTTATTATTTAGGGAGATGAAGATTGACCATTATTTGATTTGTTATTAATTTCCATTATGGATTGTAATATTTATGTATGATCAAGGGGTTGTTCCTGAATTATATCATTGAATCACTGTAGGACATCATCTTTATTGACAATTATGTTATCATTATTAAGTGGAGGGAGAGTGTCCCAATTTTTAATTTCTACATCATCTTATTCTTGATTATATTGATCATCTTTGGATGCATCATCATTGAAATCCACATAATTAGGGTGTGAACAATCAACAACAATAGTTACAATAGGTCTCTTATCCATGTTATAATCTTGAATAGTAGGAATATAAATATGCTTAATAGGATTACCACCTAGCCTAACACTTCTTTTTAATGGAAGAGAGATAGATTTTTTAGATAGCATACAATAGACAAATTTGAATAGAGATGTTAAAATAGAATATATGAAATCTGAAAAAAATTAAAGTAGCTAATGAGAAAAAATAAACAAACCTTAAGAACATCTAGAATTAGGGTTTGAGCAATGTTTGAAGAAAGTCAGGTGCACCAAATATTTTTAACCTTTTAGGGTTTAGATTATGTAAATCTTATGTGTGATTAAAGGGTTGAGTAGATTAAATTAGGTAAATAATATGCATAAAATAACCACTAATTTGTTATAGAATTCACTAGCTTTGACTTTTAAAAAAATAGTAATAAATATGTGAAAATAAATATTTATCTAGAAATACCTAATACAAATAATTTGAGTGCTAAAAATTGAGATAGAAGTAGATCTAAGTTGCATCAAGTAGATTTATATGTCAAAATTTGTCTTGGACAGTAGCTCCACATTTAGATAATAGTGTCATATGACTCTAGTGTCTTGATATTAGTGCTAGTGTCCTTTGTATAGCACTGTTTCAAACTTCTGAGTGCACCTTTGTCTAGATTTATTGGTTATGTTTATACATGCATGAAATTGGGAAATATATATTATGCATGTAATGAATAATCTGTGATGTAAACCATAATCCTCTTTGCAAGTAGGGTATGAGTTTAAAAGTGTGTTCATTAGTAGGAGGCTGAAAATATTCAACACCTCATTGTGAAGAGATTTTCCTACATATCAATACTCTGAAGAGGGATCAATTATGATGTAGTTATCCTCACCTAAGTGCTGGTGCAAGTGCAAGAGATGCTAGTATAATAGTGGCCTTGAGTTCCTTGAGTGTGCTTGAGATTGAAAATCTGTAAAATATAAACTTAGGGCTGTTGTAGATGGTAGTATGAAGAAGTAGGGTAGAATAGGGATTAATAACCTTGATTTTGTTCAACTTATTTCACATTTGAATCAGTGTTTTTGCATCTAATCTCCATTTGGTGGATATAGGGATAAAATTTATGTATTTATATTGTTATGTTGCTTGTGTTGATAATAAGATATATCTAGGCCAAACTTAAGAGGGTTTTAGTTTTAAAAATGTATTCATTCACAAAAACTAGGGTAAAGGAGATAGGCACCATTTTGGGGACACTAGTGCCACATGGATCTAGTGTCCTTAATTTGGCACTATTATGTAACTGATAGAACACTGGGCACAAAAGACTAGAATTGAGGGTTTAGGACTGCATTTGAGCTGACTAGGGACATTTGTGGTTTGTAAAACACTAGATAAATGTGATAATAGACTCTAGGATAATTCTAAGACTAAGCTAAAGATAAGCAATCTCAAATAACACTTTTAACACTCAAATACCACTTTTAGGTGATTACACTCTAAAACTTTATCTTAATTATACATCACAATCTTTTCAAAAAGAAAATAATATATAATCATAATTAAATACACTCATAAACCTATAAAATATTTGATATTATCAAAAAATTATCATTTTTATTTTATTTTCAAAACAAATACACTTAATGAACAATTAAAATATATTATTATCTTTACCATATAATTACAATAATATTTACTATTCTCTTTTCTTCCTCTTTTCAAAAAAAACTAATCTCTCACAACCATTTTACACTCCATTATAACTTATGGTTTCCGTGAATACCACTCATTATCTCTTCCCTAATTTTTTTCACAAATTTAAAGTAAATAAATTATAAGACTAATCCCAAAAAAATTTAAATAAACAAATTAATTATTAGGATAAGAAGGTTGAACTATAACCATCATTATCAACTCTCTAGTAAATAATATTCTCCTTCAAAATTAGCATTTTGGGGGGAAGTTTTTATATGGGATGTGTGAATTCTTTGTGATAATTAGACCCTCTTTTCTATATATAAATATAAATATTATAAGTAAATATATATAATTTTTAATTTTTAATTTTTTTTAAATTATATATATATATATATATATATATATATATATTTAAAAATGAGTATTTTTTTTTGGGGGTGCAACAATCAATTCATATTATTTAGAGTTGAAAGAAAGACATTAAACCAATATTTAGGTATGTAAAGTACAAAATTTACGCCTACTAGTTTATAGCATAAGATTGTTCGAAAACAATAAAATATCTTTCAACTTCAACAATTGCATCACAACTTTTTGTGATTTTGGTATTCTCATGGGTTAATGAATCGAGTGCATCCTTATTTGTCATTTTTTGCACAGCTTTCTTTATAGAATATTGAATTAATGGCCTAAAATTTTGATTTCAATAAATAGTTCTTATTGAAAAGTAAGATGATGAACTACGCTATTATTTTATGAAATATGTGATAAATTATGTTACAAAATAAAAGAAATTCAAGTTAGTTTTTTATTTTAGTTTTAAGAATGTAATTTTGGATTGAATTTGTCTTTATAATTTGTTTTTCATATTTTAGGTTGAATTAATTTTATTATATTTATTTAAAAGGTGTTATTATCTCATAAATAAAATATATTTGATTAATTTATATATTTAATAATAATAAAAATTATATTTATTGAAAAATTAACTTAAATTTATTCTTTATAATAATTTTATAATCTTTATCATTGATTAAAATTTTAGTAGATTATTGTTCCTCTAAAATCTACTATGCAAATTTTCCTCTAATTAAATAATTTTGATTTTTTTATTAGTGTAGTTTCAAATATTAAATTGTGTGGATTAAACTTTCCAACTTCGTATCGAAAAAAGACAAGAGTTTTAAAAAATAAAAAAATATTAATAATTATCACATTCAGTGAATTGTTGAACCTTTCAATTTTAAGAGTTCTTAATGTGATATATCACATGATAAAACATGCCTCTTTTGTTTAAGCTTATCCACCTCTTAACCATTCAATTTGAGTCTCAAAAGTGCTCAATACGAAGCCATGCACCTTTGCTATGTTTTTAAATTCTTATTTAAAAAGAAAATAAACATCCAGTAAACCTTAAAGATAAGGTTTCATTTAATATGTTTTGTGTGGTAAATTTTAAATCTGAGATGGATTGTTTTTTTTCTTTAAATATATTTAAAAGATATAATAATTTAATAAATTATAAATAAATTAATATTATTATCTTTAAATAAAACGTTGAATTTAGATTTGAAATGACAAAAATATTATATTTTTTAATATCTACATTTATTTTTTGTAATTAAATTATATTATAATTTATTATATTAAAGATTAATGAAAAAATTTAAAGTAATTTTTGAATAAAATTATTTATGTTATATTAAAATTTTAAGTTTATTTCTTTAACATAGTTAGTTGAGTTGACTCCTAAAACTTATTTAAAAAATGTTAAACACTTCTTTTCTATCACAAATAAATCTATGTAATTTGGTGGAGAATCACTATATTATAAATGTAAAATTAACTAAACAAAAATATGTTTTATATTATCAAATAAATATAATAAATTAATTTAAAAAAATATTAAATTTTAATACAATTGATTTCTTATAAAACTGATAATAATATTGATATTTAAAATCTTGTAATATATCTTAAAGATTTGTAAGAACTTTGGTTTGATGAAGAAATCAATTAAAAAGTAAGTGAAGAGGTTTTTACCTTAACTAAGAGATCTTAAGTAATAATATAGATTAATTTTTTATCAGTGCTTAATCTTCATATTTATTTGTAATTAGTTTAAATTCTTATTTATAAATTAATATTTTTTATGTTTTCAATTTTATGATAATATTTAAATTTATTTTCTTGTTAATTATTTATATTTTAGATTTTAATAAATATAATGTAAATTTTTAGTTTTCAATAAATTTAAATATGGATTAAAGTTTTATTGGTGCTTAATTTTCATATTTTTAAAGATTGATTGAATTGTTTAAATTTAAATCAATTTTTTTTAATTTTTTTTATTTCATAATAAATTTTAAATTTAATCTGAATCTATTTTATTTTTTTATTGTTCAAATTTTATATTTTTATAAATATATTGTAAATTTATATTTTTTAAATCTATTTATATATATTTAATGTATATGTTTAATTTATGAAGCTAACTAAGATGAAAAATAATAACATGAATAAATACTTGTATCCATGCATATATTTAATTTAAGAAATAAATAGAATATGAAATAATAACTTAAATAGTTAATTATACAATTATATATTATATAGTATTATATTATTTAAAAATTATACATTTAATTATTTGTGTGATTATATATTATGTATTTAATTATTTGTATGATTATATATTATGTATGTTATTATATTGTTTAAAAATTTTACTTTTAAAATTACAAGGTCTCAATCCTCTATTTGAGAATAATTATATTTGTCAAGAAAAGTATTTTAATATATTTAATAAAAGAAAATTTTCAAAAAAGTTATATAGAATATAATTAAAATTTTATTAAAGAGTTATAAAATATTAAAATAATATTGACATTATATAAGAGGATTAAGAATAATTATATTTGTCAAGAAAAGTATTTTAATATATTTAATAAAAAAAAGTTATATAGAATATAATTAAAATTTTATTAAAGAGTTATAAAATATTAAAATAATATTGACAAAATATATATATATATATATATATAATCCATAAAAAGTGATATAAATATATAATTTTTCATTTAAAAATGATAAAAAAATATTAATATTATTTATAAGTATTTAGTTTTACTTAGTTTTACATATGTAATTGATATTAATTTTAATGATTTTAAATGTTTACTTATATATTAAATATTTTTTATTTAAATTTTTATATTTTAAATATAAATTCGAGAAAAATTAAAATTATTTTCAATTATTAGGTCTAATTCCTTATCTTTTAATTTTGATATTCAACATTTAAGTGTCCCATATTTGAGCCCTTGCTTTTTATTCGATATTGGTGGATATATGATTGTATTTATGTTTTTTTAAATATAACTAATGTTTTAAAGAGATTGTATGAAATGAAATATTTTAAAAACATTCACAATATTAAATAATGTATGGGATCAAAATTTACATAAAATTATTTTATGTGATGATTTTAAATTGAAAATCATTCTTATCTATCTATTATATAGTGTCAGGTTTTTATTAAAGATCCTTAAACTCTTTGTGATTTAAATAACTTCATCAGTTCAACCCACAATAATTCACTAAACTAATTTTTTGAAAGGTATATATATATATATATATATATATAAGGAGTGACATTGAGAACAAAATGGGGGTGCTAGGATTTACACATAGGTAGTTACATCCAAAAGAAAATCACCACCGCACTAGGACAACCAGGGAACACCAAGCATATTTTAGAAACACTGGATAGGGATAAATATAGGCAAACCCTACCTTGCAACTAACTTTACAGTCTATTAGAATGCCTATGAACCCATCGATTGGACAATTTATCCTCATAACAATCTGACTTCTAGAACATGATCTGACTTCCACACTATTCCTACTACACAAACTATCAGAAAGTGGAGACCTAGATGTGTAAAATAATCCAAAAAACATTTGAAGGCAGTCATTGGTTAATGCATTTTTAAAGACAAGGTTATTCTTTACACTAACCAAGTCTTATTGTACATTTCCATGCTCATGTGTGTGCAATGAAACATATCTCATTAAAGAGGCAAAGATATCTTGGGATCTAATACTAGGATATAACCCTAAGGTGCTCAAGGAGGAAAGGGGTCATAATACCTTCCTCTTAAACTTAGATGAGAATCATCAAAATGTATTAATGGGTGGACCTTAGTTTTGTGGCATTGTTACCCTCACTAGTTTTAGATGGCACACATGTTTTGACCCCACATGTGAACATATTCACTCGCTAACACTCCAAGTGAAGATGCCCTGCTTGCCTATCAAGTTCTAAGAACCATCGATATTGAAGATTATTGGAGAGAGCTCAGGAGCATATCTCAAAATAAATCCATGAATAGCTAACTTGAAAAACACAAATGCCATTGTCATATGTGTGTAAATGGACATTTATTAAATTCTTTATGATGTTATCAAGATTGAGATAAGGGAAAATCACTTCTTACAAAAATTTTACTACAAAAATGTCCCTTTTAGATGTTCCCAATGCTGATTATATGGATATTTGAATACTTCTTGTCCACACAACAAGAATATTGATTTGCATGATGTCACACAAATGGAAGTGCACTCATTTACACCCATTTATAGAACACAAATAGATATGGAAAAGGAAAGTCTATTGTACATGGACTAAGTGGATATTGAACCTAGATACTCGAAGGTAGTAAATCATCTTAATATTATAGAACACAACATGAAACATGGTGAGATTATTACTCTTTTGGATGGCCTCCACCTTATGTCTAGGCATGAGCAAACTACATCTCTTCCTTCTATGAACTAACACCTACAAACAAAATTAGTTTTTAATTTAAATCATACATTGGGTCATGCACAATAAATAAATAAATATAGAGGTTGAGATAGAGGTGACAAAAAAACTTGACACCCCATGATCGACCTACTAAAATGCCTCTACATCAGCACATTCTACAACAAAGAGGTATTTAACTAGACTACTAACCCGCAAGGCATTATAGAATTTATAAGGCTTACAATAGTTGGGAGGTTTGAAATTGATGGTGACACCTATCCCTTTAGATAATAGGGTGTGTTGAACTCACCTTTCAAATGTGAAATAGGGTGTTGAGTGTGAAGTTCTTTTAGGTCAAAAAATCATTATTCTTTGGGATTTTAACATGGTGTCCACCAAAAGAGTTACCCAATGATCATTTTATCTCATAATATGAGGGGTATTAAGATGGACTTGAATAAAATATTCCTTAATAGGATTTTTTTAAAGCACAATCCATGTCTTATTATTTTACAAGAAACTATGTGCCCTGATTTGGATGCAAAGAGGCACTTATAGAAGTACCTACATGATTAGTCCTTCTTTACTACAAGCTTGATTTGTAGGTCTTGGGGGATGGAAATTTTATGGAACTCCTCTTTTTACTTGACGAGTTTTATTTTTTCTCCTTACACCTTTGGTACTTTCTTCTCACATGCTTTAAACATGGAAGTGAATATCATCAATGTGTGTCAACCCACATCAGGAAGAATTTTTGGATGATATTGAGAGTTCTGGTATTCTTGACATGTCCCATATCATTATATAAGGGGAACTTAATTTAACTATTCACCACATTTGGAATTATGAGGATACCATGCTAGATGTAATCCATAAGCAAATTATTTTTCAAATTACATGGAACAACATTCCCTAGTGGATGTTGCACTCTTGTGACTGAAACTAACCTGGTAAAATCAAAGAATAATTTCACATGGTATTTTAAAGATAGTTGACCATTTTTTTATTAAATAATCTCTCATTCTCAAGATCAATCTATTTAAGGCCACTATTTTGAAGGATTTTTAATCTGATCACAATCCTATCTTGTTAGAACTAATCTTGAGAGCCAAGAATCCACCCTCTATTTTAAATTTAACTCCCATTATTTGAAATATGATTATTTTTATATGATAATTAAGGGGAAATAGAATACATATTCTATAGAACAAGATGAGCTAGCCACAGTTTTTTTTCAAAGGTACCTTATATAGGCAAACACTGCAACAAACGAATGGGGAAAAACACATTTATACTGGTTGATAAAGGATTCCTTTAGATGGAAGGGAAAATTAATGATTTATTTGATTCGTGGCATTGGTATTGATTTAGGGAATAATCTCTGTAGGATTTAGACACATCAAAAAATGAAAAGGCTAGGCTTTTGGCCTGGCAAGAAGAAAAATAGCATATGAAAAGTAGAGTAACCTATCTCTCTAAGGGAGATGATAAGACAAAGTTAATCCATTTACAAGTTATGTCTCAAAGAGTATAAAAATAATTTATAAGATCAAAGATAACTTTGGTACTAATTAAAAATACTTTTTTCTATCGAGCTAACACTATTGTATACATAGAGCTTCCTAGAGAGAATATTAGGGATTTAATGGCTACGACCACTTTATTTGATGGATGGATAGGTGAACAATAAAATTAATTAATTATAAGTCTAATTACCATGGAAGATTTGTGAAAAATCTTTCTTTTCTTCTAACTAGGAAAGGCACTTGGTCTGAATGGATGGACAATGAAGTTTTATTTGGCCTCTGACAAATAATTTTGTTAGGGGAATTGTCATTTAATTTAACTAAGGGGAACTATATATAGTTTTATTGGCACCCTATACTATATTTATAGTGATTATCGATAGGGGGTGAGTGATGACTTCTCATGTAGAATCGTGAACAAGCTTAGGCATTTCTCTCACTTGGAAGCTATCATATCGTAGGCTTCTTATTCATGAATAAATTTTTAACTTGATAAGTCTCTACTATATAGAGATATAGGATTTGCCCACATAGATATGTCTATGACCTAAGTGTCTTCATAACCTATAATAGATCAGATCCACATCTTTAAACTAAATTAGGCATATTCAAATGACATAAATATAGATTATCCTACATGTCTCAATCATGCACATATAGGTCCTCGTCATATAAATATATAAGGATTGCACAAGCCGAGAGGGAATGAATATAAATGCCCAACTATATATTAGATAACAAGTGATACCTATTAGATTTTGTGGTGATCCAATCCTATATCTATATGATATGTGCATAGTTATGATCCATCATTTCCAATGATCTCTTGATGGCAGAGGAGGAATCTCATATTTCTAGTAATATTCACACTCTTTTGAACTCTACCTTTGATTAAAATATTCCTAAGGAAGGCAACCATTATAGTTTTGAGCACCATTGGACCATATCTATATGCAATTACATTTATAAGATAATCTCCAAGATTATTTTTTCTCACCTCAAGCCCATTCTATCACATCACATATCTCATGAACAATTTGGTTTCCTAGACAATCGAGTCATCCATGATGACATTGGTTCTACATAGGTAAATTTTCATACCATTAAAACTAAAGCATGATTTTCCATCTTAAAATTGATCTCTCAAAAGCTTTTAATCATGTAAGTTGGATCTACCTTAGACTCATTCTCACACATGTTGGCTTCACCCCACCTTTTAAAAACTATATTGAGTGTTGATAACAATTTGTCTCCTATGTTGTATTGTTCAATGGCTTGGCCTCTTCCATTTTTTCCCTTCTCATAGGATTTGACAAGGCTGCCAGCTCTCACCTCTCCTCTTCCTTGTCATTTCTAAAGAGCTAAATCATCACAACACCCACGAGTGCTCTACTATTTGATTAAAGGGTATTAAAACTTATGTGGATACACATATCATTTATACAGTCCTTGTGGACGCATATTTTGTAATGGATATGTAAAGGAATCCAAATTCCTCGAAAAGGTTTTCAAACTCTTCTCCTTCTCCACTAAGATGGAAGTAAATTTAAAAATTTGTGTTATATACTTATATCACACTTTTATCGATATTAGGGACATGGTACACAAATTATTACCCTACTCCATACATCCTTCCAATAACATCATCACTCACTGGTGAAATTATTGGATCTCTCTAGCTGGCAGGTTGATATTGGTCAAAAGTGTGTTGGAGGACATTCTAGTCTACTGTATCTCCTTAGTTGTACCACATTGAATGATGCTTGATAAAATTATGAATTTTTTCCTAAATATCTTGTGGTCAAATAACAAGGAGCATAAGATCATACCACTTATCAAATGGGACATTATTTTTCAACCAAAACCTATTACAGGTGGGGAATAAATGATTTGTACAAATTCTCAAAAACACTAGCTGTAAAATGTCATCAAAATTTAATCACTAAATGGGGGATTTATAAAAGTATCTTGATACATTCTAAAAAAGGATCTTGTACCAAAAATATGGGCTCCTTGTTGACAGCCCATGGCATTGACATATCACTATTATTCTTCCTCTAACCAACTGATATTGTCTACATATTTAGGAACAAAATTCAACCTAAAAGCATTCACGTATCACTACATGTTTGTTATTTTTGTTTTTTATATAAATAATATTATTATTTTAGATTAAAACTTATTATAAAATCAATACTATATGTTTTATTATTAATTTTTGAATTTACTGATAATAAATCATTATTAATACCTGCGTAGTAGGTATCTATTATAATCAGTTGAACCTAATAATTTGTATAGGGAAATGTGCATATAATAAAAGTTGAGCACTTTTTGATACTAACATTAGGTTTGAAATATTTACATTTTAAAAAATACAAAATAAAATGGTTTATTGTATTTCTATTGGTTAAAATAGAGTAACATGACTAGTTTCCTAGGGAAATTGTTGTATTTTAGATTAATAATATAAAAAATACTTGCACCATCCAATAAAAATGGAGAAATCTAACAAATTAAACATTTATTATAGTATATTTTATTTATCATGTGACAAGTTTACATTCCCAAAAAATGAGATGAAATAAATATGTGGATCTTAGTGGTATTCAGATGTGAAATGAAGAGGTGACACATTGTCAGTTGTGGTTGGGCATGGCTTCGTATTATATATTATTCCCTTAGCTCAAGTGATGTGTCACTTAGGGACATTTATAATGTTATTATAGGACTTATAATCTCATCCATACTTCATTCTAAGCTGATTGAGGCCTTTGATGGCAAGTAGTTCATCTGTATATTAGTCAATGCAACACCTCTTCATTCAGCCAAATTCTCCCTGACCTTGATATATTTGTTAGGTTTAGGGAACTCATCATGATAAAAATGTCAATGTGTCACTTTTTGATTTGTCCTAGATCTCTCAGGTCCTAAAATCTCTAACAAGCCTAGGGTACTAGCCACACTGATAATTGGTGATATGGAACCTCTTCATTCAACTGGGCTCTCCTTAGCTTTGATATTTGTGCCAAGTTTGGGGGACTAGCCACCTTGACAATTGGTGATGTGTAACTTATTAATTTAGTTAGAATTTCCCTAGATCTAACGTATCTTCCAGGTTTGGGGGATTGGCCTCACTAACAACTGGTGATGTGGTGCTTCTTTATTTGGCCAAGTTGTCCCCAGCTTTGACATCTCTGATAGGTCCAAGGGACTCATCGTATTTACAGTTGATGACTTGATGCCTCTTCAGTTGTATGGGCTCTCCTAGGCCCTGACATATCTAAAAGGTGTGAAGGATTAACAACACTAACAACAATTAGGATAGAACCTCTTCATTCAGTTGGGCTCTCCTAGGCTTTAACATCTCTGATAGGTTTGGGGGATTAGTCACACTAACAACTGATGACATGGAACCTCTTCATTTAGTCAGGATATCTTGAGATTTGAGATCTTTGAAAAGTTTGGGGAACTGATGAGACTAACAACAAGTAATGTGATGCCTATTCATTAGATTCAGTTCTCCCAAGCCCTAAAACCTTTGACAAGTCCAAGGGACTGGCCATGCTAATGACTAGAAACATGTCACCTCTTCATTCAACCAATCACTCTCAAGCCCTCACATCTCTGATAGGTATCTATTGTAATCAATTGAACTCAATATTATTATTAATACTTACATGGCATCATGGTAATGTTGATACAAATAGGTTCAACTGCTTACATGCAATGAAAGTTGAGTAGTTTTTTATTTCAATTTGAACATTAATATAGGAGAATGTACAATTCCTATATTTAAATATACTTTTTATATGGTAGAGAGAAAGCATAGGGACATTAAAAAAATAGTTTATAATAATAATTTTTGGCACATGCATTTGTTGTAGTATTAATCAAAATAATTTCTCATACATGCAGTTAATTTTAAAATATTATTAAAAATGTTTGTATTAGCTAGGAAAATTAAGACTATTTATTACATTTTTACATGAATATTAATCTAGGAAAGTGCAGAATTCCTATATTAAACTATATATTTTTATATGGTAGGGGGAAAAACATAAGGAAATTGGAAAAATAATTTACAATAATAATTTGTGGCACATGTATTTATTGTTATAGTATTAATCAAAATAATTACTCACACATGCAGTAAATTATAAAGTATTAATCAAAAACATCTGTATCAGCTATGAAAATTAAGACTGTTTATTACATTTCAATGTGAACATTAATCTAGAAAAATGTGGAATTCCTTTATTGAAATATATATTTTGGTATGGTAGGGGAAAAAACATAGGGATATTGGAAAAAAAATTACAATAATAATTTGTGGCACATAACAATATTAATTGAAATAATTACTCACATATGTGGTTAATTTTTAAAGTATTAATAAAAAATGCTTGTATTACCTTGTAAAATTAAGACTATTTATTAATTTAAAATGGCACCATAGCAGTGTTAATCCAAACATGAGGGGGGGTGGTTGATATTTAATAATTCATTATTCTTTCATTTATTGTTTCATTTTTCTTACAGCTTTATATGACAAAAAAGGGGAATCGCTTTCAATGTGCAATAATCTAGGCTATTTTTTGTTCAATTGGCAATGTTTATGTAGTTTTCTATGCAACCAAGGTTATCATTAAAAAGGTGTGTAATACATAAAAGTGTTACTGCCTTAATATTTTTTGATAATTATCAATACTATCAGGTGAATGCATGAATGTTATATGCACAAAAATTAAAACCTATACTGAATTGTAGTATTGTGACTGAACCTCTCTTTGTGGTTGTAATGTGTAATTGTCTGCAAAGTCAATTACTAAAACAATAGTACCAATAGGGAATGTGTCCTTAATTAACTTGAATTTTTATTCTAACCATCGATCTCTGTGTTTGTGTCTTGCATTCTCATATACAATTTCATCCCTAAACTTGTCCATAAATTTAGAAATAGGTATTTTTCTATAGCAAGTTCGTACCTTTTATATTCCATTCCATATTTCATTTGATATACCACATATTTATATTTACTATAACAAACCAATTCTTTTCCAATTCCATGTATGCTCTCCTCATGGGTACATGTTTTCAATTTTGGAAAGTCATAAAAAATGTTGTAACTTCCATCTAAACATGTATTGTTATAAATTAATGGACCATCTGGTCTTTCACAAAAAACTATTGGAATGAATTCTCTTGTTATTTTGGAGGGGCTTCCACTCCACACTCTTACAAAAAAAAAATAGTATGAAAATTATAATGAACATCACAAAAAATATCATAATGCATAGAAAATTCAACATGTTGCCTCCAACAACAAGTAGTGCATGTGTGATTAATTTTCACATAGAAGGGTTTGGAAATTTCAAAATACCTTTGACTAATAGAAATATATGGATAGTTTTCAACATATTTTGGATTACAATTGTGTTTGAGTCATATACAAAAATTATTTAGGATGTGGTCCATGATTATGATAACTAACTCTTCTTTTCACTACATCTCTAATAATAGGCAATACCCTTGTGTTATCTTTCTAAAATTCTACAATTAAATATTTTATGGCATTGGATATAGCCTTTACTTTCTGTGGGAGTCTACCAAAGAATGTCCATAAGTCATCTTTACAATCAACATCAAGTCTTGTACATATCCTAATTAGTATTTTTATATTTATGTGTAAAGATTGAATTGTTTTTTTTAATCAAGCATCCATTCTTTATTTTACCACTTAACAAAAAAGTTATAATAACACATTAGGCAACGTTACCATCTTTGATGCATTTCTTCGCACCTACTTAATGGTATGCATTATTAAAATTTTCAATAATTGCCTTGTTTACACCATCAATATTAGATGTTCTTAATCCTAGGGTGTTCATTGTAGGTCTCATCTTTTTTACTTTCATCAATGTAACAAAAAATTGATATCTTTGAGTTTCATTTAAATATTGAAATTACCAATCCAAAACTCTTTCAACTTTCCTTCTCATATGGTCCTCAAACATTTTTTTATGCATTGGTTTCAAAATGGATTCATAAATTTTAATTAAATACATTGGTTTTATTCTATAAATCCTAAGAGGTGTTCTTAATGGTATATTTTATTGATTTGGTGTTTCCATATTATTATTTTTATTAGTAGGTTATTCATTCAACAATGTTCCCATATTGTTTTATTCATTGTAACTTTCTCTAATAGGTGTTTGCATATTAGTTTCATCATTAGTAGTTTCTCCAATGTGTGTTTCCATGTAATTAACATCATCATGCATATTATCATCATCATCAAAATTAAAAATAGTAAAGTTTGAATGTGGACTTGCATTATAATTGGGTATGCTCTCAGAATTGATAATTGGACTTTCACAATTTGGTATACTATCATTGTTTATTTCATAATTATTTATTACAATCAAATTCATTAGGGATAGTAGACTTATTCATTACCTTTTTTATTTCTCTCACCACTTCTAATTCATTTAGTGTTTTACACTTTGACTTATTCTTAATACTAATATGAAATCCATCACCCATGATTGCATAAAGTTTCAACTTTTGAGGGTGAGGACAACAATCCAATTATTCCAAAATAGACCTAATTTCAATGTGAGGTACCAAGTGTGGATAATAATCCAATTAATCTAAACTAATTAAAAATGGTCCTATGTAATATTTAGTCAACCATGTGAGTACATAATGATTTATGCTTTTGAGGATGTGGACAACATTTTAATCATTTAAAATTAGACCTGAAGTATATAGAACATAATAGAGTATGGGATAGTCATCTTGAAGTTAAAAAATGATTATTGGTGTTTTTTTATTTTTATTATTAATGAAATAACCACATACATGGTAATAATGCATATGTGTTAAAACCACATATGTAATATTTAATATAGACAAAATACCCTAAGACCTAATCCCTAAACACTAAACACTATACCCTAAGCCATAAGCCCTATACCTTATGCTGTAAACCTTAATCCCTAAACCCTATACCCTAAGTCCTATACCTAATATCATAAACCTTAGACCCTAATCCCTAAATCCTATGTACCCTATACCTTAAATTATAACCCTAAATATTAAACCCTAGACACCTTAAACTGTAAATGGCAAACTCTTCAAGATCTAAACCAATCATTTTTGCCCTAATTTACATCATTTTGACTAATAATTTGGTTCAAAGAGATCAATTTGGCCCAAATCACACCATTAATTTCCCCAATTGAATAATTCACTCAATATGTGATTACATGGGGGATAATCAAACCCAGAAACACATTGTGTGCTCATAAATATGTTTAAACAACTCAAATTATCCTTAATTACCTTCACGATTGAACCCTATACCCTAAATTGTAAACTATAAGCCCTAAACTCTAAGCACTTTAAACCCTAAGCCCTAGTTTACCATATACCTTATGTACCCAAATGTAAACCTTAAACCCTAATGATATAGTCATGAAATTAACATCATTTACAATAAAAATTAGGTTCACAAGGCTCAATTTGGCCCAAATCGCATCACTCATTGCCCAAATTGACTAATTTACTTAATCTATGTTGACTTGGGGGCCAATTGAGCCCAAAATCACATTTTGTAGTCACAAATAGGTTCAAGGAGCTTAAATTGGTCTCAATTACCTTCATGATTGCTCCTTATTCACCCTAAAACATTAACCATATGCCCAAAAACACATTGTGGTCACAAATAGATTCAATCAACTCAAATTATCCTTAATTACCTTCTTGATTGGACTCTAATCCCTAAACCCTATCTCGCATATACTTGAAACTTTAATCATTAAACTTAAAATTATAAACCCTAAACCAAATGATTTAACCATGAAATTAAAATAATTTATAGTAACAATTAGGATCATAGGGCTCAATTTAACCCAGATCGAGTCACTCATTTCCCCAATTGACTAATTTACTGAATCTGTGGTGACCTAGGGGCCGATTAAGCCCAAAATCACATTTGATAGTCACAAATAGGTTCAAAAATATTAAATTGGTCTTAATTTCATTTGAAATTAGACCTTATTCACCCTCAAACATTCAACCTATGCCCAAAAACACATTATGGTCATAAATAGGTTCAATTAGCTCAAATTATCCTCAATTACTTGCATGATTAGACTCTAAACCCTAAACCCTATCTCGCATATTCATCAAAATCTAATCCATAAACCCTAAACCAAATGATTTAATCATGTAATTAACAACATTTATAGTAATAATTAGGTTTTTAGTGCTCAATTTGGCCCAAATCGCATCACTCATTTCCCCAATTGACTAATTTACTCAATCTATGGTGACCTAGGGGTTGATTAAGCCCAAAATCACATTTTGTAGTCATAAATAGGTTCAAGGATCTTAAATTGGTTTTAATTTCATTTATGATTAGACCTTATTCACCCTAAAACATTAACCCTATGCCAAAAAATGCATTATGGTCACAAATAGGTTTAATCATCTCAAATTGTCCTCAATTACCTTCTCAACTAGACTCTAAACCCTAAACCCTATATCGCTTATACCTGAAACTCTAAAACCTAAACCCTAAACTCTAAATTATAAACCTTGAACCAAATGATTTAGTCATGCAATTAACATCCTTTACAATAATAATTAAGTTCACAAGGTTCAATTTAGTCAAAATTGTATCATTGATTACCTCAATTGAATAATTTACTCAATCTATGGTGACCTAGGGGCCAATTGAGCCTAAAATCACATTCTACAATCATAAATTGGTTCAAGGAGATTAAATTGGTCTCAATTACCTTTACAAGTAGACCTTATTCACCCTAAAATATTAACCTTATGCCCAAAAATACATTGTGGTCATAAATAGATTTAATCAGCTCAAATTGTCCTCAATTACCTTCGTGATTAGACTCTAAACCTTAAACCCTAACTCACATATACCTAAAATTGTAATACCTAAACCCTAAACCCTAAATTGTTAACCCTAAACCAAATTATTTAGATATTCAATTAACATCCTTTAGAGTAATAGTTACGTTCTCAAGGCTCAATTTGTCCCAAATCACATCACTCATTTCCCTTATTGACTAATTTACTTAATGTATGATGACTTGGAGGCCAATTGAGTCCAAATTCACATTTTGTAGTCACAAATAGGTTCAAGGAGATTAAATTGGTCTCAATTACCTTTGTGATAGACCTTATTCACCCTAAAACATTAACCCTATGCCCAAAAACACATTATGGTCACAAATAAGTTCAATCAACTCAAATTATCCTCAATTACCTTCATGATTGGACACTAAACCCTAAAACCTATCTTCCATATACATAAAACTCTAATCCATAAACCCTAAATTATAAAACCTAAACCAAATGATTTAGTTATTCAATTAACATCCTTTATAGTAATAATTAGGTTCATAATGATCAATTTGGCCCAAATCACATCACCATTGCCCAAATTAACTAATTTACTCAATCTATGGTGATCTGGGGGCCAATTGAGCCCAAAATCACATTCTATAGTCATATTTAAGGAGCTTAAATTAGTCTCAATTTCCTTTACAATTAGACCTTATTCACCCTAAAACATTAACCCTATGCCCAAAAACACATTGAGGTCATAAATAGGGTCAATCAGCTCAAATTGTTCTCCATTACCTTTTTCATTGGACTCTAAACCATGAACTCTATCTCACATATATATGAAAATATAATACCTAAACCCTAAGCCCTAAATTATAAACCCTAAACCAAATGATTTGGACATAATTAACATCCTTTATAGTAATGTTCAATTATTTTCACATGGCTCATTTAACCCAAATTACATCACTCGTTACCCAAATTAACTAATTCATGCAATCTATGGTGACGTGAGAGCCAATTGATCTCAAAATCACATTTTGTAGTCAAATAAGTTCAAGGTGATCAAATTAGACCCAATTACCTTTGTAATTACACCTTATATACCCTAAAACATAAATCATATACCCTAATCCCTAAAATCTAAGCCCAAAATCCTAAACCATAAAGCGTAAACTCTTAAAACTCTAAAAAATCATTTTATCCCTAAGAAAACAACATTTATTTTATGCCCTACTAAATTGTTTATTGGACCTTATACCTAAAAACCTATACCCTAAGCCCTAATCCCTAAGTTGAAAGTTCTATGTGCTTAGTAATTATGTGTATGAGGTAATTACATGTATGTGGTAATTTTGCATACATTGTTACTTACCATGACATTTAATCACATGCTTTAAGGCTTGGGAATGGCTTGTATTCCCAATCCTTAGGCATGGAACTATGACACACAGAATCAAATGTCTATTTTTTACCAATAATAATAAAATATAACTTTGCCATTGCATTTCATAGATTTGTTCCTTGAGAATAGTACTACAACATTGAATAAGTCTCCTCTTTCTAAATATATGATTTTTTAATATTTTATTTCATTAATATTGTTATTTATATTTATTGACTAAGTATGTCTTTTGTAGTGCTATATTCTATGATTATTCATGTTCATATTTATTTATCTTTTCATTCGGTGATCTAAACTAGGAAAAAAACATATGGTTGCAAACTAGACCTAATTCTATACACATTTTTAAAATATAATTTTAGATATTTGTTTAGGTAGTTAGGGGGTGCACTGTCGGCTATACATTTTTTAATCATATTTCAAGGTATACTAGTGAAATTAGTTAAAAAAATATATTCATTAATTAATTTTTAAAAAACATAGGTTGAAAACTAGATGATCTTACATATCTTTCTACCAGGGGGTTTAAATAAAAAGCAAATGATGCTCAAAAATGGTGGCACACACAGACAACTATCTAGTATGATTTTTTTTTAAATGGTACCATCTCTTCAAATTTATGGTGTTTGACCTAATTATACTTAAATATTTCAAAAAAATATAGTAGTTTAGAAACTAGACTCAAAATGCTACAATTCATCTTCCTATGAAATCTTCAAATTGTGAGTGTAGATATCTCAAATAATTGGTACAATTCAAGGTTTCATGTTTTTTAGGAAAAACATGTCCATTTAAGACCCCATTTTGCTCCCCCAATTACTTGCACTTACCCGCATAGAGAAATAGATAAAATATATTGATTATATTATGCATTGTTTTATTTTTTTTCTTTTTTTCATATTTAAATCAAAAAGATGATTATGAAAGTTAAAAAATCATATCCATAAAGATGGATATGGATCCAACCAAATGCATTGAGAAAGATATGCAAATAAGAGAAGTGAAAGTGAAAAAATAGTAATATTTTTTTCAGTTGTGACAACTTAGTTTTTTGTTTACTGACAATTTATTTTTGTTTCATTTTTTCTATTTAACATTTTCAAAATCTAGGATGCTAATAATGTTGTTGTAACATAAATAGAAAACTAGATATTAGAGCGAAAGAAAATATCAACCAGTAAATAGAACCAAAACAAGTAAATATTTAACAATAAATAAAATGAGAGAAAAAAAGTATAGAATTGGAAGTAGAAATAAAGCAACAGAGACCAAAAATGACAATTTTTTATTTGCCCTACTTGTTGTGAGGCCCTGACATCCATAACAAGTAATTTGTTACTTTTTCGCATGTAACTTGTGATTTGGTTCTAGTTTTTTAACTCAAACAAAGAAAAAATGTCTTTATATAGTAATATAAAATATTTTTATTCATGGATTCAATTTCAAAACTATTATTGCAGTGCAAGTACAAGGCAAAACATATGGATTTAAATCATGATATCTCAACAAAAAATGGTAATGTTTTTTAAGGCAATGTATTGGTTGTCTATGGTCCTAGTTTCATAAAGAATCTAAATTCATCATCGAAGGAATAAATAGTACATGTAAACCTTGTTGAAAAATTTGGTCAATTGACAATAACTATCAATATCAAAAATAAATTGATTGACAATTTCTTACCCCCAATGTTTAGTTGGTAATAGTCTCTGCATCACAGAGTTTATGATAAAAAAATATAATTAAATATGAAAGAGGTGATGTTGAATGTTTTAATATTTTGAAAATTGAAATAAAATATGGAAAACATTACAATTGTATGCAATGAGAACAAACTCACACCAGATATCATGATACATGATATTGTGCAATCAGGTAATGTATATGCATTAGATTCATTAGTTGTTATAATAGTTGAGTATCAAATATATTATAATCAATATGAGCTCTGTCTCAAAGACAACAAAACTAAAGAAGACAAGGTAACTATAAGTGCTAATGATAGAATAGTATAGTTCTTGTATTTTCATCTTTTGAAATGTTACTTGCTTTGAGCTAATACATACATATCCACTTTGTTTTCCAAAATACTAACATTAATAAGTTTCTTTGCAGCTTGTCATAAGTGACAATTTAAAACATATATATTCTCATGTTCTATAAATATTTTCAACAATAAACATGCCAATAATGTTGTTCAAGAACATTGTCTAGAATGGTATAAAATACACCCCTTTACTTCATGCAAGGCAGTCCACATTTTTAGATATATTAAATGACAAGTATACAAAATCTCATCTAAAACTCTTAGCAAAAATTAATGTTGAGGCTAGTAAATATCTTTGACTAGTTGTTTTTAGTAAGAAGGGGGAAAATGGCTAGAAACCAATAGTACAATTTTAATAGTTTGAGAGTATGATAATTTCTTGTTTTGATTTGAAGGTTAAAGGCCTCTTGAAATAAAAAAATGTCTATGTGTCACCTTTCTAGCCATTTCTCAACCATTGCAAGCTCACAATCTTGGCTAAAATGCCTTCAATAGATGATCATGCATATTGTACAAATTATTAACATAATCAAATGTATTCATACCAGCATTTATTGTAATGCATTATAAATATAGAAAATAGGCAAATAGATTACATTTTGAATCAAACACAGCTGAACAAAAAGATCTCATAACTCATTAAAATCTCTTTTGATCAATACAAGTAAGATATATAAACTATCACATTTTTTCTACGATAATTTCAACTACATGGTAGCTTCACACTTGGTGTAGATAATGTTGTCAGATCTATTAGCAAGAACTTCTTACTTATTATGTTTTTTGATTTTTTTTAGATTGTATTTACAAAAAAAAATAGCTTAGACAAAAAAATAATGCAACAGGTTTAGCTCTCCCATTGATTGCAATCTAGATTTTTTTTAGAGTCAAGAAATACATTTGTTGTTATATATGTGTAGTGTTTCTTTTCTTTAATTTTTTTTTCTTTGGCTTTTTATACCTAGCGATGCTAATAGAAATTGATGTTTTCCTTATTTTTTCATTTCTCTATAGGCCGTCAAGAAATTGATTATATAGAACATCATGCATCTAAATTTTAGACTATAGGATACATGTTTGAGGATCAAATCTAAGTAAAGATGTTTATAATTTTGCAAGTGAAAAGAAAAAAAAATTACATATATTTTGTTACATTTGGCTTAATCTTTGCTCTATAACTTTTTATCATAACATGTGATGGTTCACAAAATTTTCCATAGTACTTACTAGCCACACATAAATGGTATATAAAATAGAACTTGTATTTAATATAACTATTTCGATTATCTTTCCAAATATGTTCATGTGCTTTATGTGCAACTAAATGTCATATATCACTATGCAATTTTTTTTATGGTTTTATGTTGGAGTAAGAGTTAAGATTAATTAGGGATTTGGTTATTTAGTTGATATATGTTGAATGTTTGCATCGCTATTTTATGCATATAAATATTCCCTATTAAATAATCTTGATTTCACACAACAAATTATCATTACATGAAACCAACTCACTTTGCCTATTTACTAGGCACTCCCTATTCTTCCCCTATCATGTTGGTGTTGAGAGAAACTATGTGGGTTGTATTATTCTTTGAGACAATAATGGAGACTAGTGCATAATTATTGTGTGCTCATAATTTTAGAGATGTTTTTTGTGGTTATGGTTTGTAGGAGAGATCCTATGGGCTCATGAATACATTATGCATTCTAACATGGTATCAGAGCTACTCTTAGCAGCCATTACTCATCAGCATAACTAAGGAATTTTTGGAATTTTGTATTGTCAAATTTTTAATTAGTTTTGAGTACCAGACATACAGTTATTTGGCTATTTGAGTTCTAGTCATAAAAGTTTTTGTGCTCCTATTCTTGGTCATGCTTCTAATTTTCCTTGCTTTTTTTCACATTTGGTTCAAAGGCATTGTATTGGTCTTCCTTTAAGCTCCGATTCTCTATGCAACATCTATTTATAACTTGTCTACCATATAGACTACTACAATGTCTTTTGCATGATTTTGATCACTATCTATATATCGATTGAAGCATTGCATTTTAAGACATTAGATTTGGCATCAATAGCATCAGGTCTTTGAACAAGCTTGGTTTAAAGTTTCTTTTATTTTGTTAATACATTACATTTCATTAGATCTATCTTGGGCTCCTATATCGGTGAATACTATGGAATTTTTTTTTAGATCTTGGCATGCTCTAATGTTCATCCATTGCCTAATTCATAAGGCATATGGATTGGTGATTCAATAGATATTTTATCTAGGTAGATCTATGCTTTTCATCTCAGTCATGGTCTTGTCAAGGTAGCCACAACTTTTGACTCACTCCATTAATGGATTCATCTCCTCCTCAAGGCCACAACATTCATCTCACCATTTGAATAGACACTTCCCTCTATAGGCATGGAATTTATCTTCATTTTTATAGATTGGGATTGTAAAACTATCTACCGTCAATCTCATACAAGTTTGTCAGTCAACCTGTTGTAGGGTTATTTTCTCAACCATCAATAGTCAATCTTCCAAGGATGCCTAAAACTTGGATCATGAGTTTGTAACATTGATTGAGCCTAAACTCAACCCTTCAACTCACTTATACAAAGCTTTGTGAAACTTTGCATATTTAACATGCCAAATCCACCATCAATTTTAAACCTCCATGTTGATTATCTACATCTGCATGTATTGGTTTTGCATTAATATCAACCCAAATCCATAGCTTTATCCACCAATTTCCAATCAACAACTTGTTTTCACTGAGATCCCTCCACTTATGTCATAAATTACATGATGTAATCAATTCAAAGGTGAGATTTTTTATTTTCAACCAAGTTTTTTGAATGTTTTAAGAACAATTTATGTGGAATTTTGTTCAAATCAATTCATATTCAAATTAGTTATTATTTAATTTGATAAAACTTTCTCAGACTGTGTTTAGGAGTTTGAGTCCCAATTCTCTAATTATGTTTTTTTCTAGGAAGATTATTTCTTAGGCCAATTATTTTAATCAATGGTGGGACATTGTAAAGGGGGTTGATTATTAAATCAGTGTAAAACATTGATTGGTGCATTATATTGTAAGGGATATACTTTTCTTGTAAATAACTATTTATTGTTGTTTTTTTTGTATCCTCTGGCCTTCTTGCCATCATACATTGTACATCACTTTTATTTACAGATGCATTTTTGACAGAGTTTGATGTCCCAAACCTTAATGTGCTTAGTCCTCTTTGAGTCACATGATGTACTTGTGGATGCATTTTCAATAGTGATCGACGCCCATTTTAAGGGTTTCATTTTGTTTGCATTTGGATTTTTTTTCCATGACATGTCTTCATATGATGCTACACTTGTAGATGAAGGGATTATGGAGAGTTATCATTGGTGACTTTCCCTTTTTTAAAGATGAGGATGATATTTCATGGCTTGCTTCCATGAAAAAGGAGGCACTTGCATTCATTTGTCTCCATGTTTCAAATTATATGTAGTCTCATATTTAGCATGCCATATCACCTAAGGAATCCTAGGACATTATTTTTACATTGTTTGATGAGGTTAATTCACCTCCATATATTCCTCTTCCTTATCATTCCTTTCATAGTGAGGATTATTCTATTGGTGATAGTGTTTCTCCATTGTCTTATCATATTTGTGATGATGTTGCTCTTGATGGTGCTTTGCATGAGGACTCCTTGGCATCTAAGGATGAGAGTATTGAACCACCCATTCCTACTACTCATGATGTTAATTAGAGTATTGGTGGTCACTTGGGTGAGGTATCTACACCTTTACATATGCACATTCTGATAGATTGGTTATTGTTCCTATTTTTGATTTTGGTATGACTCTTGATAGTACCCTACCAAGTCCTAAGCAACCCATTGATCATATGACCTCTTTCTTAGCACTTCAAGAAGAAAAAAAGAAACTCATGATGCAAAATTCTCTTCTACACTCCCTGATTCATGGAAAGGATGCTCTCATTTATTTTTTGTAGAATAAACTAATTGGTATTACATCATGGAGTGAATATAATATGCATCCACTTGATGCACTTTTACAGTGTGATCTACCAAATTCTAAGCAACCCATTATTCATGTTTCTCCTATTATTGTAGATGATACTTTTAGGCCTACTATTATTGTACTGTCTACACATCCCACCCTTATTCCACCTACATATATGCCTACTTCTTTTGAGAAGCATACCACTAGTTTTGGCTTTCACATGCTTCGTTCCATGGGTCACACTACTAGACTTTTGGGCATTGGTAAGCATCTATAGGGTATTATTGGCCCTATACATCCTGTTGTGTGCATTGCTTGGCATGACATTGGTTTTTCAGTAGGTGTTTCATCTTCATGGGGATCATTTGGTGTAGTGCTCCACCCTTTGTTATCTCCAATATTCATGAGGATACTGAGGTTCATATGGGGTCTTTTGCACCTTCACTCAGGCCTAAAAATCCTAAGAGTATAAATGGTAGACATGATCAACCTGAAACACATTCAGTTGTTTCCTTGCATTCTTCTATCATGGACTTTGTACCCACTCATATGAAGGAATAATCATCCACCATTCATATTAATTTGGGGTGGATTTTTTATTATTATTGGTGGCATAAGAAGTGTTCTTGGTGAGGAAACTATAAACATCATTCTTCCACTATTCAACATTTTCAACCACACATTTATCCTCTTGCCTATTGATGTTCCTTGTTATTTGAGCTCATTAATTAGGTAGATTTGTTATTTTCAAGCATACATATCTCATTACATAAATTATGTATTCCACACATTGATTGCATTATGCATTTTCTTGCATCACTTGGTGATATTATTGTATGATGAGACTTTTATTTGTAGTTACATTGAGATTCATGGAGATTTTTTCTTCATGTGTGTGCTCCATGATTGAGCACTTTCTTATCCAGTTTCATGATTATCCCATCATCACTAGGGACATCATTCTTGAGATATTTCATATATGTATCTAATTTTTGATAGTCTCCTTTAGATGTTTAGGCGGATCTTGTTCTCCTTCTAGAGGGTAGCTAGTTTTGTGTAGCCCAGTGTCATTATTTTAGTGTCTTGTAGTGGGATTGGCCCACTCATACAAATGTGTTTTTTGAGTCACTACACCCACTTTATCATTATGGGGTGGTGTGTGCACATAATGCTTCATGTGTTATGCTCATTTTTATCCCTTGGTACATCATTTTGTTTGGAGGTAGTTGATTCAGTGCATCTTTTGTTCGATTGAATTCATTCCATCAAGTACACCTACTATAGGTTTGTGTTGAGATTTTGATTCATGATTCTTGGGATGCCTTGTAGTATATGTTCTCTTCTTCACTCTCATTATGGTTCTATTGGAATTTGGGTACCTTGTAGTGATAAATTTCATCCTTGGTAACTTTTTTTCCTAGTGTTTTATGATCAATGTTTTGACAGAGTGAGCCTCATATAGAGTACTAGTTCTTATTTGACTTGGTGATTACAGTGATTTGGCATCCATGTACTTTGATAAGATGGATTGGTTACCATAGGGACACTTTGCATTTCACTATGATTTATAGATGGGCACCAGATCAGGCCTTGTTGTTGGGACCCATTCAATATCTTTGCTTTCTCTTTTTTACACCCCCTATTTTGTGCTTAAAGGAGGGTGTTGGAGTAAGCATTAAGATTAATTATTGAGTTGGTTATTTATTTGATATATATTGAATATTTGTATTGTTATTTTCTGCATGCAAATATTCCTTGTCAACTAATCTTAGTTTCATGCAACAAATCATCATTGCATAAAACTAACTCACTTTGCCTATTTACTAGGCATTCCCTATTCTTTTTCTATCATGATGGTGAAGAGAAAAAATATGCAGGTTGTATTATTATTTGAGACAATAATGGATACTAGTGCATAATTAGTGTGTGTGCATAATTTTAGATATGTTTTCTATGGTAATGGTTTACAGGAGAGATCATGCAGTCTCATGAATGTGTTGTGCATTCTGACATTTTATGCATGTTTTTTTTTTTGTTTTATCTTTTTTTCTTGAAACATGCAATGTAATTTGAGCAAAACTATTATTTTGTATTATATGTTTATGTTTATTAAGTTTTACAATTAGTCTATTCTTAGATAACTTATTCATTTATTTGAATTTATATTGTTACAAAAAATTTAATAATGTGAAAAATATTTGATCCATAATCATGAACCTATTTATGCTTTGAGTACATTTTGATTCAGTAGATGTGGTGATGTTGAGATTTTTGTTGTTAACCTTAACCAAATGCTATATTGAAGAGACTTTGTTGCCCATCTATTAGACAATTTTTGTTATGCTCAATTCAACTTATGATATACTTCAGATAGCATGCATCTACTAAATTGATTTTTTTTAAATTGCATTTGAAATTTGCTTGAAAACAAACAATGGCATCTGATTTTAGAAAATTTTAAATAAAATACATACATGGGTGCTCTAAATATTATTATCTAGAATAGAGGACTTAATAAATTGAAAAATACCAATACATACACTAAGATTGACTACAACAAAGGAATGATTTTAAGATTTCATGAACAAGAGCAAATGAGCATGAAATACTTTAGTATAAACTAATCTTCTTGTCATAATAATATACTAACAAATATTTTCTTTCACATCAAAAGCTTTAATTTATGCATTTTCTATGTCAACACTGCATAAAAAATGTTTAAGATCAATATCAAATATCTAATTAATGTTATCATGTACAATATAGTAGTAAATACTTAGTAACTTCATTTTATGGCTAGATACAAAAGAAAAAGAGAAACAATATTGACAAAAAAAGAAAAAAAATGGGCAAAAGCAATTGCTAAGCATTTTTAACTATCTTTAACACCGTTTATATTGTAACTCACAAAAAAAATACTTGTAAATATCTTGAAATAATGTAAAGATTGGAAAAAAACTTTATATCGATCTCAATGTAGCATATTCCTTCTTATTATCATAACACACATGCATCTAAATAATTTCATAAAGGAGCTTGTATTAAATATAGTTATTTCCATTAGCTTTAAAAATATGTTTGTATGTTTTTTTCCCAAGCAAATGTCATATACACCTACATTGATTTTTTTTGTTCTAGTTTATCCATATTTTTTTGTTACTTGATCTTTTTTTTAACTTAGCCTATGCTATGGAAATTGATTGTAACTAGTGTTCTCAATCCTCTACTTTCATTAAATATAGTTATTTCCATTAGCTTTAAAAATATGTTTGTATGTTTTTTTCCCAAGCAAATGTCATATACACCTGCATTGATTTTTTTTTGTTCTAGTTTATCCATATTTTTTTGTTACTTGATCTTTTTTTTAACTAGCCTATGCTATGGAAATTGATCGTAACTAGTGTTCTCAATCCTCTACTTTCATTAAATTTTGCAAATATCCTATTCTCATATTATTTTTTTGATTTCCTCAATGCAGTATGTTTATGCTATATTATAATGTGCAATGCATCATTTTTTGATTGTAATGTTCTTTTTCCAATAGGTGATTAGATGATTTTCAGATTGTTTGAGAATTTTCTTTAAATTGATTAAGTTGGTGTCTCTCAATTTGTTTTAGTTTAGAGTTTTAAGACTGAAAAAATTGAATGCATAATCATGTAGTTGTTTATGTTTTGATTATGTTTTTTTGCTATGTTTTTTATGTTATGTTTTTATTGATCCTAACAATTTATGGTTAAGATTAAGCGTATGCTACATTTATAAAGCTTTTTTTATGTGATTGATTAGAACATTGTGATGCATTTATTACATAGATTTGCTTGTGTTTGATTTGATTTTGAATAAATATTATAAAATATGCATTTGCCACACTCAGATTCACACTTGAATTTATAAAGATAAAAAAATAAAAGAATGATTTTGAAAAAAATAGAAACAAAACCTTTTTAAACTTTGTTATAAATTGTATGTGTTGTAAATCGTAGTGATGCAATTGTAAATGGATTCAAATAATATGTAAATAAACAACATAATTCAACACTTTTATGTATTGACACATAGTGATTGAGCAAAAATTATGTTTTCATATGGGCACTTATGTAAGTTTTGGAGTCACTACTTGCCATTAAGATGATTTCTTTATTCATGTGCACTTAAGCCACGAATTTGGTTGATCTAAGTGAAATTTACAAATCCATGGTTGCTTCTGGTAAATCCCCTAACTTTAGCATGCAAAGTTTAAATTGAATCAACTTTCTTCTAGTGGTTGTGTGTTTAATAAAAAAAATAGATAGTACCCAATTTATTGAAATGGGCCATTATGGGTGGCATCACATAGCTAGAATTTTTTTGTGACAAAATTTTTATCTCTCATGAATTATTAGCTACATCTTGGCTATGATTGCTATGTATAACTCTTCATTGGTGGTTCTAATTGTGGCTAAACTTTGAACTTATCTTTAGAGATGATGCACCCTCATCCCAAGCGTATATGTACATATATCTCACATTCCAAAGGGAGACCAAATATTAATATTCAATATAGGTAGATACCTTCTAGTTATTCTGACAATCTATGTTGCATCACTCATTTTTTTCTATTTCATGTATGTGTCATATTTTTTATGCATTTTTATTTAAGCAATAACTTTGTCTTTCTTGATATATGCAATAGTAGTTTCATGTAGCTTATAGGCAATTAGCAAGGTTTTATCAAATCAAGATATGCAATAGTAGTCTAAGTAGATAAATCTTGTTTCATGGAAATAAACTAGTTAAGTCACTCTTTGAAATTTGTGTGGAACACATGTTTTCATCTCTGATAGGTCTGAAGATTAGTCACACTAACAACTAGGGACCTAAAATGTCATTCAACCAAGATCTCCCTGGTTCTGACCTCCCTAATAGGTTTGAGGCATCAATGAGACTAACAACTGGTAATGTGGTGCCTCTTCATTTAGTCAGGTTCTCTTAAGCACTAAAATATCTGATAGGTCTAGGGGATTAGACACACTGACAAATGGAAATATGGTACCTCTTCATTTAGTTGAGCTCTCCCCAACCTTCACATATCTGATAAGTCTATGGGACCACCAACACTGATAACTAGGGACATGGCACCACTTTATTTTGTTGGTTTCTCCCAGACTCTAACATCTTTGACAAGTTTAGGGGACTTGCCACACTAACAACAAGAAACATGGTACCTCTTTATTTAGATGAGATATCCTAGGCCCTAACATCTCTGATAGGTTTGGGGGACTTTTCACACTAAAAACTATCAACCTAGTGCCTCTTTATTTGGTCAGGCTCTCTTGATCCCTAACATATTTTATATGTCTAAGGTGTTGTCCACATTAATAATTAGTGATCTAGTACTTATTCATTTAGTTGAGCTCTCCTAGGCTTAGACATCTCTGATAGGTCCAGGGGACTGGGCAAACTACCAATTATTGACTTGATGCCTCTTCATTTGGTCAGGCTCTCTTAGGCTCAAACCTCTATGATAGGTCTAGGGGGCTGGCCAGACTAACAATTGGCAATGTGACACCTCTTCATTTGGTTGGGCTTTGTGAAATT
Source organism: Torreya grandis (assembly GCA_037957365.1). Lineage (NCBI taxonomy): Eukaryota > Viridiplantae > Streptophyta > Pinopsida > Cupressales > Taxaceae > Torreya > Torreya grandis. The sequence goes on along the minus strand of JARHVA010009160.1, from coordinate 148,682 downwards.
CATAAAATGATAATGTAAAAAAAATAAAGTGACTCATTAAAAATTACTTATTAGATACAAAGATCTTGATTTGCCATTTAGGACAATGAATCTATTATTGTAGGATGGGAATTAGACTCAACGAGGTTTAAGTGAAAATAGACCTGGAATGTTAGTAACATGATTTATAAAAATAGCAAACACTCCTTAGTTTTAAATAAAAATAAAAGGGGCATGTCATTAATTAGAAAAATCAAGGAGATGCATATTTATAATATTTAACTCTTATTCTCCAATTATCAACAATATTTTTGCTTATTAAATCAAAGCCAAAGAAACATTTGAAATAATTATCATGAACAAAAGTTTCAGAGATTGAACATAATTATTCTAAGCTCAAGATCTTCACCAAAACTATTTAGACTTTGTCACAGATTTTGTTTACAAAAATAAATTCCATTATTTCAAAGGACTTGTTTGATTTTGCACCAAGACTCCCACCACTACATGTGGATCTTCTACCGCTTCTGAGCCCATTTGAAATGCTTATCAACACTTCATCAATTTTCTTCAAAATATTTAGAAAAATAATGACATGATCAAAGCTTGTTGCCAAGCCATTGACATGATAATGTTAGATGTTATAATATAATTACATTGTTACTCCATATGGTGACACATGTTCAAATACTGTAGTCTTGTTCTCACCAAGTGTATTATCCTTTCTTTGATATTTTCACTGGCACTAGGTGAGTGTAGTGATGACATATGTCATCCCAAAGATGTAATTGCCTAAAACATTTATAATTATTGCTTTTTCTCTATATTTTTTACATGGCTAAGATAGTGGCACCTATAATTATGCCCATGCACTACTTGTGTGTAAATTTTGTGATCTTCTCTTTTGGTGCAAGGACTTTGAATGATCTAGATGACATGTGTCATCATCTCAACATTTCACTTGCATAGAAGTGTCGTGCTTCTAGATTTTACTATATGTTCTTTGAGTGAGCCAAATGATGACACCTATAATTATCATGATGCTCTAATTTTTTGGATATTTTATGCTCCTTACTTATTCTATAAGGAATCTACATCATATATATAGTGACACGTGATCATCTATGTGTTCTTCTTGCTTACAAGTGGCTTTTAGCATTCTTTTTCTATATAGTCTTTGGCTTGCCAAGAGGATGACACATGTCATCATCCTAATGCTTTATTTACCTAAAATTGTCATGTTACTCACTTTTGATATGAACACTCTAGCAAGGTGAAATCATGATGTTTTCCATCATTATAGATGTTTTCTTGGCCTCAACATAATAAACACCAAAAACCATGGATAGCTAGAAATATGACAAAATCTTATTAGTATTAAAGCAACTATTCTTAACCAAAAACATAGACATAATAATGCTTCAAAAAACCTATCATTGTTAAGCACATAAATACAACAAATACTATTATTTTCTCCAATCTAATCCTTACCTTGAATGCCCATGAGATTTGGTGTTCCTTGAAAAGGGGGAAGTGGAGAAAACTACAGACTTTTGTGTCTTCCATTTCACAAATTATTTGGGATTAGCCCAGGCCACATTTGTGGTTATTGGACTTCACAAATGGAGTTTACATGAATAGTCTCTAAGATGTGTACTATTACTACCAAATATTCAATACACTATGTTTCACATGGTTTAAGTTCATCTATAAATACTTTGAGTGTTGGTTTGTTCTTTATAAACATAAGGTGAAAATGGGATTCCATAACCACTAAATAAACACAAAAGAGAGGGAAAAGTAAGACAAAAAAGGATGCCTCTAGGTCTAAAATAAGACCAAAGAAATGGTCATTAAACTAAGTGGCTCTACCATAGTTGTACCACTATAGACCGAGTTTCACTAGAGTTATACCTCCAATAGCATACAGTGGGGAGATTCTAAGGGAAATGAGAGTATGCCTTCAATGTGAATTTTTACTAGATATTAGTACTAGGATTTTATTATCGATAACACATAAACACCATATAAAAGCTTTCATCTAATCACATAAATGATCATTAGTTACCAAAAGAGAATGAAAGAACTCACAAAGAGAATATAACAGTTAAGAACATCATAATCATAACATATATAAAGTGACAATGTGCTAATCTAATTAATCATGGCACTATTGATCATTTAAACATGAAGATGAAATAAAATTAGACACAAAAAAGGCCCTTTTGTAGAAATATAACTTGTATTCATTAAAAGAATGAAAAAATTCTACATTAATCGATCTGAGCTATTGTTACAATCTAGAGTGCAAAGGGAAATATAGGTGAAATCATGGAAATAATCTAACAATAGTTTTGAGTATTTTTTGGTCGACCCTAAAATATAATATGACTCCTCTATAAATAGATAATAATTGGAACTCACACTTAAAAAGTATGAGGATCCCATTTTGGGCCATGATGGATACTTATTGTAGTTACAAATGTATTTCAAAAATTGAACAAAAATAAATCTTAAGAAACACATAAAAAATCTATAGGACTACCTCTAAACATGCGAAGCTAGTTAAGAGGGGCTGGCTCCCAACTACTTCAACTTGACACTCTTGAATTCTATCATGGTTGACATGAGATCCAACTACTTATCTAGTTTGGCCAAATTCATTGGAGGCTCCCTAAAGATCACCTCTACTTGAGTTACCAGTCTTTGGAAGAGCTAGAAAGATACTTCTATTGAGGTCTCGACTCCTCAAACTTGGTTTATGATTGTAGTAGAATGACTTGATAGGTCCAGTACTAATCGAGTTACTTCTTGGTTCACCTTAGCCACTTTCTCCCTCATAACCTAGTCTAATTAATGTAGATAGACTTTGAATTTCCCTTGGTTTATTAGAGTGCCATACAGGTAAAATAGTATTAAGATATTAACCTCTAAAAATTAGGCCAATATCTTATTGTCACCCTCTTCCAAGGGTTTTATAGCAGTGTAGGCTAAGGCTAACCACTCCTCCATCATTCCTCTCATGTTTTTGGCATAAGTTTGCTACAAACCCAAATCTAATGTTGGCATCTATTTGAGCTCTAAGAACATTCCCTTATTGACCATGACTTGCAACTTCTGGCACTTCTTGTCAATCTTCATGATTCTCCCCATGTAGGCCTACATTCTCTATATAATTACATTGGTCTCATCTCGAGTCCTTGTTACTTTCCCTAGGATTTAAATAAGTAGAAAGAGGGTGTCCTTGACCTACCTAATTAATCTAACCGGTAATGTGATCTAAACTTGGGATTCAAGAGTCAAAACTTAGATATGAATGTCCTTGAGGATTTTTTTAGACATGTCATGGGTAGCTCTGTTACATCCAAATTTCTCTCTAAACAAACTTACTTGATAATCAATGGATTTTATATAGTTGAAAATTTGATTTGATTATTACTAGCTAAGCTATAAGTTATATGTTGTTATGGGTCAGTGTTATTTTTCTTAGATTTCATGATTTCATTGCTATCAGTTAGCTATAATGTATATTTTTACATTATGATCATGATGAGTTGTTATTTTATCTATATTTTATGATGTTTATATGTCATGGTGTTATGGACTAATTACATACTTGTTGTGAGGTTGACGTAGAAGAGATTCATCCCTCAGAGCATGATGGAGGGAGAGCATCATCAAAGAAGGTGACGTATATGGAGATGTTGGGAGATGATAAAAGAATGACTAGAACCCTACACACACTACATTAAATAGTACATATTAGATGTAGAGTTGAATGGTTAGCATTAGTGTGCTTTCAATGATTGTTTTCATTAAAATAATTATTTATACATATGAGTGTGTTAGTTCAATCTAATAGTTGTAGGTGGAAATAAATCATGTGTGATTGTCTTAAGGATGATACACATAGTTTTAAAAGTAATTTTTGTAGTTTAAATATGTTATGTTATTTTAGTCATAATTTTTAATATTTTTCAAGAACATAAAATTGCTTGATTAGTACCTAATTACTATCATATTCAGCCTAACCTAGACATTGTTATAGAATAACAGAGTTAGTAATTAATGATTAATGGGTTTATTATTTATCTTGACACTAAGCAATTATTTACTTATTATTTGGTCATAGTAATTTTAAGTCATTTAGTAAAAATAAAAATAGGAAATAAAACAAAAAGGGGAATAAAACAAATACAAAAATACAAAAACTCAAAGAAAGTCATAAAAAGGAAAAATTAAGGAGATAAAACAAATAAAGAAATAAAATAATGAAAAGTTATTATTTTTAGAATAAAACAAAAAGTAAAGCACTATATTTTGTAAATAAAGAAAAAAAAAGATAAAAGGAGGGCACAACAAGAAAATGAAAATGGAGTAGAAAATTAAAAATGAAAGCAATGCGGGTGGAAGGAGAAATAAAAGAAAGAGAGATTGGAGAAGAATGAAATTGGGGAGGCATTGATAGAGTTTTCTATTGGACATGAATATTAGGTAGGTGTTCCCTTAAATTTTGTTATGATATCATGAAAACATATAAATTTGAGTATATGGTAATATGTGGTGATTTATAATTGAATATCATAAATATACCAAGTATATTGATCTCATCCATTTTCCTATATATAGTGATTTGCATGAAATAGATCAACCTGTATAAAACTAAATTTATATATTTGAGTAAATTGTATAAATAAATAAATACATATATATATATATATATATATATATATATATATATATAGGGAGTGATTCATATAACACTTGATATATTATATTTTATATAATAGTTTATGTATTGTGATTTCTATAAATTCATATTCATATTACTATATGGCGATTTGATTGACTATGATAATTTGTATATGTGCCCATCTGCATATGTGGTGTCTAGTTTCCCTTATTAGTGACTCAATGACCTATGTGTACAAATCAAATTCCTTCGTAGGTGTATATATAGAGAGCATGACAAGTTTAATTACAGTAACTTGCTTGGCTATGAATTGTATATTATAACAGATAATATGTGTATGCTAGTCCAATGATTTGTTTGAGGAGAAAAATGATCTGATTTTGAGGAGAACAACAGTCTATATATAAGTGATCATATTAGCATTTTGTATTTACTACACACTAACTCATTAAATTGGTGTACTAGACATAATAAATACACTGACTCATATCTGTTAACTACCAAGTTATAATAGTTACGCATACACTATATGTTGATTCATTATAATAAAAGAGCAATTTGTAATTCTATAGTATAATAGTTTTCTTAGCAAGTATAATTGATAATAGTTAATTCTATGTTTGTTATCGAGGATAAATTTTACAGTATATAAATTAGATGGTATAAGTGATTTTATTTTATAGCGATGTAAATTGTAATAGTGATAAGTGTAAAAGCATCCCCATTAAGTGTTAAATGTATAATATTCTAATAATACTATAACTATTAGATAAGTGATGATACTATTATCATATACAGTAATTGGCATTATAGCAACAATTTTGACTTTTGTTAGGTGATACATAACAGTATATAATATATTCAGATTTTATATATATTTAGTGGTAGGACTATATAGGATATATTGTGATATATTTGTTGTATATTTTAACTTTTAAAATGGTCTCTATTAGAGGATTAATAAATTAAGTAGTATATTCCCCATATATATATATATATATATATATATATATATATATATATATATATATATATATATATATATATATATATATATATATATATATTCCAAAGTGAAAATAAGAATATTCCATGTGGTGTAATATATATGTAATATATGTACTCGATAAATTAAGGCATCTATATACTAGTAAGTGCAAACTAAAGAACTTATGGTTGGTATATTAATGTTAGAATGATAGATCAAAATAAAATAACTTATGATCTATAGATCTATCATCCATTGGAATCTATATAGGCTATAACTTAGATTGAATATAGCATGAGTTCATTTGAGAAAAGGACTATATTGAATACTATAGTGTTTGTATCCTCTAAAATTGATGTGCAGATTATAAAACTCTTTACTCATAAGTATACTTGTATGACTAAATAATGTATCTCTCAATATATTACTAAAAGTTGATCTAGTGGTTAGTGGGTTGGTATATGCCTTGATTGTTTCATTAGTGGTTACTATATTTATAGACTATATGTATTATTAATGATGAGTATACTATAACATATACCACTTATACCTATCAAGAATTATTGGTTAGTGTATAATATAATAAACCATTGTAAATTTTTTTACAATACATACCATGGGTGTACTAATTTATATGAGGGTTTATACATATATAGATTATATATAAGTACATTGGGATGCATACCTAGAGTATAGATTCTAACTAGTATATTGTCACAACTTTGGCAATTCACATACATGTGTACTTGATGAAACTTTTGTGTATTATATAAGGAAAATTTGGGTATTTTTGAATACTTATATACAAAACCTGATACAAAAGCTTATGTAGTCTTGAGAACTTGTGTACAAAGTTATATACACTTTGATTTTATCATGATAAAATCAATTTAGTTAGGGATAAAAATTATGAAAGATAATTACATTGTTGAATCCCTTATCTTATAAAGGTCGTCAATATATTTGTGAGAATGGAAGTTTTAAGAATTATTGAAATCATGGGAGTTCTTGATTAAGACATAGAAGTGAACATTGATATAGTATTTGCATATCATTTGAGTACTTACATACAGTGCATATTATGATGTACAAGTACTCATATATAGTAAATATACATATAGAAATGAATGGTTAAAATAAGACATAAAGTTTCTTAGGGATCAGAAACTATAACCATATGAAAAAAATCTCTTGGGAACTGTATGAGTTGTTTATGTGAAATATTATGATATTAATAGTTATTTATAATATTATGACTAACTACTTGTAAGTAAGTGGTGTGTACATAAAAATGGTGGACTTTGTTATTACTTATTTTACTATATATGTTTAATCTACTTACAAAAATTAGATTATGTAGTTTAAACATTGGGTATACCCAGTTGGTATAAATTGTACTTGTTTGCCTATTATTAGGATTATGAGACATTTGATTTTATAAATTTCAAGTTTGGTTGTTTGTAATTGTAATCATGCACATGAACAATGAACTATGATATTATGGGATGTCATAGAGTGTATTATGTTTAAAACCTATAGTCTAAATGTATGTTATACCTGGATGGTACAAACTATAATTGTTATGTCTAGATTCATTCATATGTTTGACATGATAAATGTATGTGTGTTGATTATTTCTATGAATGACATGTTTTATGAAAGTTAGTACAAAGTAATGTATTGTGTTTACTTATGTAGAAATAGAACATGCATCCTAATATATATATATATATATATATATATAGTATACTCGCTTAGTATATTTTGAATTTGTATACATATTAATTAAGTAATAAAATATATTGTGTAAATCTAATCATACATTTGATGGATTGAATGTATGAATTGATTATTCCCATGCTTAAAATATTTTATGATTGTTATAGGAATTAATTTTTATGAATATGTTGGTTATATATATGTTAACCAAATCTCACATTGTTGGTACTATGTAAGTAGTGAGATAGACTTTACTAGCTTACTAGTATCACAATCCCAGATGAAGGTGATCTAATCAAGTAGTGTGTATGAAATTGACTGATCTTAGAGATCAATAATTATTTTAAAACTTGGGTCAAGTAATGTTAAGTGAGACATTATTATTTCATGAGTGTAATTTACATGTTTATGTGATATCTTGATTATAATGGGTTTCTTTATGATACACTGCATGTTTATTTTTAGAAATCATACAACTCATAGGTACTAGCTTGTCTTTCTAGATTCCCACACCATCACTATATACTCATCCATGAAGGTAAGTCCATTATCTAATAATAAATTGTGTGAATGATCGATGGTCTGTGGGTGGTATGGAAAAGTGTTCAGATGATGCTCTCCCTCCACACAATAATACTTACTTGGAGTTGTCACTTGAGATTGCCAAAGATACTAGAGTTCAAAAACTCATGCTCTATGGAGCTTTGTATCTTATATATTTTACATCATATTTTATTTATTATTGAGACATTATTCTAATAAAATGTAATTATTAATTATTGTACATTGATAATAGTGGTTGTATGGTTGTACCAAGCATGGATGGACATTTGTAATTACTTTCCATATTGGGTTATGATGTGTTTCATATGTTTTTAGTGCTCAATGATTGTTAGATGTCACGTGCTTATTTATAATTAATTTGCTTAGAGTGTAATTTCTAGATATATAATTAGGTTACCATGGTGAATTCTAATGAAAGAATGCATTGATTATATATATATCTGTGTGTGTATGTGTGTATATATGACATATATATGTATGTATATGTGTGTGTGTGTGTGTTTTAATTTAATCAATGCATTCCTTCATTATAATTCACCATGATAATCTAATTATATATCTAGAAATTACACTCTAGGACTTAATGAGTCCTTGGTGTTTTTGTATCCTTCTATTTACCAAGATGAACCTAAAGAGCATTTCATTGAGTAGGAAAAACCCTCAAGATGTGAGAGCACATGTAGTATTATTTTGTTTAAGTAGTGTGTATTTTGGACTTGTAAGTACCTCAATGTAGAATCATGTTACACCATGATTGGAGTTATGAGGTTTAATATATCCTCTTGTATGTCTTGGTGACTATTATAGGTAATAGACATCCATGATTCTTGGAACTATGTTTAATTATGAAATGTTATGTGTTACATTGAGTATGTACCCTTAGGAACATTCATACCACTATAGAGTTGTTAAAGGGTTGGCTTATCAAGTGCCTCGATGGTGATGGTTGTAAACGATTTTGGGTAGGTTAGTGTATAGTATATTTCATGAGGCATGAATAAGAGATTCCTACCATATGTTGTGCTCTTTTGGGTTGAAAACCTCAAGAATGATTACATCCTTTCTTGGTAATCAAGTCACCTTTGCCACTTATGTTTGTATTGTGAGTGTTTAAAAATCATGGGATACTTCTCATTTAAGAATATTATTTAGTTTTATGTATTATATACACTAATCCTAGGAGTAAGAATCCTAAAACATCACTTATGGATTGACACCATCTAATAAAGTGGGAATTTTCTTGTAATAGAGTGTAGATATCTTTGTTGAGGATTCCTATGTGTTATGAGGTTATTTATGTATTAACACCCCATATGTTTATGTGGATTGGGAAGGGATGTCATATCTCATAGATAACATGGAGGTGAGTTGTTACTCTCTCACTCTCCTTTGACATCATTATAAACCACTTAGTGGATTTATATTTTCATGATATTGAATAAGTGTTTCCTTAATCAAAAACTTGTTTCTGAAATGTTATTTTGACAATATTCCTTGGAGTTCATGGAATAATGTCTTCTACTTATTGTTGATAGAGAAGTTGTATAAATAGAATGGTTTGAAGCATCTATGTGGTTAATTTTTTTCTTATGGTTGAGGAAATAGATTGTGATACTACACTTACAGGTTTGGTAAGTGTGTTGTGTTTTTGGAAACTTGGGTTGTAGTGTTTTCTTCATAACTTATGAGGGTATTTAAGGGTTTCATTTTTGTGAATTTTTAGAGTCATACTTACCAGTGCTACTTAATCTAACTTGTGAAAATTTGACTACATGGGGTGGTGAACATTGAATTTATATTGGTTCTAGATTAAGACTTATAAGTTGATTATAGTCACTATGTTATGATATTTTTAACATTATAGGTTTAGCTATGAAATATGATACTAGTTATGTTTGGATAGTGGTAAATTAATACAATTTGAAATAATTGTATGATTTTTTTTGTAATGTATTTTGGTACATCTAAAAATATTTAGCATATATCATTGCTTTCTATTATTTGTAAGTATGGATTTGTGATTCATTAAACTTATTATATTTTTGGAAATCATCAAGTCATGTAGATCTAAGGGATGAGTGGTGAATTGGGAACATGAGTATTAATAAATAAGAGTGGATCCTATTTAGTCTTACATTGAATCGATAGTTATTGAGTTTAGATCTAACAAGGGGAACTAGTTGAATCCAAGATTTGGTAGACATACTTATCAAATTCAATCGTATGGCCATACATGTGTATAATATGGAATGGTTATTATTTAATTTTGTAACATTATAAATGTAGTATTTCTAGTTCCTATTCATTTTCATACTTGTCAGGAGCTATGAGAGGTAGCGGCAACATTGACATGTTATACTTGTCAAGAGTTACATGGAGTAGTGATGGTATTAACTTATACACATCCTTCTTTCCATGTTCCCTAAACGCTTTTCTCCAAAATGAGAAAAACACTCTATAAGATAGAGAGATGTGCAAAGGGACTAGGAGGCTTTATGAAACTCTCCCTGGCTATTTATTTTTTTATTTTATGATGATTTCATGTGATTTTTGTTGAGTCCTAAATGTAGAAAGTTAGTAAAACTTTCACCAAGATATGTGGGACCCTTCAAGGTATTAGAATTGGTCAATGTTGTAACATATATGCTTGACTTGTCAGAGTTGGACCCTGGGTGTGGACATGATATGACCAATCAAATTAAGTGACACTCACAAACTTTATTTACGTAATAGGGAGATGTCATAGTGTAAGGTCTTGTGGCACCAATACTCTATTAATAATGCTAATTGGGAATACTATGATGAGTTATATAGGCCATTTCCACATTTATTTAACTATTTGATACTTATACTATGTTATTTCTCTATTGACTAATATTTTTAATTCAACACTTATGCTTGAATAAGTATCATTTAGGATGATGACTAGTTTTAGGGGGAAGGATGTTACATTTCAATTTATTGCTAAGAAAACTTACTTGATTATCTATGGATTTCATATAGTTGATAATTTGATTTGATTATTAATAGCTAAGTTGTAAGTTATATATTGTTATGGGGCAATTATATGTTGCTTAGATTTTATGATTTCATTGATATGAGTTATTTATAGTGTATATTTTAATATTATGATCATGATTATTAGTTATTTTAGGTATATTTTATGATGTATATATGTCATGGTGTTATGGACTTACTACCTAATTATTATTAGGTTAACATAGGAGAGATTCATCCCTCAAAACTTGATAAAAGGAGAGTATCATCATAGATCGTGACGTAGATGGAGAGATTGAGAGACAACAGAGGAATGACTATAACCCTACACATATCAATTTAAATAGTACATATTAGATGCAGAGTTGAATGTTTAGTAATAGTGTGTTTTTTATTATTGTTTGCATTTAAATAATTATTTATGCATATGAGTGTGTTAATTCAATCTAATACCTATAGGTGGAAATAAATCATGTGTGATTGTCTTAAGGATAATACACATAGTTTCAAAAGTAATTGTTGTAATATAAATATGTTACGCTACTTTAGTCATCATTATTAATGTTTTTCAAGAACATAAAATTGCTTGATTAGTACCTAGTTACTACCGTATTTAGCCTAACCTAGACATTGTTAAATAGTAATAGAGTCAATAATTAATGATTAATGGGTTAATTTTTTACCTTGACACTAAGCAATTATTTACTTATTATTTGGTCATAGTAATTTTGAGTCATTTAGGAAAAATAAAAATAGGAAAGAAAACAAAAAGGGGGAAAGAATAAATACAAAAATACAAAACCCAAAGAAAAACATAAAAAGGAAAAATTGAGATAAAAAAAAATTAAAGAAATAAAATAATGAAAAGTTATTATTTTTATAATAAAACAAAAAGTAAAGTGCCATATTCTGGAAGAAAGAAAAAAAGATAAAAGGACACAACAAGAAAATGACAAGGGAGAAGGAAAATGAAAAAGGAGAGTGGTGTAGTTGGAAGGAGACACAGAAGAAAGAGAGATTGGAGAAGAAATAAATTAGGGAAGCTTTGATAGAATTTGCTATTAGACACAGATATCAGGTAGGTGTTGCCTTAAATTCTATTATGATATCATGAAATAATCTAAATTTGAGTATATGGTAATATGTGGTGATTTATAATTAAATACCAGAAATATACCAAGCATCTTGAACTCAATCATTTTCCTATATATAGTGATTTGCATGAAATAGATCAACCTGCATAAAACCAAATTTATATTTGAGGAAACTATATAAATAAATACATATATACATATATTTAATATATATGAAAATTGTATATGTCTATAAGGATAAATTCATATAACATTGGATATACTATATTATATATAATAGCTTATGTATGGTGATTTTTGTATATTCATATTTATATTACTATATGGCAATTTGATTGATTATGACAATTTGTGTATGTGCCCATCTTCATATGTGGCATCTAGTTTCCCCTATTAGTGACTTGGTTGACTTATGTGTATAGATTGAACTCCTTCCTAGGCATATATATAATGAACTTGATAAGTTTAATTACAATGACTTGCTTGGCTATGAATTGTATATTATAACCGATAATATGTATATACTAGTCTAGCGATCTGCTTGAGGAGAACAATGATCTACTTTTGAGGAGAATAATAATATGTATATAAGTGATCATATTAGCATTTTGTATATAATACACACTAACTCATTAAATTATTGTACTATACATAATAAATACATTGATTCATATATGTTAACTACCAAGTTATAATAGTTACTCATAAACTATATGTTGACTCATTATAGTAAAATAGCAATTTACAATGCTAGAGTATAATAGTTTTCTTAGCAAGTAAAATTAATAACAAATAATGATATGTTTTTTTATCAAGGATGACTTTTACATTATATACATTAAACAATATAAGAAATGTTTTTTTATATCTATTTAAATTATAATAGTGATAAGTGTAAAAGCAACCCATTAAGTGTTAACTGTATAATATTCTAATAATACTATACCCATTAGATAATTGATGATACTATTCTAATATATAGTAATTGGTGTTTTAACAGTGATTTTGAATTATGTTAGGTGATACATAATAGTATATAATTTATTTGGATTTTATATATATTTAGTGGTATAACTATAAAGGATATATTGCGATATACTTGTTGTATATTCTAGCTATTAAAATGGTCTCTATTAAAGGATTCATAGATTAAGTAGTATATTCCACATGTTACTAGGTTAATATATGTACATATATTCTAGAGAGAAATTACGGATGTTACATGTGGTGTAATATATATGTAATATATGTACTCGATAACTTAAGGCATCGGCATACTAGTAAGTGCAAACTAAAGAACTTAAGGCTAGTATATTAATGGTATAATGATAGTTCAAAATCAAATAACTTATGATCTATATATCTATTATCCGTTGGAATCTACACAAGTTATAACTTATATTGAATATAACATGAGTTCATTTGGAAAAAGGACTATATTAAATACTATAGTGGTTGTATCCTCTCAAATTGATATGCATATTATAAAACTTTTCACTCATAAGTATACTTGTATGACTAAATAATGTATCTCTTAATATATTACTAAAAGTTGATCTAGTGGTTAGTGGGTTGGTATATGCCTTGATTGTTTCATTAGTGGTTACTATATTTATGGACTATATATATTGTTAATGATGAGTATAATATAACATATACCACTTATACTTATTGAGAATTATTGGTTAATGTATTTTATATTGATCCATTGTAAACTTATGTATGATACATAAGGTGGGTGTACTAATTTGTATGAGGGTGTATACATATATAGATTATGTATATAAATACATTTGGATGCATACCTAGAGTATATATTTTGGCTACTATATTGTCATGACTTTGGTGATGCATATACCTATGTACTTGATAAAAATTTTGTGTACCATATAAGGGCAATTTGGGTATTGTTGAATACTTATATACGAACCCTGATACGAAAGCATATATAGTCTTGAGAACTTGTGTACAAAGTTATATACACTTTGATTTTATCAAGATGAAAATCTATTTAGTTAGGGATAAAAAATATGAAAGAAAATTACATTGTTGGATCCCTTATCTTATAAAGATCATCAATATATTTTGTGAGCATGGAAGTTTTAAAGATTATTGAAATCGTAGGGAGTTATTGATTAAGATATATAAGTGAACATTGATATAGTATTTTCTTATTATTTGAGTACTTATATATGATGTATATTATGATGTACAATTACTCTTATATAGTAAATTTACCTATATCAACAAATGGTCAAAATAAGTAATAAAGTTTCATAGGGTTCACAAACTATAACCATATGAATACAATCTTCTAGAAACTATATGAGTTGTTTATGTGAAAGATTATGGTATTACTAGTTGTTCGCAATATTATGACTAATTACTTGTAAGTAAGTAGTGTGTACATAAAAATGGTGGACTATGTTATTATTGCTTGTATTATATATGTTGAATCTACTTATGAAAATTATATTATGTAGTTTAAACATAGGGTATACTTGGTTGGCATAAATTGTACTTGCTTGCCTATTATTAGGATTATGAGATATTTGATTCTTGAAATTTTAAGTTTAGTTGTTTGTAATTATGTAGTCATTCTCATGAAAAATTAACTATGGTATTATGGGATGTCATAGAGTGTATTATGTTTAAAAACTATAGTCAAAATGTATGTTATACCTAAGTGGTACAAACTATAATTTTTATGTCTGGATTCATTCATACATTTGATAGAATAAATGTATGCATGTTATTTGTTTCTATGAAAAGAATATTTTATGATAGTTAGTAGAAAGTTTATATTGTGTCTACTTATGTAAAAATAGAACATATATCCTAATAGATGTATTATACTCAGTTGGTATAATATGAACTTGTATACTTATTAATTAAGTAATAAATGATATTGTGGAAATTTATTCAGATATTTGATGGATTAAATATATGTATTTGATTATTCCCATGCTTATAATCTTTTTTTATTACTAGTAGAAAGTAATATATATGAATTTTTTGGCTATATATGTTAACCAAATATTGCATTATTGGTATTGAATAAGTAGTGAGATGGACTTCACTAGCTTATAACATCACAATGCTAGATGAAGGTGATTTGATCAAGTGTTGTGTATAAAATTGATTGATCCTAGAGATTAATAATTATTTAAAAACTGGGACTAAGTAATGTTAAGTGAGACATTATCATTTCATGAGTATGATTTACATGTATATGTGATATCTTGATTAGAATGGGGTTTTTTATGATACACCACATGTTTAGTTTTATAAATAATACAACACATGGGTACTAGATTATTTTTCTATATCCTCACACCATCACTATCTACTCATCCATGAAGGGAGGGACATTCCCTGATGGGAAATTGTTTGGGGGATCGATGGTTTGTGGTTGGTGTGTAAAAGTGCTCAAATGATGTTCTCCCTCCCTAGAACATTACTTACTTGGAGACAACACTTGACATTTATAGAGATACTAAAGTTCAAGAACTCATGATCTATGAAGCTTTGTATCTTGTATCATGTAAATTATATTGTATTAATTATTATTGAGACATTATTCTGATAAAATGTAATTATTGCTTATTGTATATTGACATTAGTGGTTGTATGGTTGTACCCATTATGGCTAGACATTTATAATTACTTTCTATATTGGGTTATGATTTGTTTAATATGTTGTTAGTGATTAGTGATTGTTAGATATCAAATGTTTATTTATAGTTATCATACTTAGAGTTTTATTTCTAGATATCTAATTAGATTATTCTAGTGAATTCTAATGAAGTAATGCAATGATAAAATAAAAAATTATCACATTTTCTTAGGTCAAACCTAATGCGGTTGTTACAATCTTAGAGGATGGACAGTGGGTCTGCAACCATCTTCTCTTCTCCAGTAGCAGTCCTCACCTTAGTGAGGGAAAACTGATCCTAATGGGTCTACCATATCATTGCATTCTCCTCTTGGATAAACCTTTGAGTGAGTATCCTCTTCATGATCCCAAATGCTCTATCAAAACTCTAGTGCACATCTAGGTCACCTTGGAAATCCATCCATGGTGTATGTGACCTTTGCACCATCCCTTGGGTTGTTGGGGGTATAGGAGGTGTATCTGAAATGGTAGTGAAGGGAAGAGGATGAGGTAGAGGGGAGATGAAATAATTGTAAGGATTGAAAGAGGAAAAGAGTGGAGGTGGAAGGGGAATGGGGATAAAGGAGGAAGAATGAAAGGGAAGGCCCATGAGAATAATTAAGCTCACCATTTTTCTTGGGTGAGGCTCACTTGAGGTAGGATTTCCACCATAAATGGATCATGGAAAAGCAAGGAAATGATAGGATAGTTGAAGGTGAAGCTAGTGGGGCCATGGGTAAGGGAGAGAGGGGTAGGAATTCAATCATCAAGATAATGTTACTAGTGATGGAGGAATCAAAGGATGGGTCACCTTCTTTTTATTCTTTATTCTCTTCCCTAAGTTAGCTCCAGGTGTTATGGTGGATGGTCTGACTATGATAGCTAGGGTTATAGGAGCTGATGGTGGATGACTTGGAGCCACATAAGGCAATAATGGACTAACTAGAGTGGGGATGGGGAGGGTCTTGATAGAGGCATCAAGAAGACTCCAATCTCTAAGATAGATGGAGTGGAAGGGAAAGGGGAAGTGAGGACACTTAGAAGGATTGAGGCCAAGTGTATTTAGGTGAAATATGAAGGGGAGATAATGGGAAATGGATAAGATGAATTAAAACTAGAAAGTGTTAAAATATGGAGTCAAAATATAGTAGGAATAAGGGGAATAATGGAAATAAGAGGATATGGAGGAGTGAGCAGGTAAACCTAGATGGGTGCCTACTAATTGTCTCATTTAGGGTTTATTTTTGAGTTGGTGATAATATAAAATCTCAAAGGATGTAGTTTTATTAATTAAGTGGTTATGTGTAGGCTTCCTGGTTCCATGTAGTTTGAGCTCAAGGCTACTAGAGACAAGTCAAAGGTACTACTAGAGGAGGCAAAGGTGGATCATGAGGAGCAAATGGAGGAAGTAGAGGTAAAGCTTGAGGAGTTAGGTTTATTATTGGAAATAGATCTTGAGGTAAAATTAGAGGAGGTAGAGGTAAATATTGAGGAGGAAAAGGTGTTGGGATGCCCTATAATATTATCTAAGAGATGGCCATATAAGTTGGAGCCAGGTCCTTCATAGACCAATTAGGAGATGGAAGGGTTGTTGAGGGGCCTACCTAAACCTTATTCCTTTTTTTTCCTTTTAGTAACATCCAAGATATCACTTCCTAGTCATTGATAGCATCTTAATAGATCTCATCATTATCCTCAGCCTGATGGCCATAGTTAATGTTGAGCTAAGCTTAATACTATGCCATCTAGGCCCAAATCACCCCTTTAGGTTACCACTATCAAATCTTGTACTTTTTTAAGGTTAAGGAGTCTCACCTGGCCACCATTGTTTGTATAAATTGTAATTTCCTATATATTTACCCTCATATGGTGATTAGGAGTGAAGGGCATGCCTTTTGTTGATGTTGTGCATGGAAGTTGAAGATGCCATCCACCAATTGATACGTGATATCATACTCTACTATGTAGTCAAGAACATAGTATGGAAAGCATAGGGGGTCTTGGAGTAAGCCTATGACTTGGATCATTGTGTCATTTTTATACATCTAGTAGTCCCATATGGCTATGATGGAGTCATGGGTTATCTTTGAGAGCTATGACATGGGAGCTTCATTAACTATCTAATACACCATTAGGTAGAAGTAGTCATAGACTTCCTAGACATATTTTTAGAATTGGTAGATGTAGAGATTAAAAAAATCACATAGATATTTAGGCCACCAATAACCCATATAAGAAAGGCTAATAGGTTAAATAAAAGCATCCCACAAATGGTGTCGATCAGGTAGCTCATCATGTAGAAGTCACCCCTATTTTAGGTATATTTAATGTCATGGACCAACTTGAATTTGATCAATCCTCGAAGGTCTAGGGTGTCAGAGTGAGTTAGGATCATGTACAGTAGGGTCTCCCACATCTCATTGACATATTAGTAGTTTGAGTTCCTAAAAAATCAGTTCAATAGGATCATGCCAACTTGTACCTCCTCTTAGAAGATGTAGATCATGTAGGCATTGATCTTTTCTTTATTTATACACTTGTAGTTTGGGTTCTTAGCCTAGTTCAAGAGAACATTATATATCTAGTGATCTTTCATCCAGACTGACACTATCACTATGACGTATGAGAACAAGAAGTTCGTAAGGGAGTAGTATGCCTTGAAAGCATCCCATATATGTTGACAATTTAGTGATGAGAGGTGGGTAAACACACCCAATAATTTACACCATCCTACACTTGGATGGCCTTATGGAGGATGTTGCCCATCAGGTAAGTTAAGGGAAACACCTCTAGTTTTGGTCATGGATTTATGGATTCTACATATTTTATATGACCCAAGGGCATCCTCATATTTGGCCAAATCTTCACTGACATCACTAGATTCCCTAGGGATATGCTTGATTACTTTGAATATGTCATTGTAGTGCTTGTATCAAGTTAAGCTAGCAAGGAATGTGGTGTCTCATTACTCAATATTGACCTTTGATTTGGAGGATGTAGTGGCCATTGGAGTAGGATATATGAGAAATTAGGAAGCTTTCAAGCATTGAAGGTACATAATATAGGGGTTCTATATAAATTTGAAAGCAAAGAGTGTGAGATTTATTTTAAGGTAGTAATGTTAATCATTGATGGATCTCTTTTTGGATTTAAAAGCTTGTGAAAACATATTCATGTATTAATGTCATTTGGTAGCTCTCATGCTACAAATTTAAAATTTGAATTGGTGGCCAAATTTTCTCCTTTTGCTTCCAAATCTAGAATTGCACTCAGATCCCATGGTTGTCCACAATTAGGTGGATATAGCAATTTTGATGGGATGTTTTACAAAACTATCCAATTATATTGAGCTTCCCATTTTTTTAATGGCAAGTGCATGGTAAGCACATGATCACATCCCTTAGAGTTTCCTCATCTAGCCCCTACTTTCTGACACGTGTCATCCATCTATTGGTTTTTTATTAATGGTCAACATATAATCACAACTTCTTTATCCATGCCTTTATTATAGGTTAGGTGAAGTGTCACCTAAGGACACATAGTGCACCTAATTATTCTTGATTAACCACTTATACTTCATTATGAGCTTTTTGAGTCCCAAGTGGTAACTAGTTCATATTTTCATTATATGAGGTAGTAGCTTCCCATTGGGTTAGGCTCTCCTAGGCTCTGACATCTCTAACACATCTAGGGGAATCACCTTTCTGACTTTGAATGATGAAATAATATCCTATTGGGATAAGCTCTCCTAGGATCTAATAGGTCTAGGGGAATGCCCTCTCTGACTCTAAATAACATAGTGAGTTCTCATTGGGCTAGGCTCTCCAGGTCTCTAATATCTCTAACAAGTATATGGAACTCACCTTTTTGACTTTGAATGATGTGGTGATCTTCTATTAGGTTGTGCTCTCCTAGGATATAACATATCTAATAGGTCTAGGGGATTACCCTTTCCAACTATGAATGATGGAGTGAGTTCCAATTAGGTTGGGCTATCCCAAGATCTGACATCATTGACAAGTTTGGGGATTTAGCCTCTCTGACTCTAAATGACATGGTGATCTCTCATCGAGTCAGACTCTCTTGGGATATGACATCTCTAATAGGTCTAGGGGATTGGCCTTTATGACTCTGAATGATGAGGTGAGTTCCCATTGGGCTAGACTCTAGGAGATTCACAAAAAAGGTGAAGTAATAAGGATAAAAAAGAAAATGATTCATTAAAGCTTACCTATCAGACACAGAGGACTTGATTTTTCCACACATGCTAATGAGTTTGTTGCTCCAAAAAGGGAACTATATTTTAGGAACATCTCTTTATGAAAATCAACCTACAACATTAGTGACATGATATGCTAAAAGTGAACAAACACTAATTACAAGTTTTTATAAAAGTTAAGAAAAAGATCTATTACTTCTTGAAGAAAATCAAGGTGAGGTTTATTTTAAATTTTTGAGATGGCATCATCAATGAGAATAAAAGAGATAACTTTGAATCTCTTATTCATGAAATTTTTAAAGGGCACCCCCATTTTGGAGAAAAGGGGGTGTGTTGGCCACACGAGATACTTCTTGAAGAAACTAAGTGATTGGTTTGAGTCTTTGAACTATTTTACTAATTTAGTTTCCACACTTTGTTAACTACTAATAACTTGTTCAAATTTAGATTAGCCCATTGTATTCATTGTTGTAAAGTTTACTTTGTTTTCATATATATTTCTAGTTATAGATTTGACTTGTTTATGGCTATTCACCTTTTTCTCATTATAATGTTTAAATTTATAATTGTAATTTTTTTAAAAAAGTATATATTGTGCTCATACAAAACATAGTTTAATTTTTTAATAGTTAAAATGTGTCTATCTCACATGTTTGGGTAGTGTACAGATCTACATGGGAAAAAAAGAGTCATTAAGCATCTAGACTCCCATATTGTGAATTAATGCATAATAAATAAATTTTTAAAGTTTAACCTATGTCATAGAACCCCTTTGATAGAGCGTTAAACACTAATAAATGAATGATAACTAAATTCATCACTTTGAAATCAATCACATTAATGTAAAAAATTCCATCACATATGTTATAAATATAATTTCACGTGTTACAATAACATAACTTATTAAATGAATAAGATTGATAATGATATGTAAAATATTTTAATCAGCCAATCAACATATCTTATCATTGATAATCATAGTTATACTTTAGTGATGAGATTGGGCATTGATATTTCCAATCAATTTCATTTTATCTTTTTATACCTCCGCTACAATCATTTTTTGGCTATGATTGGTTCTTGTTTATTTATTTCCTTCTTGATGTGTTTTTTCAACAACCTATCTTTGAACTATTTATTCTTGTCATTGAGTTCTAGTTGAAGTTTAATGGATTTTATTGTGCCAGAAGCTTTTACTTATCCTTTAGTACTGAACTCATGCAAAAAACCACAAATGGATTTCATTGGTAGAGTCTAGCCTTGTCATTTGCATAATATCTTTTGGACTCCTTTTGAATAAGCTTTCACTAATATCCTTTCTATCATCGGGTAAGCATTCATATATGCTAGTAACATGATCAAATTTAATTCAATATATGCCTCCATATTTGCTACCAACATCATGTTCCTTGTCTATGACAAGAGAACATGAAATCCTTGGTTTAATTCTTTGTTAATCTAGTCTTCAAGGTCAACCTAGATGAAGCTATGACACCCATTGATGGTGATCAGGAATAACCCCTGCCCTTCTCTGGGAAAGATGAATTTGGGTTCGTGCTAATGGCCATGTTTAGGGACTTGGAAAGGAAATTCTCTCTTATCCATAATTACATTTAGGCTCTAGTTTATTAGATGAATTTGAATAGATTTTTTGGTTCATTATTTCCCCTTATACCTTTAGACAAAGTTTTTTCTCCTCTGCTTACTCTAGAATACATGTATTTTGTTCACCATTCTCACCAAAGAATTGAATTGATCAAATTATTGGCTAGGTTGATATTTTGTGGAATTTCCACTTTTCCTCCATGGTTGTTTAGATAGGCTTTGATGATAGTAAGTAGGGCTTTTCATAAACATTTGGCTATAAAAAAATGCAAGTCTAAGAAGGTGGACTCTTTGTCTGCCTTGGTAGTTCCTGGTTCTAATGTAGTGGCTATTGGTTCGGCTAATATGAAGCATCCTTTATTGACTAGGGAAAATTTTAGACCTATGCCTACTTTCAAGTTTATTGAAATCATATAAATTGATTAGAATTTTGAATGCCTTTTTTTTATCTAATACTGGTTTTCTATTTTTTATGCCCTACTAAGTCAATTTTTATTTTTTTTGTAACTCAGCCACTATTATGACTAAGAAATGAAAATAATTTTTTTGATATTTTTTTCATATACATTCTATTTTTTAATTAGGCATGAGTCCCATAAATATGTTATCTACAAAAAACATAACTTAATCAATTACTCTAAATCTAGTAACAGGAAAAATACAAGCATTGAAATTGTTACAATAATATAATAATACATATATTTAAACTCTGATTTGATTATGAATACTTAAATTGTGATAGAAAAAATCTATTTGATAGCATCTAATCTAATTAATTATGAATACTTAAACTCTAATTTGTTTGCTTAGACTAGACAATAGTCCCACCAATAACTATTATACTTAGGAAGTGATCCCATGTGAGCATGGCTCCTAAATTTTTTTACGAGGTACTACAAAATGGATTTCAAAGAATATGTAACAAAAATGGTCATGTGACATAAAAAATTTTGGTGTATGCTAAAAAAATAGCCAGCTCCTTATTTTAAGGAAAAGATTCTAAATTTCCTTTTACCATGCCTTTCATTATTTATTTTTTAAATCACTCATTAAAAAAAGGATCACCAAACCCCTTCAAGAAAATGTTGCCTTAGCTACAAGCAAGTACTAAAGCCACTTCATAGCTCTTGTTGTGTTCTTGTTCTTGTAGTTTAAATCATATTGGATAGTACAAATAGTTAATTATATAAATGATACATATAAAGAAATATAAATATATGTTTGGAAGTGTAAGATTGGATTTATTATTCAAAAAATAATATAATTTGTAAACATAATTAAAGTTATAAAATTATTTTTATTATTAAAAAAATTAATAGAATGTTAAATAATATTATATTTTACATTTAATTTATAAAATGGATAATACATATAATGATATATTAGTTTGGTACATATAATGATAAATTTTACATTAGTTTGGATAATACATAAAATATATTATCCAAACTCTCTCTCTCTCTCTCTCTCTCTCTCTCTCTCTCTCTCTCTCTCTCTCTCTCTCTCTCTCTCTCTCTCTCTCTCTCTCTCTCTCTCTCTCTCTCTCTCTCTCTCTCTCTCTCTGCTATACCATCCACTTAAATTTTGCCTTTCTAAGTTTGTGAAGGCAATGATGGAGGAGAGATAATTTATAAATAATATATACAAAAGAAAACTTGGTATAAATTCTGTAAATTATATATGGAATCTCAAGGGATACTCTAAAACTATTTCTAACTGAAATATGATCTTCCAAGGCTATATAATTGTCCAAAAATGCTTGTAAAGAGGTAGTTTGATTAGTTTAGGCATTAAAATTCATATTTTTTCAATCTCTAACCATCTAAAAACCTTATCTAAATTAAATTACATTTAGGAACCTTATTTAAATGTTTTAATTTTAATATGGTACGTACAACTCCTCCAAATAGGCCAAAAGGTGACCAAAATGATATTTTACCTCATGAGAACATAATAAAAGGTTAACACATGATAATATGAATTTAAATACAAATTAATAAGATTTTATAATGACTCTAAACCATGTCAATATTTTGATCACACTTGAATACACCAAGATCTCATAAATGACCCCTAGGACTAGACAAGTACACATGATACCAAACCTTGGACAAGGCTAGACAATGACTAATATGACCATATGGAGAAAATTTAGGACCATTTAAGACCATGACAAGACCATATAAAATTTTTGACAACCCTATGAAAAATTCAACCTAAAAGGGTTCACCAATTTTGACTTGAGGTTAAAATTTGGTCAACAAATTGGTGATTCATATGGGTAGCATGCATGTAATGCTAATGGATCAGTGGCCATATCCTCTCATTGGGTAATAAAGTCACCCTTATGATACAAACTAAAATTAGCATTCCTTCATAGAGACTCAAACTCATGCTAAACCACACAAGAATAATAAAACACACTATGACAAAGGTATTTATGGAAAACCACCCATAAAATACTTAAAACAAACACACCAAAACTAATATGTAAAAACCTCAAAAAAATGTTTGAGGTGTTAAAATAGTTCTTCTTGCTTAAATTGGGGTCAAAAATAATATTTATAGATTCACAACTGCTCCATGAGAAAAGAATCACCATATGATGGATGTTTGTCAAATTATTTTGTTTTTATGAAGGTGATCAAATGACTTACCATTCGTGAGATATTTGTTACTAGTAACTGCACCACTAGAGGCTTCTTTGAATTATCCTTTTAGTTTTCCTTAAGGTATTCTTAACATTTTAGTCTACTTGATAATTTTCATGCTCATTTGATGCTTCTTAATTTTCTTCTTGGGAATCATGAGACTCTTCTCAACTTCACCTTCATCTAGATTATGATGTGGTTGATGTTTAGAACCATCAAAC
The DNA here is from genome assembly GCA_037957365.1 of Torreya grandis. Classification (NCBI taxonomy): domain Eukaryota; kingdom Viridiplantae; phylum Streptophyta; class Pinopsida; order Cupressales; family Taxaceae; genus Torreya; species Torreya grandis. The sequence goes on along the minus strand of JARHVA010009160.1, from coordinate 124,297 downwards.
CTAACTTCTTTCTAGCCAAACACATCAAAAAGTTTATCAAGATTAGATTCATGCCTATGATACTCCTCAATCAAATAAACTTCTATCTTGACTTTATTTCATTCCTCCGAGGCTATAATTTTATTTAAATTGATTTCACACTCTTATTTTTGCTCATTAGGTCCAGCATTAACTTCATCATCAAGCTTATGTTCCATTTAGATGAAGATTATTCCTACTTACTTATTCAAACTCTTGCACTATGGAATGGTAATTCTACCATAGATTATCATATTATTATTGAATATCATACTCATGAACTTATTCTTCTTGGGTAGGCATAATTACATCATCTTCTTCATTACCATGATCTAACATACTTGAAACCTCATCATCACCATCGATATGCCAAAAATAGTTTCCCCATGCAGCTTGTTGAAGTGAATAATCAAGACTTACTTCATGATACTTATCATATTCTTTATGCATAATGTATATTCCAAGAACTATCTCTTTAATGATCTTTTATGGATTAAACCCATGTTGACTAGCTCCCCACTCATCAAGGAGGTCATAGGTGTTAAAGGTTCTTAATCATTAGGATAGTCTCCCTCAACATTGACATTAAAGTTCATGTTTGAATTATTAAGCATATATGGATCCACATTAAACTTATCTAAGGGTTTAGACTTGATAGATACCATATCACCATACCTGAATCTAAATGCCATATAAGACAAATCTGAAGACAAGTACCCCCCAATCTTAATAGTGAAGTCCCTTGAAAAGTAAAGGGAAAAGTGAGGTGGAATATTTATAACCACCACATCTTGGGAGATATAAAATTTAAGACAAACATGGAGAGTTATTTTATAACCTTTGATAATTCCAAAATTTCTTGGTAGGTTATCCATCTAATTGTAACACCCCCTTGGAGTATGATTCATACTTCAACTTCAACTTATCTTCTACTTGTTTAGGCATGATCGATGTAATTTCTCCATTGTCAATAAAAACCTATCTACCAATGAGTCTAAAATTATTATGGAGAGGTATAATGGATAATTTTTATCCTTTCTTTAAATTTTGATTGTCTACCCATATTTGGGCTTCACTTTATTTGTCAAAACTACCCTCTTTCACTAGGTTGCCTAGGTGATACATTGAGTTTAGAGAGATAATTTTAGATTAAGTATCTTTATCTAAGGATTGATATTGTTTACCACATTGGTTTGATTACATGAAACTTCTTCATTTTCTCTAAAATATTCATAGGAGAGATGTAAACCTTATCATGTTCTTTAGGATCTATAACACTACCACTAGCTTGTGTAATTTGATACATAGGAGATACCATAGAAGGAGCTATAACATTCTAAGTTTTATTATTTACCTAAGCCATGGGGAATAAATTTGGCATACCTAATCCTTGAGGTGTTTGATATTTCATATTTATACCATTACCTGTTATTTGTACTTCCTCAACCACTCTCTTATTTAACCTTGTATTTGTAAGTATGGAGGTTAAACCATTGTTGAGATTAATTTGATTGTTAACTCAACATGATTATCCTTGAATTTAATTATAAAAATATAATTTTATTGAGCATCTCCTCAAATTTTCTGTCATCCACTAGGAATATCCTCTTCAGTCATGAAGGCATTCTTCCCCATCGAGCCATATAGGCTTAACTGAATGCATCATTTGCATAGGTAGAATAGTGATGATGCTTGTACCATTAAGGATAATATACATTATAATATATAATGCTATTTTTGTATAGGTACAAGTGCTTTAAAAGTAGAATGAAAATTCTAATTTTGTCCATTATGTTGCCTCACTTGAGTTAGTTACCCTTGTCCTTGATATTAAATTTGAAAAGTTTATCTAGGAGCTTGATAATATTGATAGGGATAGAAAGGGAATTAAAAATAATTTAAATTATAAAAATTTTATTTACTCTTAATAGTTTTAACCTCATCTCAAATAACTTTAATCATAACTTCCTCCTTTTGTTTGCTTGGCTGATTAGGGGCATATTGCTTATGCATGGGTATGGGGATGGGAGCAATGGTGGGCATAAGAGATTTTACATTAGGAAAAAAAGGAATGGGAGGTTTATGGGATAAATTTACATATTTAATAATATAATTCTCAACCCTTATGGTAGTCTCATAGGCATTAGACAAAGTATCCCCTCCCATGGATTGGATCATCATGGATATATCATAAATTAAAGATTTGAGGTAGTAAAGAAAAATGTGATGGGCAGTAGGCATTAACAAGAGTGGGATACTATCCCAAGTATTTTTGAATATTTTTTTGAAGTCTTGAATGGATCTTGAGGTTCTCTATTTATTGTAGTCAACTACTTGGTCAAGGACAAGTGATTAGATTTATCTTTAAACCTATTTCTCAAGGTATCACTCAATTAATCCCATGTGGTGATAGAGTTAGGAGCCAAAGTTTCATACCAATCAAGTGCCTTTCCATTGAAATGAACAACCAAAAATTTAAGAGTAACATCCTCTTTAGTGATATTATGTATATTGCAAAAATTGGCAATGTTTCTTATGTGCTCAATAGTAGTGGCAACTTCTCTTTTGTATGAAGGCACACTTTTGAGGGATGACATAGGGATGTCATTATAATAATAAAGTGATAAATTACTATTTATATTTAAGGAAAAAAAGGGAAGGTTCCTTAGGGCTACCATCTTTAAAATTAGACCCAATAAAAGTCTCCTAATAGGTAAGTGAATAGCCAAAGACTTTTTGGAGTATGGATGGGTATTAGCAAACATATTTTCTTTATTTTATCATAAGGTAACTCTAAATATTTACATGGAATGCCTTTAGTATAATATATTATGTTTACCTTAGGCATGAAAATGAAACATTAGTCTACAACCAAGAGCCAATGAGTGCTAGAGTCACCAAATATTGCATGAAGGAAGCTTTACAACTTTAAATTTGAAAAGGTCAGCATCTACCTTTGACAACTTCTTGTAATATGAGTCCCATTGGGAATGCCAAAAATATTATCAAACAAATTTTCTCCCTAAGAATATATAATCTAGCCTCCTTCAATTTTATGTAACATGAAAACATCTCTCAAGTTGTGGGTGACCTATGGGAGAGATGAATCTCTAGGTTGAAGAGATAACTCCCATGCATCAAACCTTAAAAAAAAACTAATATACTTTATTTGAAATAAAATGGATATAGTTTATTAACACTAAACTAATAGAGGTGATGCACTAAAATTAACTCCATAAGACTACCTAAACTTGTACTATGAAAGGCAATTTACAAAATTGATCTCAACATCTAAGGTTTTTTTAACAAAAGTGTTTCAACATATAGGTAAGATGCTATGTATTTATCAAGTTATATGGATATAAGGTCTAATTATAGAAACTATTACTCTTCATTAATCTTAAATATAAACAAAAAGAACTAACTATACTTCATGTGACCTATTAGAATACATATTACTTGCACAAAGCATGAGAGAGTAAAATGAACACAAAGAAATATAACTATCATTTTTCATTCAACCATGAAATACTTCACACACTTATATAAGATATTTATAACTTAAAACCATATTTAAATATTTTATTCAAAGTAAAAATGAGAACTCAAACTAGTATGGCTTCGCCATACCCGATGTGGATATCTTACAAGTCCAAAAGTGGCAACTCATATAGAGAATTGAGGAAGAGAGAGAGGGGCACAGAAGGATAATATTGATAATTTTACTTATGAAATTTACAAACAAATAGTAGTTATTAATAGTATAAATATTCTTCCAAATCCATGTGCCTCACTTATGAAGATGCTCCAATCCTCCAAGTGGCATAGGAGTTAGAACATAGATTGACACCTTGATCATCTTCTTAAAAATTGATTTTTATTGCATAATAAGAGTGAAAAATGGACTCATAAATCATTAATTTTACATAAATTACTTAATAACCTCTCATTTGACACCTTACCTACACTTACAAACTTGCTTGATCTGACATTTCATCATTTATATGCATAGGTGTCTTGAAACTCCTCATTTCCTATCCAAGTCACTCAAAACTTAAGTTCATATTATTAAAATAAATCTATATCCATTTATTTCATCCATATATATTATAAAATATTTAAAAATCCATTTTGGCTCCTGAAACAACTCCCAAGACTCCATTTTGCTCCTCAAGCTCTCATTAGGCCTACTTTCCTTGTAACCCTAAAATCAAGTAAACATCCTTATGTATAATAATGTACATATTTTAATTAAAAAATAATCACATATTTTAGGTACCAATATTTATTTTTAACTCCATTCCAAGTTTCAAGTCTAGAATCTGAGTGGAAGTGCATTTTTCTACCTTTCTCTCTCCTCAATTAGGCCTCAATTAGGCCTCCTTGCCTAGAATCCTATTTTTCTCATCCAAACATCTTCCACATGTGTGAAATAATCCAAAATCATATGATTCAATTTTCCTAATCTATAAACAATCTCCATGCCAAATTTGAGGCCCTGAAACCCTGTGGAAGTATGAGAACCATGAAATAACCTTGAAACCTAGTCTCATTTTAGACCTATTTGAGACTACCTTGGAAAACAAGATTTTTTTGATCACTTATAGGATATATTGTGAATATATTTAAGATTTAAAGGATTAAATACATCTTATTTTTCCTCCTAAAATTATTTTCTGGTTCTCCATTTCTCAAAACCCCTACAAAACACTAAAAAGCATGCAAAATAGTGCATATATTGCAGTCCATACAACTGCAAGTACAAAAAATTACTCATGGATAATCCAATAAATGTAATAAATAATTTAAATGATTTTTTATGAAAAAATTAGGTCTTTACATGTGATTTATAAGTCCATTTCCATTGAGTAGTCACTAATAGGGTTTTAGGAGGGTTTAGAGTGGTTTTAGTTCTTAAGGATTGTTCATAAAGAATAAATCCTCTTTCTATCTCCTAGTTCCATATGAGTCTATTTATGGGTCCCATAAATCACATAAAAACACCACAATGTCTCATTAAAAATATCATGAAAGTTTTGAGTGTGATAAATTGACTCTCAAGTTGTAAGCAAGCCATTAAAAGGGGTTTGAGCTCTTAGCCTTTGTTCATGTAGGTCATAGACTTAATAAAATAACTAATGCCAAAATAATGAATTATGGTGACCTTTATACCTCATTTTAAATCCATTTATCTCCATACAATAGGTTCAATTTTTAATAGGTGAGATAAAACTACCTTTTAGATGACAGTCTTGCATGAAGAGAGCTCGAGGTGGTATTGAGAGCCTAAATGGTACTTTTCTTGATTTGATTTACTTTTGATGATTATTTAAAGTATTTACTATCATATTAAACCTCTAAAACATTAAAATCATCCCTTTACCTCAAACAAACCACTTTTTCATGACTGCAACTATAGGTCTATGCATGGTATTAGGCTTGCTAGGCTTGAACAAAGGCTTGTCTTCATTTTATCTCTTGTTGTTGAGATGGAAGGTTTTATGGGTTAATTTCATTACCATGATCCATCTCAAATGATTCAAACTATTCTCCTTACCTCTTATTTCCACTCTTAAACAAACAATCCTCACTCAATCAAGTGGGCAAGCCTATGTGTGGGTTAGGTTGTATATGTATGGTTTTTGAATGGATCCTATGTAAAACTAGTTATAAATGACTTATTATATGTTTTATTTTACTTAAAATAAATTCATTCTCATATTTTGTAATCCCAATTAGGCTCCAATGATCCTTTTACACACCTTACCATTTCCTTAGGAGTGACATCAGTCTGATCCTATTAACAACCTATAGGTGCTCATGAACTATAGGGTTAGATTGAGATTTTTATAATCATCTTGTTATGTACCTTATTTATGTCTCAATACCCTAAAATTATTTGAGCACTTAATTATCCAATCTTCTAAGTTAAACCCCAATCTTTTTCATGTACACTATCTTCTCTTTAGGTTGAAATTAGCCTACTCTTGACTATAACCTATAGGTGCTCATAGAGATATCTAATTGTATTTTATGGTTTAAAGACTTCACTCTTCCAAACATTAAAACTATTAAATAACTCTAGTCATGTTATTTATAATTTATGACCTTTTCTATGTGTTGAAATTCTTTACATGACCAACACCATTATTTAAGACCACCTCTTGAAAAGGTGGTTATAGGTGTCTATTGGAGAAATCTGAGCATAAGGATTGTAATCTAATATTCTAAACCCTATCATGTCCCTAAATATATCCAAAACTCTATGTAATTTTCATTCTCATTGTCTCACAAAGTGTACTAGTTACTTCATGACATTTTCAACTTTTTACCTTCTTATTTCTGTACACAGACCTGTGTATATGCATTAATGATTTTAAACTCAATATTATAACCATTTCTTGACTTTTAAGTGGTTTAGGTACGTTAATTTATTTGTGAATCTCATATTGTTACATTAAAGTTAGGTTTAATATTTTATCTTCTTGATATGATTGTTGATTCTGGCCCAAAGTGAGGACCTACAGGTCTAGGGCATGTAGGTCTCTATTTTCTTGCATAAGCTATTAGAGATTAAACTTCTTGATTATTAATATGTGAAGATATATCAACTCTTTTCTTCCTCCCATTATCTCTTCAAGAGGTTTTTGTAACTCCAAATAAATATCAAGTCTTCTAAAATTTACCTTTTAGATGCACAAGATTGAGCATAAAGTGGTCCATGTATAGGGCTTTGTATGTGAGAATTGGGGTCTTTTCATTCACTCATACCCTATTTGTGATCTTAAATGGAATTAGTCAAAGTTTAATGAGTATAAAAGAGTTCAAGGTACACCTTAATTTCGTTAAGACACCTCCAACATAGACTTAGACTCATGAATGTCTACTTGTAGGCTTGCAGGGATGTGTGTGGCTGAAACACTTTATGAATCTTATTTGAGGGTATAATTGGAATATTATCTTCTTTATCCCATACTTATAATGGTAAAATGGTGTCTTTTAATCTTATTCTATGATTTCTCATTGATATTTTGGCTAAATTTGGTAATCAAACATGTAGAGGATTGTTCATACATTGACAATGTTTCCAAAGACTAAGATACATGAAGACTATGGACAAGAATCATAAATAAATGAAATATAACATTAATTATATGAATTTGAGTGATATTTATGAATGATGAAGAATTTTTAACTTCTAAAGGTGGGAAACATCTCAGACAAACCAAAATAGACTTATAGTAGGATGATATGCCCACATAGTCAAGACACTTTTCATTTTTGTTGAAGACACTTCATGGAGATGAATTAGATAATGAAACACACATTTAAAATATATATGTGAACTCTGAAAACAATCCTAAACACCATTCTTCTCCATATAATTTTGAAGTGGAGAAATAGGAGCAAAATCAGACCTTGCTGGGATGTACAAGTCATAGTGACCTGTTATCACTCTTAACGATTATTCATAAAAGAGGGGTCATGATTGTGAAAAATAATTCACTAATTTAAAGCTTATTAGGACCCCTAAAAGTGGCCAAAATTTCAGCTCCCAACTCTCACTCTTTCCTATCCAAACCATCCTCTTGAATTTTGCTTTTTTGTGCTTATGAAGGGAATAATGGAGGAGAGAAAATGTCTGAAGCATTTAGATGACCTAAAACTTGTTCCAAAGCCCAAATATGATCTTTATAATCCCAAGGGATACTCTAAAATCATTTTCAACTCAAATATGATCTTCAAAGGCTATACAAGTGCCCAAAAGTGCTTGTAAAGAGGTAGTTTTCTTAGTTTAGGCATTAAATTATAGATTTTTATCAGTCTCTAACCATTTATAAACCTTATTTGACATCATGTATGTTGAGTAACCTTATTGAAATGTTTTCCTTTATATATAGTACGTACAGCTCCTCTAAATAGGCCAAAAGGTGACCAAAATGATATTTTAGCTCATGAGAACATAATAAAAGGTTAACATATGATAATATGACCTTAAATACACATTGATAAACTTTTATAATCAATATAAACCATGTTAAACTTATTACCACACTTGAATACACCAAGATCTCATAAATGACCCCTAGAACTAGACAAGTACACATGAGACCAAACCCTAGATAAGGCTAGAAAATGACTAATATGACCACATGGAAACATTTAGGACCATTTAGGACCATGACAAGACCATATAAAAATTTTGAAAACCCTATAAAAGTTTCAACCTAAATGGTTGACCAATTTTGGCTTGGGATCAAAATTTGGACAACACCTTCCTATTTTACAATTCTTGCATGAGCTAGGTTGATGGAATGAACTAGGGAACATTGACAATCATAGTAACTAAGTTTTTTAGATGTGAAATATATTGTTTAAATTGATTATAATCAACTAATGCATCTTAGAATGTGCTAATAATTATGTTTAATAAGGCTTGACTCTACATGATTATCTGAATATCTTCATCCTATGTGATGGCAATGATAGACATATTCTATGAGAGCCTCTATTGAATTTTTTTCAACATTTCCACCAACTTGTATATGTATTCTTGGGTTTTCAATCCAATCAAGGTGTTAAAAATCATTCCCTTCTACCATGCATTCATATTTTTCATGGAATTATCTCTTGAGTTAAGAAACTCATTGAGTGCAACATCTATGATTTCTAGTGTGTCCATTTGTTCTTAAATGATGATTGTGGCCTTGCCTACCTTGGAAAAATGTGAATATACCTTGCCTAGTGACTCATGTAGCTATTACTTCTAGTATAACATATTTCAAGCAATTTCTTTCCTGCCACGCAATAGTATCCAACATGTGATCATATTCTTTGAAGAGGTCAAAAATTATTTATCTTTTAACTTGAAAGTGTTGACCTTGCATTCAGAGCTACTAGGTTTTTTTGTAACCACCCAATTCTTGGTTATTGGAGTGAATAAAGTAGAAATTTGTTTCTCTTTAGACATCAGTTGGTCACCCAAGACTCATACCACTAGCATTAGACAGATGCCATCTATTATATTTATTGCCTTGGCTAATCAAGGATGCAAATATACATTTTCCTCCTTCAACTAGAGGATGTACTACTTGATATCAATGGCCTTATATTCTATGGAATATTTAAATGCAACCACTCCATTAGTATTAATTTTTGTTTTAGTTGGGTCACATCAAGTGATGCTTCTTGGATTGTTATGGTAAAAGTAAGAGAAGTCATAGTAGTTATGGTTGGGGTTGACTGGTGTCAAATTTGTACCATAGAAGTGTGAAGGTTACTTTTTGAAGGGATGGGGATTATATGTCCCATAACTATTGGATATTTGTTTGAGGTTTTTCCTTTCTTATTATTCTTCTTTGGCTTTGCACTCAGCTTATTAATTTTTCTTCTTTGTATATTACTCTTTCCTTTCATTTTTCTTTGCTTCTTTCTAGGCCTTCTCTTATTTTGATTTATCTTGTGAAAATTCCTCTTGTGTATTGGATTAATTCTCATTGATGTGAAAGTAGCTTCCAATAAACAAGAAGATAATTTTTCAAAGTCTTGATAAATTGTTGATGAGGATTAAAAGGCCAAAGGCCACTAATCCCTATCAAAGGGAAGACTTTATCCAAACAATTTGAAAAGAAAAAATTTATAGTGGGATAATTTTAACTTAACAAATACAATGATGAAATAGAGTTAAAGTCATTTGTATTAATGATGGACAACCGCCTTTGTTAGTGCCTAAATATTGTAAATAAGAATCACCACCCAAGTCTAATGAATGATAATATAAAATAAAGGGATGCCACCCTTGGATAGGTTGTATCCCTTTGGAAGCATCACACCCTTTCCAAGGGGCATGAAGAGTTATAAAATAAAGATTAATGGGAGTTAGAAAGTAAGAAGATAAAATGTAATATCTATTGAATATATGTATATTTGTGAAGGAGAATATATGAAGATTTGTGAAGGAGAGTACATGCAGATTTGTGAAAGAAAGTTTATGTATTGAATGAATAAGAATAATGAAAATAATGAGTGAATAAGAAGAATATTTTTATGAATTAAATTGAGTTGACCATCATATATTGAAGAAGTAACATTTAGAAGGTGGAACTTTGTTTATTTGGAGGTCAGTGCCTCCTATAAGAAGAGATTGGTGTCTCTTGCTAAGTTGGTTCTTAGTGGTGGGTATTTGTGTCTCTAGTAGGTTGGTGCTTACAAAAATTTGTATAGTGGGGATTAGTGTCTCCATTATGTTGGTGCCTAAAAAAATTGTAAGATAATTTTATATTGTGGTTTTATTCCTAGAAAGGGTTTCCATGTAAATTTTGTCTCTTGATTGTGTTATCTTGTGTGAATGGTGTTATCATGATTATTAAGTTTTATCAAGTAAAATATTAACTTATATTGATTCACCCCAATTATTAGTATAAGTGTGTGATTAATAATTGGTATCAAAGTGGGTTATTTTAGAAATAGTCTAACCACTAGAAGGTAGGTCTCAAGATCACATATGGTTGGTTAAGAAGGATTTTCCTCAAATATAGTTCCATTATTTGATGAAATAAACTATGAAATATAAAGCATAAGGATGAGAACCTATTTAATGTCTCTTGGATTCAATTTTTGGAAATAAATAGTAAAATGGTTATATTACTCCATCATCTCCACCAATAGATTAGGTACAAAAGAAGGCCGATGAGAACAATGCAAAAGCTATGAATGCAATCTTGTGTGGTCTATTAGAATCAAAGTTTGTCAAGTTGTAGAATTGTAAATTAGTGAAATAAATATGGTAAAAACTTAAGAATGTATATGAATGAGATGACAAAGTTAAGAAATTTAATCTTCAAACACATAGAAGAGAATTCAAAATTTTGAAGATGAAGGATGAATAAAATATTGTTGCCTATTTGCTTCATGTTGATGAAATCTTTAACACTATCAGAGGTCTTGGAGAAAAGTTTGAATATTTAATGATTGTACAAAAATTATTAAGTTCTCTTCCCTTGATATTTGATGCCAAATTCTCTACCAATAAAGAAATGAAAAATCTAGATACTCTAACAATGGATGAATTTCATGGGATCCTCATGGCATATGAAATGAAGACCAAAAAGGAGAAATAATATAAATGAGAGGTAGCCTTCAAATCCTCAAATAAAATGATGAATAAATAGCTCGTGCCAAGTAATAGTTCTAATAATGAATCATATTAAGAAGAAGCTCATTTTGTGAGGAAGCTAAAGAAAGGATCCAACATGTACAAAGGTAAGTTGCCTTTTAAATGCTTTCATGATGAAAAGGTAGGAAATTTGTGGCCAAATTCCAATATGTATAAAATTAAATTAATGATGAGAAAAATAAGAGCTTTCATAAGCACAAGGAAAACCTCTATTCCAAAGAAGAAAGTAGTTCATCTGAAGAGAGTTTCTCTGCTAGCAAAAGAGAAGAGATATTATTTATGGAAATAGAAACAAAAGATGATATCTTAAAAATTGAAGACAAATAAAAATAAGAAAAGGAGTCAGAAGGGTAAGAGAATGTTGAAATAGATGGAGAACTATATTTGGAGGAAGAACTCATTTGTGAGCTAAGTGAAATCAAGAAACATAAGAAGAAGAATTTGTAACAACAATTATAACTTTAAGAGGACTATGAATCTAAGGAAAACATGCCACAAAGTCTTAAGGAATCAAAAAAGATGATCATAAAGCTCAAGATTCAACTTGAAGAATAAAAAAGAATTGAAGAGGAGGTGAGAATCTAGTTAAACAAAAAAGAAGAAAATTGTGAGAGGCTAGAGTCCAAAATTATTTCCATGAGGAAGGAACTAGATAAAACAACCACTAAACTTAATAGAAGCCTAAAATTTGAGAAGAGTACAAAGATATTATATGATATCATAAATGGGCAGAGATCACCACTTATAAATATTGGTTTTGGATATAAATAAAATCAGATGGCCAACAAAGAAAATCATAAAGAGCCACCAAAGAAAGCAAATGAGGAAAAGACAAAAAGCTAATTAAATGTTCTCAAAAGTCCTATCAACTAGAAGAAAGAGAATAAAGTCCCACATAAAACAAACACTCCTTAAAAATATAACAAGGATAAATTCAGAAATTCCTTTCCTCCAAGGTAGGGGTACATGACCAGGTTTCAAAACTCTTTCTTGGGGTATTGATTTTCATGTAATCACTTTAGTAATAAATCAATAGTCTATAGAACTTGTTGAAGACATTTTGGTTGGAAAAAGAATAGAAGTCCTTATAGGTTCTAAAATAGGAATTATAATTAATTTTATCCTTTAGTAAATTACAATGTCATATGATATAAGTGCAACAACTATGATCATATAGCACATTTTTGTAGAAGTGGTTTTGTGAGACCCCCTAGACAAACAAGAAGGTAGATACCCTTGGAAAGAAAAATTAAGGAACTAAAAATGTTTGAAATAGGAATAAAGAGAAATAAAAATAAGAGAAGAAGAAAAATATGCTTGTACAAACTACATTTCATGCACAAGAGGTATCAATAAGTTCATAAGGATAAGTACAAATTTAAGGGGAGATAATCAGTGCATTATCTTTCAACTCCATGGAGAAGATAACTTAAAGGATGAAGTCTCATAAAATATTAGAGAAAGAGAATGATATGGTAGTAGTATACTGCATATTAGAGAGTTACCATATAATGTATTAAAGGATAAAGGACCATTAGAAGAGATGTCTGTGGGTTTCCATGATGTTATTTGGGATGATTTATGTGTAGATACAACAATGAGAAAAGAGAATATGAATGTTGAATAAGATTTATTAGATGTTTCCCATTTTATTTGTGGATGGAAGTATAATGAACATCCCTTTTCCACTGATGTCAAAGGGGGAGAGTTACAGAAAGGAGGATAATTATAGAAAGGGGGAGACATATGTTCTTTCTATATTCATATATTGTTTATTTGATTACAAGGTTGCTAACAATGATAAAGGGGGAGATTGTTGGATTAATTATCATTTATGTCAAAGTGTCTTCCAATAAAAAATAAAATCATATGTTAAAGTCTTGATAAATTACTATTGAGGATTGAAAGACCAAAGTCCCCAAATCACTGTCAAAGGGAATACTTTATCTAAACTAGGGTATCACCCAAACAATTTGAAAAGAAAGACTTTATAATGGGCCGAATTTACCTTAAAAAAGGCAAAAATGAAATGGATTTAAATTAATTTGTATTAATTATGGCCAACCACCTTTATTATCACTCAATTATTGGCAATAAGAATCATCACCCAAGTCTAATTAATGATAATCTAAAATAAAGGGACACCACCCTTAGAGAGGTCATATCCTGTGAGAGACATCACATAATTTCAAAGAGGCATGAAGGGGTATAAAAGAGAGATTAATGGGAGTTATAAATTAAGAATAAAAAATGTAATATAAATTTAATATATGCATATTTATGAAGGAGAATATATATGAAGATTTGTGGAGAGTATATGTATATTTTTGAAGGAAAGTATATGTATTGAAATATCAATCATGGAGTGAATAAGAAGGAAAATAAGGAATGAATAAGAATATTTTTTTAAGTAAATTTACTTTACCATCATCTATTTAAGAATCCACATTCAAAAGGTGGAACTTTGTTTATTTGGAGGATGGTGCCTCCTATAAGAAGAGATTGGTGTCTCTTACTAAGTTAGTGCTTAGCGATAGGGATTAGTGTCTCTAGTAGGTTGATGCCTATAAAAATTTGTGTAGTTTGAATTGGTGTCTCTAGTATGTTGGTGCCTACAAAAAATTTTATAGTTGGAATTGGTGTCACTAGTAGGTTGATGCCTATAAATTTTGAAAGAGAATTTGATATTTTGATTGTATTCCCAGAAAGGGTTTCCACATAAATATTGTATATTAATTGTGTTATCTTGTGTGAATGGTGTTATTATGGTTATTAAGTTATATTAAGAAAAAGATTTACTTATACTAATTCACCCCCCCCATCTTAGTATAAGTGTGTGCTTAACATTATGTTATGATGTCATCCTAGTGTGGATGATCTAGGGAAAGGGGAGATGAAAGGGGTGAACGGACTGGTGAATTTTGAGGTGAGGGAGAGGGAGTATACATCACCATTATACATATGGTAATTCATACATTATAATGAGAAAGTATAAATATAACCTTCTTCAAGTGCTTGTACATTTGGGTCATGATAACAAGTTGTTGTTCTACTATTTGCTCTTATTTGAACTCGATCTCATCTAATTTTTATGATACAAAAAAGGATCTCATGTATTTTTTAATGGAATGAGAGGTCTTCAACATTGTGTGTGTGTGTCCTTGATATATACATGAGTGATTATTTAGGGATTTATTATTATGTTTCACCTTGATATTACCTTGTTTGTTTTTAGGTTATCTTTGATGCTAAGGATCTTGCTTCGAAAGCTCCTTGGAAGATGTGGTGTTATAAATTATATCTCTTCCTCCTTTGTGATAGTGTCAACTATGATAGATGTATGAGGTGTGGGAATGTTAACCATTATGATTTTTTTGGTTTTGATGCACACATATAAAGTGCACACTATTTTCTGGAAGAAAAATTATTTTTCTTCCTCCTCCTCATAGAGTTGTATTCCTATGTCTTCCAACATATACTTATACCCTTCTTCTTTGGTGACTCTAATTTGTGTGATATCATACTTATAATAAATATTTGGGATATTCATGTCATTGAGCCATGGTTTTATCCTGATTTTTTTCCTTTGGTGGTGGAGGTGGTGTTATCCTATGCATCGGTGCCTTTCTTTTACCTATAGTAGTTTATGTTGGGGTTGTAGATATCTCTAGTGATGATTGTCATTGAGATTTTTCCTATACTTATGGGTACACCACTATTGTTTTGATGTAAGGAAAACATAACTTAAAGGTGCCACCATTATTGATAATAATGTTTGTTTCCTCAAAAAATTTACTTGTGCAACTAACATGGTGATGAAGAATGGAAAGGATATGTGTGGTGCTTTAGCCAACCCATGAAGTCATACCTACACTCCATCCTAAATTTTTTTTATTTATGCATATGGTGTCAATAATTACATCACATTTATGGGCACCCTAAGTTGTAATGCAATGAGACCATATAATTTAATCCACCATTTATTGAAGTGGCCAAATTGTACATTATACTACCCTATCCTAATATAAACTAGATTCTACAAGGTGGTCACAAGCCAAAAATATCCATCAACTACAACAAGATCCAAACTTAGAGCAATAATACTAGGAACTAGTATTGGAAGTTTATGACAAGCCCAAAATATTTTTTTTATGTTGGAAACTAGCTTAGCCACTAGGAACACTGGCCAATTGAAATTCTTGTGCAACCAAATCATGCAATACATAGTTTTGATGACCCCTTTTATTCTTTGGCATGCACTTTTGGTGGTCTACATGAAATGTAATCATAGATTACTTGCACTATTGAAATTAAGGTTGATTCTCCTGGATCCTCTAACATCATTATCTATTGTGTCTAAATGAATCATAGGGCTCTTGATTTTTTATGCCAAGAGGGATTTACCTTACGTTGGAATTATTGTTTCCCTCACCATTATTGTTGCATTGATTTATATGGTAAAATACTTAGACAAGTGTATTTTACCTCACTATACTAACTTAGTTGCATCATCACCACCTCATCTAGTTGTTTAAAAGTTGGGAACTTCATCAATCACTTCGCATTTAGCCCTTGTAGCTGATGTTGCATCGATAGGGCTCCAGATTGTATAATAATGGTTGGTTTTGGGGTGAACAAAGTTATATCTATTAGATCTAGAGAAACAAATGGGTTAAGATGATAATACCTTATATCCATCAACACAACCCCTATTCACATTTCCTCCTTATGTGAGTCATTTAATAGTATGAGGAACTATGATCAACTCATTCTTGTTAAGTTATGGTGAAAATTTTGATGATTTTTTGCTTAGGTAAATATATAAATATTATATCTCAAACGTCACTTGTGATTTAGGGCATTTTAAATGTGTTTCACTATATCTGCCTTGTGTTTATATAGTTTTCCTTCATTCCACTTGTCTAACACTTGGCATTGAATTTTGTTGAGTTTTTTTCACATTGTTATGCTCTTAGTTTAATTCCATTAGTTTTTGCGATATGACCTTTGCACTTCATTAAACATGTTAATTTATTTAGGTTTTTAAAAAAAATTATGTGACATGTTGCCTTTCATCTTTTAAAAATTTACTTTATTGAACATTACTTGAGTTTGACACCTCAATTTACTTTGGTAAAGGTGAATATTTGAAGTGTTTTTTAATTAAATAATTTTTGAGTGACCATTTGTTTCACATCCTCTATACCATTTTTATCATTGCTTCATTCCCATGCTTTATTTCTTGACTGCATGTTGACTTTGTGTTGACCTTTATTCATGTTTTTCTTTCATTACTTTATTAGTTTCCTTTCATACTCTATGACATTGAATTTTTAGACTATGTTCTAATTTCCTATGATAAAGAGATCAAATTGTACACAACTACACTAAAAACATGGTAAAATATAATAAAATTTGTAAGATAAAACAAAATACCTAACTACATGGTGTTACTCAACACCCACTCAATTTTCAGCATGATATTAATAGAGATCATTGGTGGTAAGGCTTAAGCCTATAACCATTTGCATGCTCAAGAAAGATGGTTCTTTGAAGGTCCATTTGCACTATTTTTATTTGGTGTGATACTTTGTGGACGATATATGGTCATTTACACATAATGTACAATTTACCTAGATGTGCATGAAATATGATATCAAACAATAATACTATCTAATCTAAATAAAATTCTTTAAATCATAGGCTATGATCATGGCATTATTTTTTACTCTTCTTATCTATTTCCTCCATCCAAGTCACTCTCTACATATTTTCATTCATGTAAGTTAGATCTATAAACCTTTCTTTAAGTGACTCCTGATCTCCCAATCACATTATTAATGTGATTCAGAGAGTAGGAACTATATATTCCATAGGCATAACTATTTAAATTATATATACCAATTGTAAATAAGTGAATCATGTGACACATTTATAATTAGTCTTGTAAGCTCATAAGATCACAATAATTTTATTCTATAAATCATCTCTCTACTCGTTGCATATTTTGGTAAGAATAATTTCAAGGACTTTGTAGGATGCTTATGCCTTCCCATTATCTTGAGGATAATATGTTGTGCTCTTATGTGTAATATCATAAACTCTTCTATCAGAGTTTTGATAATATAATTGAGGAAGTGGATTCCTATATCACTAACCAACTTCATAGGATAATCAAATCTATTTATGATGTTATCATATAATAATTGGCTATGTATCTAGTGTTGTAGCTTGGTGTCACAATAAATTTTACATATTTTTTGAAGTAATCCATCACAGTTATTATATATATAAAATGAATATGTTTGCTTGGTTGATTAATAGGTCCTATAATGTCAACTCCCCATTATTTAAATGGTTACAGTGCTAACATGGGGTTCCACATAATTTCATCCCTTTTATTCAAATGCAAAGTTTCTTCTTTTAATTCCCTCATGTGCTTCCTCCAGTAATTATGGTCACTCATGATCCAAGGCTACTTTACCCATCACGTCATCCTTACCCATATTTTACAAATCCCATTAATAATATTTAATGGTATAGAATATGTGACCAACTAATTTTTATCTTTATCAACATAGTTTGTAGGAAAACATTATTGTTCTAGTAAATTAGCTATGTCCTCCATATTATCTTGAATCATAGAGACCTTCAATAAGTGTGAATTTGGTTATTCGTATTGTAATTATTTTGGATACTCACCATTCCTTATTTTTCTAAGATGATTAAGTCCCACATTTTCTATTTCTATTTTCACATTAATATTTAACTAAAATTCTTGGAATAACATTAGCCACCTAGATATCCTTCCACCTAGAATGGGCTTATTCACCAGATACTGTAGAGATTATTTATTTATAAATAATTAAAATGGTGTAACTAATATTTTATGCCTAAATTTATTTAGTGAAAACACCATAATAGGGCCTCTCACTTTTTTTTATCCTAATTATTTTTTATTGCTAACAAGTTATTGCTAACAAAGTGAATTGGTGATCCAAACTGTTGTCTCCCAACTTAGCCAATATAGATCCTATTGTAGTTCCTAAAGCATATAAATGAACATGAAATGGATTTATACAATTCAAGAACATTAATATTGGATTTTTTACCAACTTATACTTCAAATACACAAAAGATACCTAACACTCAACAATCCATTCAAACTTTGTATCTTTATGTAATAATCTCTCCATTGGTGTGGATATAGATATGTACCCTTTAATGAGCTTGTATTAATACCATGTATGTTTGTGTAAGTATCACACTTTAGTAGATATTACAGGAGGTGGCATACTCACAATCACTATTATTTTGGATTGGTTCACCAAAAATACCATTATTACATACTATGTGACTCAAGATAACATTAAACATTATAAATAACAAGCACTTTTTCAAATTTAACATAATGCATAGATCTCAACTTCATTATAACATGAGTCACAACTTGGATAATTTTATTTAAATAAGTAAAATATATCCCAATCATCAAGATAGACATCTAGAAAATAATGGATGAAATATTTGAATGTAATGACCACAACCCTAGAGAAAACAATATGATCATTCTTCAAACCAAATGCCATTAATTTATATGTGCATCCCCATTCCATTGTGAAGGTGTTTTTATCCTAACTTTAGGTTGAAATAAGTATATGATGGTATCCATTGAAGCCACATGTGAAGGAATAGACTTCATGCCCTATAATTGACTCAATTTAGTCTATTGAGGAAATTGAAAATAAGTCATTGATTTAGGCATCATTTAATGCCATGTAGTCCCCACAAACTTTGATTTCCCCTCACTTTCAGGGTTGAACCACCATTATACTTACCTAATATACATTTTATACAAGATAAAAAAATCCCTTCTTCCTACATCCAATCAATTTCAGCCTTAACTTTACACTTCATATTGGGATTTAGCCCAAATGGGCACTTTTTGATAGACTATGTCTACTCTTTAAATTCTATGTGCATCTCTCCTAATGACATATCTCCTCCCTTGTTTGAACAAAATGATTATTAATTAGACTAATTTCTTTTTAACATGAAAATCAAACCAAAATAATATAAAACTAACATCCTATGTGCATGTCCTTAGATTGGGAAAGGTCTAAGAAGTGATAAACAAATAAATAGAAGACACAATCAAATGATTATACCATCCTCATAGATGTCTAATTATATCCATATTTTAAATCTGTATTGACCCAAATATAATTTTTTAAGTCTTTATAAATGTCATGAAATAATTTGGGCAACATCTCCCCTTGTGCTATGCATTATTGTATGAGAAATTTGGAAGAAATGGTTGAAGATTTTTTAAAGATTTGACAACATAAGTTTAGCACAAACAACGTGTATACAAGGGAGAATGGCATATCCATTTATAGACTTGTTGAGTGAATATGGACTACCCATCTTAGATTGATATGGAGTGTGGAAAATGAGTCCTCACCTTCATAAATGTGAGAGGTTGAGATTGTAAGAGGTCCAAATTATGAAGTTTTAGAGTGATTAAGAATTTGGCTTGAATGTGTAATAGGGATGTAATATATGTCATAAACCTTGATTATACACCATTAATTTCTCTTTTAATTGCCTTGGAAAGTAGGAGATTGAATGAATTTTTTATTGGCAACTTGTTAGGTGATGAGGATATTAGGAAATATTTGATTTTCATATATTTATGACATATATTGACTATACACCATTAATTTCTCATTTAATTGATAGGTGATGAGGATATTAGGAAATATTTGATTTTCATATATTTGTGACATATGAATTCCATGCAACCTCATTTTTAGAATAAGTTTAATTATCCTAATCAATAAATTAACTAATTAATTTTTTTTTTCCTTTTTTAGTCTGATTTGCAAGGTTTGATTTACTTGGTTTAATATGCCAAATGATACATTTGTATGAAGGGGACCAATTTTGGGATGTTGATGATGGATTAGATTATTCGATTCAGTGTATTTCCCCAATCAGGTATGCACCAATGTGTTACAAAGTATTTATATTAATTTTTTTTATAATTTGAAATATTTTAATGATTTATAGTTTAATTTATACCTTATTGTGAGAAATTGTTTTGATTTGCAATTTAAACATGGAAGTGATTAAAATGGAGTGTCTAAATTTTTCTCCTATTTGAAAGGGTGTTGCAAGACACAAATGAAGTAATGTATTTTCAAAGATTAAAAAAGATGTTAAAAATATTTGATAATGATTGGAGAATTATGTGTTCATGTTTTATTAATTATTGTTTGATTTACTAAAAATTAGTTCACAATGATGCCCTGGATGCCCCTAAAGGGAGTGGTCAAAAATAATGTTGATGGACTAGCCCTCAAAGAGAAGAATAATGAAACATTCTACAGTAGAAGAGGCTGAGAAATAGAGAAAATAGGTCAAAACATGACAAAGTATCCATAAAATTGCCTCTTAGGAATAATAATGATGATTACTCTATGGGTGAGATTAACCCATTTGAGTTAAAGCTTGCATGCTTTTAATTATGAAGATTTTAAATTGATTCTCCCTAAGCAGGGTAGATTGGGAAAACATAGAACCCAAACTAAGTTATATACTGTGAATTACCCCAATTACAGTGGATCTGGGGAAAATATCCCTACAAAGTTACACTATTGACTTGTCCCAAGAAGGGTGGGTTGGGGAATGATTTATCCCAATGAAAAGTTGAACACTTTTATTTTTCCCAAACATGACAAAATCTATGAGATTGGATGAAGAAATAAATGACTGAATTGCCCCAAGTAAGGTGAATTGATTGACTACTTGGTAGATTAAATTACAAGCCTAAATCATACATTTAACTTATTGCATGAATTTTTATGTGTTGATGGTATAAAGAATTTTTAGAGAATGAAGAAGATGCAAAAAATAGGCACAAAAGGATGCCCCAAATGATGAAAATAATGATTGAAAAATGATGTGATATTGATTAAATAATGATGTGATTAGATTCATAGATAATTATATAAATAATGGATGAGAAGAGGATTGTTAGTGAGAATAAATAGATGACAGAAAGAAGGGTAAGAACGGTTGAACTGAGCTCAAAAAATCTATGACTGAGCATTGCCTACATAGTTTAAATAGACCTCAACTTTCTATAGTTCTCCCAAAAGGGAGGAATATGAATAAATGGATGAAGATATATGATGATCTGATGTTGATAAATGTCAAATAGGGATGAGATGATTTGATTTGAAAAGGGGTGATTTTATAAGGGGGTAAATATCAATTGTAGCATGGCATTATATATAAAAATCAAACACTTAATGTTTGATGTAGCACATGAGGGTATGTACCATGATATATAAAATCATGATGACTTAGCCCCAATGTGCATAAGGATTGACCCTCGATATATATATAAATGACACAAATGCACCATGATATGGAAAAATAAAGATGACTTTGTTATCATATGCCAATGGATGGAATAAATAAAAACACATGATATGAGACACCATGATATGTAAAAACCATGATGACACTGTATGCATATGTATTGATTCAAGGCACATTAGGAAAAGAAAACAAACAATCAAAAAAGTAAACATGCACAAACTAATAAAAATAATATAAAGCATCTTGTCATTTAATAAAGTCAATATCCACATGTGAAGGCTCAATAATATTGATAGTTATATGCTTCCCAAAAGAAAGGATACATGTAAGTGGATTGATTGGGAAAAAAATCCCAAAATAATTTGCATGTTTTGATTTCACCAAACAAGGTGAAAGCTACTATCTTGGATTGATGACTTTTATTTTATCCAAACAAGACATATTTGGGAAGGACAAATCCCCAAAATTTTGAATGATTAGATCATGGACTAAATAATGGATTATTGACTAGATGAGGATAAGACAAATGTTTTATATTTTGTTGTTTTAAATCTCTCTAGGAGAGTTTTGTCCATTTCTAACTTTTAGGATTTTTTCAATTTTATAATTTTCTTGGCTTTTTTAATTTTATGATGTTTTTTGGATTTTTAGAATAAGAATGTATAAGGGCTACTATCAAAGGGAAAACCTTTTCTAGCACTGAGATGGGATATGATAATGAATGGAATGGATCAAAGATGATGTTGGATGAAAATGGATGATTATGGGAGATGATGACTAGGAACGGATGAGGGATGTCAAAGGACCATGTATTATGGGAACCAAGTTTTTAGTCATCGAATTACACTTTAGATGATATACCAAGGTGTTTCCCAAAATAGGGCTCAAAAAAATTGGATAGGATTGGATGGAAAAAATGGCTCAAATGGGATGGATAAGGATGCAAATGGGGCTAAACCTAAGTGTTGAGGTACTTATAAACAACAAAGTATTTGCACATGATTCTATAAACCTAGTTTTCATCATAATACTTGCCCAAAATGCCATAGGAATGGTTTTCACCAATGAACAAATTATTTATCTTTTTGTTTTTATTTTATTTGACATCTCAACTCATTGGAGGATTATGAGATACATAATTCACACCCTTTATGATCTTTAGGTATGAAATCTATAGATGTCATCATGGAATTTGTTGGTTTCTAAGTTGGCATCTTCTATATTTATCAAAATGTGTCATAGACCTATAAAAGATGGTGTTGCCAATGAGGGTGAAGCATAAGTTTTATTGGATGTAAGATGTTTGTTAATTATGTGAAGTATTCAAAAATGGGATATGATCATGATGTGAAGGTGGATTAGGACAAACAATCCCATGTTACATGAAAATGAGAATTTCTACCTGAAGTTTGATTTTCATTTTGGTCAAACAATAACTCAAAGAGGTTTTCACTAAGGAACTTGGATTTTTGAATTTTTAAATTTTGATTATTATTATGCCATATTTTCTCACTCGAGGTTTCACTAAGGGAATTTTATGTTGGATTTATAGGATTTTGATTTTTGTTTTCCCATAGTGCCTCAATAAAGGCTTCATTAGGGGATCCGATGTTTTAATTTGATAGTCTCATAGTGCCTCAAAAAGGGTTTCACTAGGGGATGTTATTTTTTTTTACCATCCCATAGTTCCTAAAATAAAGTTTCACTAGGGAATACTAATTTTGGATTTTAAATTTCTTGTAATTCTTCAAATAAGTTTTCACTAGGGAATGACGATTTTGGATTTTAACTTTCTAAATTTTTAGATTAATTTTGGTTGAGGAGCTATTGATGTTCTTTGAGATATGATGATGCATATTTGGACTCTTCGGATAGGATGCCAGTCATGAATTCTAAAATTTCTTGTTTGTGATGGAAGAATGCTAATGATAATTGATTTTGATAGTCCCAATCAAGAGATGTAGAAGATTGACTACTTGGGAAGGTAGTGGGGATAAAAATGTTGTTAAAAATAATAATGGCATCATGGTCCTCCTAGGGATTATGAATGAAGCATGTGTCAATGTTGGATGAAGCTTCATTAGAATATTTAAAGTGTCAGGAACACCTTAATTTTTCTTCATAGATGGTTTTTAGAAGATGCATGAAAACCTTTGTGTGTGTGTGTGTGTGTGTGTGTGTGTGTGTATGGATTAGTTTGATGAGTCTTGATCATAGAGGCCAAGGACTCTACCTTTGTAGTTCATGATTCAAAGGATTTTTATTTTTATATGATATTTTTTTATTTTAAAATAATTTTTGGGGTGTCCATCCATAACTTTGAAAAAATATTGTTGTTAAAGTTCTTCATCTATGAAGAGGCCAAATTTGATAAATGATGTTTTAACAAACTAATAGGATATTTATAATTTCTCTTTATGTTAGGCCTATCCAAATGGAAGGTAGTTTAATATTTATTATATACAATTATAATTTCCACATGAGGCATAAGGCATTGGGTGATGGATGGTAGGTCAAAGCGGGTTTGACCAATGATGGGCTGGATTAAAATAGGTTGGTCAAATACTAGTTGACCAAGGATGGGTAATATGTCAAGTGATGATTCATCAAAGATTGGATCATCAATATGGATCCTTCATTAAATATGGTTCTTTTATTAAATATGGGTGATCCAACAATGGTTTAGGATTGGCCAAAGATGGGTGATTCGATAAAATGTCAAAGATGGGTGGTTTGACAAAAACATTGAATATGGGTGGTTGGACAGAAAAATTGAAGATGGTTTAGTAATATTATTATATTAATAATAAGATATACTAATTCATAGTATATAATATATCTTTTACTTAATCAAATTAATTTCAACCACTTAGTCACACATTCAAAATATGCAATAAAATTGAAAGCAATAACATGCACCACATGTGAGAGAGAGAGAGAGAGAGAGAGAGAGAGAGAGAGAGAGAGAGCAGATTTTACATGGAAACCCAAAGTATAAAAAACCATAGAGAATAATCTCAAGTATATAAATGAGCACCAACTCAAGTTTACAATGTTCACAATCACCAGCTTGTAGGATCACCAACCCCTTTACTTACCACCAACACAATAATGGTTTGTGAGCACCCACCCATAGGAGCACCAACCCCTTTTGTGTATAAAACACCACTATCTCTCAATGTTACTTTCTCAACAAATGATATCACACTACTATATCTCTTCTCTTTTCTCTACTCTCCTTTTCTCTTCTCAACTAGATAAAATAATTCACTTCCATACATCAAAATGACTTCCCAAGCCTCCTTTTATAGCCTTCCAAATGACCTTTGGCATTCACCCTTTGAGACCTTTCCATTCAAATATAAAATGGCATCAAAATTGTCTTGCATGACCCTTCAAATTCCTCAATGTGACCCTTCATGGGAAAATACACCCTTTCCCTCTTTTGTCTTTATCTGGTGACTCTTCAAATTCCTCAAGGTGACCCTTCATGGGAAAATGCATCCTTTCCCTTTTTTGTCTTTACTTGGTGACTCTTTGACTTCCTCATGGGCCCTCTTTTGTCTTTTTTCAACCAAAAATATATTATTTAATATTTAATTAATATTAACACACTTTATCCAAGATATGAACATTAAAAACTCCTTTAGACATTAAATGTTATATTTCTAGACTTTTGACATCAATGACAATATTTCCAATAATATCTCCCTTTGTTATTGATGTCAACCTTAAAATAAAACTATAACATTCTAAAAACCTATACTATACATGCCAACCTAAAATTAAGACCTGCACAAACTACAAATTGAACTAACTAAAAACATATATTAACTCCCCCTTACTTGTAGCATCATATTGTCTCAACCTGTTCCTATACCTATTCTTGTATTTCTCCCCCTTTGACATCAATGGCAAAGATTTTTTCCAAGAGATAACACTTAGCTCCCCCTCAATTGATATACAAATTAATTTTTCAACTCACCTTCATGACTTTCTTGTCATGCAACACAACCAAGAACTAACAGCATCCACCATGCTTCATGTTTTTTGTAAAGTGTCTCCTTGAAGTCTAGAAGAGACACCCCATAAAAATGGTCCTTAAAAAATTGAACTCGGGAGATACCCACATCTCCTCTGTTACTTCCTTGATCTTCTTGCATTCATAAGACTGATTTCTTTCTCTTAGAATCCGTTTAGGCATGTCTAGCTTATTTGACTCACTAACCTCAACATCCATGATGTTGTTCATATTCTCAACTCTTTCAAGTGTCTTATCTTGACAAGGCTCATGATCAAATGTAATAAGAGATTCTATTTGATCTGTAGGCTATTTAGGACTAGTATTCACTATATTTCCTGATAACAAGAGTTCCACATAGTCCTTCCTATCTGATTCTTTCTCCACTGTAGCAAGTAATCTATTCTCACTCTTAAACTCAACCTAATCAACCTTTATTGTCTCAAGTCTCAAAACCTAATTTTGTCCCTTCTCATACCTTATAGGGTCTTTGTATCCCTTAACATATCTTAAGGATCTCTTTACTCTATTTAGACATAATTTAGAAATATGGTCAACCTTATGATAACAAAATCAAACAACATTTATCATACCTTTTACTTGAAGATGACTAAAATATCTCTTTAACTGATTCCTTCTCCTCAAACATTCTCTTGCCCTATGACCAATATTATGACAAATAAAACAATGTCCATGAAAAGAATTGAAAAACTTGACAACATTGGGCTGCCTGATTGGCTTCTTTAATTTGCCTTTAAAATTTGCATCCTTCTCACCTTGGACTAGTATATCATGATCTTTATCAACCTTAATTATGAGCCTCTCATGTTTTTCCTTCAAATAACCTAACTCAACCTTCAACTGATTACACTCTTCTTCTCTTGATTTCAAACTTGAATATGCAACCTCTCACTGATTCTTAAGATCCTGAATAAGCATCTTATCTTCTTTTGCTTCTATATCCAACTTAGAATCTAAGATACACACCTATTATTTAAGAGCCTTGACCATATATTTCAACTCTTTCTTATCATTCTTTAACTACTTCCCCATCATGCTTTCCCTGATCTACCTTCAAGTTGTTAAACTCTTTCCAAAGGAACCTACTCTAATACCAATTATTAAGCACATGATATATTGATTCACAGTATATCATATATCTTTTACTTAATTAAATTCATTTACTTTAACCACTTAGTCACACATTCAAGATATTCAATAAAACTAAAATTAATAACATACATCACATAAGAGAGAGAGAGAGACCCAATTTTACGTGGAAACCCAAAGTGGGAAAAACCAGAGACAACAATCTCAAGTATATAAATGAGCACCAACTCAAGTTTACAATGTTTGCAAGCACAAAATTTTAGGAACACCAGCCCATTTTTTGAGTACCAACACAATAATGATTTTTGATCACCGACCCACAAGAGCACCAACCCCTTTTGTTTATAAAACACCACTATCTCTCAATGTTGTTTTCTCAGCAAATGATAGCACACTACTATATCTCTTCTCTTTTCTCTTCTCTACTCTACTCTTCTTAGCTAGATAAAATCATTCACTTTCATACATCAAAATTGCCTCCCAAGCCTCATTTTATAGACTTATAAATGCCCTTTGTCATTCACCCTTTGAGACCTTTCAATTCACATATAAAATGGCACCAATCTTGTCTTGCATGACCCTTCAAATTCCTCAAGGTGACCCTTCATGGGAAAATGCATCCTTTCCCTCTTTTGTCTTTATCTGGTGACTCTTCAAATTCCTCAAGGTGACCCTTCATGTAAAATGCATCCTTTCCCTCTTTTGTCTTTACTTGGTGACTCTTTGACTTCATCATGGGCCCTCTTTTATCTTTATGCAACCAAAAATATATTCATTAATATTTAATTAATATTAACACACTTTAGCCAAGATATGAACATAAAAAACATCTTTAGACATTAAATTCTATATTTTTATAATTTTGACATCAATGATAATATTTATAATAATATCCCCCTTTGTTATTGATGGCAACCTTAAACTAAAACTACAACATTTTGAAAACTTGTACTGCACATGCCAACTTGAAACTAAGACTTGTACAAACTACAAACTGAACCAACTAAAAACATATAGTAACTCCCCCTTACTATAGCATCATATTTTCTCAACACGTTCATATACCTATTCTTGTATTTCTCCCCCTTTGACATCAATGGCAAAGAGTTTGTCCCAGAGCTAAAACTTAGCTCCCCCTCAACTGATATACAAATTAATCTATCAACTCACCTTCATGACTTTCTTGTCATGCAACACAACCAAGACCCAATAGCATCCACCATGCTTAATTTTTTTATGTAAAGTGTCTCCTTGAAGTCTATAATAGACACCCCATACAAAGGTTCCTATAAAAAAATGAACTCAAGAGATGCCCACATCTCCTCTATTACTTCATTGATCTTCTTGCATCCATAAGACTAATTTCTTTCTCTTAAAATCCGTTTAGGTATATCTAACTTCTTTGACTCACTAACCTCAACATCCATGATGTTTTTCATCTTCTTAGCTCTTTCAAGTGTCTTATCTTGAAAATACTCATGATCAAATGTAATAAGATATTCTATTTGATCTGTAGGCTGTTTAGGACTAGCATTCACTATCTTACCTGATAACAAGAGTTCCACATAGTCCTTCCTATCTAATTCTTTCTCCACTATAACAAGTAATTTATTCTCACTCTTAGACTCAACCTGATCAACCTTTACTGTCTTAGGTCTCCAAACCTAAGTTTGGACCTCCTCATACCTTATAAGGGCTTTGTATCCTTTGACATACCTTAAGGATCTCTTTACTCCATTTGGACATAATTTAGCAATATGGCCAATCTTATGACAACAAAAGCAAATAAAATTTATCATACCTTTTGCTTGAAGATGAATTAAATCTCTCTTTGATTGATTGATTCTCCTCAAACATTCTCTTACCCTATGACCAACATTATGATAAACAAAATAATGGCCATGAAAAGAATTGGAAAACCTGATGGTATTGGGCTACCTGATTAGCTTCTTTAATTTGCCTTTAAAATTTGCATCCTTCTCACCTTGGACTGATATTTTATGATCTTTCTCAACCTTGATTATGAGACTCTCATGTTTGTCCTTCAAATAACCTAACTCAACCTTCAATTGATTACACTCTTCTTCTCTTGATTTTAAACTCGAATATGCAACCTCTCACTGATTCTTAAGATCTTGAATAAGCATCTTATCTTCTTTTGATTCTATATCCAACTTAGAATGTAAGATACAAACCTATTCCTTAAGAACCTTGACTATATATTTCAACTCTTTATTCTCCTTCTTTAACTACCTGGCCATCATGCTTTCCCTGATCTACCTTCAAGTTGTTAAACACTTTCCAAAGGAACCTAATCTAATACCAATTATTAAGCATATGATATACTAATTCACAATATATCATATATATTTTACTTAATAAAATTCCTTTAATTTAACCACTTAGTCACACATTAAAGATATGCAATAAAACTAAAATCAATAACATGCATCACATAAGAGTGAGAGAGAGAGACTAGATTTTACGTGGAAACCTAAAGTGGGAAAAACCACGAAGAACAATCTCAAGTATATAAATGAGCACCAACTCAATTTTACAATGTTCACAAGCACCAAATTGTAGGAACACCAACCCCTTTATTGAGCACCAACACAACAATGATTTGTGAGCACCCACCCATAGGAGCACCAACCCCTTTTGTGTAAAAAACACCACTATCTCTCAATGTTGCTTTCTCAACAAATGATAGCACACTACTTTATCTCTTCTCTTTTCTCTTCTCTCATCTTCTCTTCTCATCTAGATAAAATAATCAATTTCATACATCAAAATGGCCTCCCAAGCCTCATTTTATAGCCTTCCAAATGACCTTTGGCATTCACCCTTTGAGACCTTTCAATTCACATATAAAATGGCTCCAAACTTGTCTTGCATGACATTTCAAATTCCTCAAGGTGACCCTTCACGGTAAAATTTATCCTTTCCCTCTTTTGTCTTTATTGGTGACTCTTCAAACTCCTCAAGGTGACCCTTCATGAAAATGCATCCTTTCCCTCTTTTGTCTTTACTTGGTGACCCTTTGACTTCTTCATGGGCCTTTTAATATTAACACACTTTAGCCAAGATATGAACATTAAAAATACATTTAGACATTAAATTCTATATTGCTAGACTTTTGACATCACTGAAAATATTTCTAACATGATCTTGATTTGGAAGTAGATGAGTCTGATTATGATCCAGAAATGGATCTTGATATATCCATAATGAGTGATTCTCAGACTTGGATGTAGTTGGGTCTTCAATAGATGATATATTTTGGAAGTGTAATGCCATAATATGGTTGGATTATTGGATTTTTTATAGCACTAGTTTTGGATTAGATTTTGGACTAGTGGATGAAGTGTCAAAAAGGAAGGCTATGTGGCATACTTGTTGGCTAAGCTGGAAGATTTGGTCTATTACATCTTGATAAATATATAAGGATGTTATAACTAGATTAGGATTGTCAGAGTCATTAAGATTATACCCAAACTTGTTTTGAGATGCCATGATTTATATTACATTAGATTTGATTTAATTTGGGCTCAAATATTTATTTGGTCAAAGAGACCTTGGAAATTTGATTTTTTATTGAATTTGGTCAAAGTTGAACTGATTTGAGGATTTGATGTTTCATGTGATTAGCCCCAAATAGGGTAGATTAATTTGATGTTTGATTTACCTCAGATTGGATTTTGGATGGTGGATTTGATTCAAATGAGAGAAAAGATGGATGTTATGAATTTTTCATTCCCAATTGACATGTGGGAGATTGAATGGAAAGACAAGATGTGATTTTGAATGGTTGATTTTTAAATTGATGGACCTTGGTCAAAGTTGATCTGACTTAGATATTTTTTATGTTTAATATGATTAAGCTCAAATTATATTTTGATGTTATATTTGATTCAAATGGGAGAAAAGATGGATGATGTGACTTCATTATTTTCAACTGATAGGTGTGAGAGACTAAATGGAAAGATGAGATGTGTTTTAAATTATTCATTAAGAATTTATTTGGTCAAAGTTAAGTTGATTTAACTTTATTTTTATTTTTGACTTTAGAAGTAGATTGTACTTGGTCAAAGTTCATTAGATTTGTCTTGATTGGACTTGGTCAAAGTTGACTAAATTTAACTTGATTGTTTAACTTAGATCAAAGTTGACCTAACTTAAATTTTTAAATGGATTTGTTCAAAGTTGACTACATTTGATCTATTTTTAAGTTTGGTCAAAGCTAACTAGATTTGAGCTGATTGATTGACTTTGGTCAAAGTTGACCTTACTTGAATTTTGAATTAAATTTGGTCAAAGTTGACTTGATTGGAATTGATTAAAATTTTAAACATGGAAATTTTGACTTTGAATTTTTAATCATAGGAATCCAAGAAGGGAGGTTAGTATAGTATTAGTTTAAGCAATAAAACATACTAACACTTACACTCCTAGTCTAGATACTAGGGAGAAATTAGTAACAAAAGATAAATGAAATAACAATAGAAACATAAAAAACATTAACCCTTTTACCTTCCTTGAAAGCTATAAATGCTTTGTTGAGTGGCTTGCTCATCTTGTGCATCAAGAAGCCTTTGGAAATGAAGCTTGTTGGCTTGTGATTGCTTGGCTGAAGATTTGTGCATGGTAACACTAATTGCAAGGCAATTTTGGCATTATAACACTATATGAAATATCTTGTTTCTCTCCAAATTTGAATTATAACTTTGGCTTATGAGAGCTTAAAAATGAATAGGCATGGCATTGTATTTATAGCCTTAGGAATTAATTCTCACCCAAGGTGAATTAAGGTATAGTTTAGACATGGAATGAGTTCAAACTAACCCTAGGTGAGTCAAAACTAACTCTAGTAGAGTTAATAGTTATCAAGTAATTATGATTTTTAATTACTAGGAATGGCTCTTAAAATTATAAATTTTAGGATATTTTCAAAGAGCTTGACAACTAATAAAGGTAATGATGAAAGGCTTGGATATTTTGAATTTTAAATTTCCTTTTTTTAGATATTCATTAATTTTAAATGGATAATTCAACTAAGAATTTAATATTATTTAATTTCTTAATTAATTAAGATTAGATTTTAGCTCTTTCTATATTTGATTAAGTGTGCAAGTGCCCCACTTAATAGGTCCATAGGCCAAATTGACTGTTGTGATGGTGCAAGGTGATTATGGATGAATCTGTGAGAGGTTATTGTTGTATACGATAGGATACCCAAATTAGGGATGTCTCAACATGATTCTAAGATTTGATGAATGATATGCAAGCAAATTTAGAACATTTAGTGATTCTTAGGCTTAATTTACAATAGTTGGTAGGAATTGATATGAAGTCTGGTCAAAAGTGAGTTATGGCCAATTTTAGGTGTCTACAGTTGGGTCTTTAGTAGATGATGGCCCTTGGAGGGGAAATGGCATAATATGGTTAGACTATTGGATTTGTTAGAGCACTAGGTCTGGATTAGATTTTGGACTAGTGGATGAAGTGTTAAGAAGTGAGGTTATGTGGCATACTTGTTGGCTAAGCTAGAAGATTTAGTCTGTTACATCTTGAATAATGAATGAGGATGTTATAAATGCATTAGGATTATGAAAGTCATTAAGATTCTACCCAAACTAGATTTTAGATTCCATGATTTAGATTACATTGGATTTGATTTAATTTGGGCTCGATTGCTGATTTAGTCAAAAGAGACCTTGAAATTTTGACTTTTTATTAGACTTGGTCAAAGTTGAATTGATTTGATGCTTTGATATTTCATGTGATTGGCCCCAAATAAGGAATATTAATTTGATGTTTGATTTACCTCAAATTGTATTTCAAAGGGTGTATTTGATTCAAATCAGAGAAAGGATGGATGTTATGAATTTTTCATTCCTAAATGACATGCATGAGTTATTAAATGGAAAGACAAGATGTGATATAGAAATTAATGGATCTTGGTTAAAGTTAACCTGATTTAGATATTTTTTATGTTTAATATGATTAAGATCATATTATATTTTGATGTTGGATTTGATTCGAATGGGAGAAAGGATGGATGATGTGACTTTGTTGTTCCCAACTGATAGGTGTAGGAAATTGAATGAAAAGATAAGATGTGTTTTGAATTATTGATTTGGAACTGATGAAATTGGGTCAAATTTGACATAATTTAACTTTGTTTTAATTTTTTAATTTACACTTAGATTGTACTTGGTCAAAGTTCATTAGATTTGACTTGATTAGACTTGGTTAAAGTTGACCAAATTTAACTTAATTGTTTAACTTAGATCAAGTTGACCTAACTTAAATTTTAAATTAGATTTGTTCAGATTTGAATACATTTAACTCTATTTTTAAGTTTAGTCAAAGTTGACTGGATTTGACTTGATTGATTAACTTTGGTCAAAGTTGACTTGACTTGAATTTTGAATTAAATTTGGTCAAATTTGATCAAATTTACTTGATTGAAATTCTCAACATGGAAAGTTTGACTTTGAATTTTTAGAAGTTAGACTTTGAAAAATGTTTGACTTTAGAATATTTGATTTTAATTGACTTGGAATGTTTGACTTTTATTTTAATATTGACTTTATAATGTTTGACTTTTTATTTGAAGATTGACTTTATAATGCATGTATGGATAGTGATCAAACGACCAATGTATCATCCTCTTATAAAAATAAAATGTAATTTACTTTCAATTATGAGGAATGAATGCTCTTTAAAGATACATTGTATCTTGTCTTGTCCAAAGATTTAAATATAATTATGCATTATTTTTTAACATAATTTTCCTTTCAAACCCCACATAATTTAACCAAGATTTGGAGCATACACAACTTGAATTCCTTGACACCTAAATTAAATCCAAAGTTAAGTTTACCTCTATTTTTGAAAAAATTGTTACATCCTGATTTCCTTGCTAAGAAAACCTACATGATTATCGGTGGATATTTATAGTTATCAACTTGATTTAATTATTATTATTTAAGCTGAGTTATATGTTATTATGGGATAATTTAATATTACTTAGATTACATGATTGCATTGCTATGAGTTAGCTATAGTATATATTCTTTACATTG
Organism: Torreya grandis; assembly: GCA_037957365.1. NCBI lineage: Eukaryota > Viridiplantae > Streptophyta > Pinopsida > Cupressales > Taxaceae > Torreya > Torreya grandis. Next base: position 90,495 of record JARHVA010009160.1, on the reverse strand, counting down.
TGAATTATGTTGATTTGTTATTTAGTATTATTTTATGATATACATGTCATGGTCTTATGGACTAACTACCTATTTATCGTGAGTTGGATGTAGGAGAAATTCATCCCTCAGATCATGATGGAGGGAGAGCATCATCAAAGAGAGTGTTGTAGATGGAGTTGTTGGGGGACAACAGAGGAATGAATAAAACCCTACACACATCACATTAAATAGTACATACTAGATGCATATTAAAATTATAAATGTTAGCATGTTTCTGATGATTGATTGCATTTAGAATTATTTACATATGGTTATCTTAGTGTAACAATGATGTGTAATTAATCTTATGTGTTTTTGTTATGTAGTACTTTTATTAAGTCATTATAATTAGTTTTATGCATTGAAATGACTGTGTGTGTGTGTGTGTGTGTGTGTGTGTGTGTGTGTGTGTGTGTGTGTGTGTGTGTGTGTGTGTGATTAAGTCATATTATTATTAATTAGCAAATATAGTCTAATAAATGTGTAAATAGGGGAAAAGTAGAAAAAGGGAATAAAATAAAAAGAAAAGAAATGACAAGTTAAAAGAAGGGATAAGCTTTTTAATAAAAGATGAAAATATTTAAAAAGAGAAAAAAAAGATAGTGATTTAGTGACTTAGGATTAAAATATTAAAAAAAAAGATAAGTCCATGAAATTAAAGAAAAAGAAGTGTTGCATAAATGGGAGATATTCATGCAAAGGAAGAAGTAGGGAGGAGGGTAGCAACATGAAGGAAAGAGGAGAGAGAAAATTGGAATAGAAGATAGCAAAGCATGCAAGAGATGTGAAATTGGTTCAAGAAAAATTGTCTGCATCATGCCACTTTAGCATTGGACATACTAGTGGCTTGGTGGTTTTGTTTTAGATTTTTTAAATTTTTTTGTATAAAATATTAGTGAGTTACTCTGATTGGTCAATATTGATCCTAGTTCAACTTGAAAATTTAAAACATACTATGAACTCAGCTTTAGGATAATACTTTTATGAATATTCATTACGTCATTAAAGCATATTAAACTAAATAACCTCAGCACTAAATGTCTCTATCACATAGATATCAAAGAACACTAAAGTCTATTAAATACATTCTTAAAATAGTTAGCAAATAAATTTGAACTTCACCCAATCTTGTCTAGATGTCTGACAGAAGAAAATAGGGCTCAATTTCAAGGTATAAAATGAAGTTGGGCATACAATGATATGGTGTGACATGAATAAGTTTGACATTTTATGAATTATTAAGTGATTTGTATATTTTAAGTCAGTGATTTAAGCTATATATGACTAATTATTTATGTATTTTATCACGAATACAGTGAACTATTATACAAGCCATTACTAGTAGATATGCTCTAATTATTAACTAATATGCAACATTTTGAGACAAGCTATATGGATCTTGTTGATGATCTATGTGGAATGGTAAATTTCAAGTCTTGTGTGTGTGTGTGTGTGTGTGTGTTATCTCATCAATAATAATATGGAAGATTATATTGTTACTACTATTGTGACTATCATATGCTCTATCTTAGTGTTTTATTATAGTAATAACAACCATAATATATATATATACATACATATATATATACATATATATATATACATATATATATACATATAGATATATATATACATATATATATATATATATGTATATATATATATATATGTATGTATGTATATATATCCACCACTCCACTATCAACCCCCTCTCGATCTAGTTGATCACATTTATGATGTATTTAATTGATATCCTACTTCACGAGTTCTCCTTCCATGGCATGAAATGAGTAGTGAGTTTGTATTCATTTCCAAACTAGGAAGGGTTGAATTGAAACACTATTTATATTCCCTCATAATGCTCTATATATAGTTGTGACTATCTTCTCGAGACCACTAGGAATGAGAGTTAGTCAGTGAATAAAAGATATATCAGTGACTTATATTATATTTATTCATCAATTTGCATTGTATTACATATGAAACAAATAAATAATTGAAATGTTCAAACTGCAGTGACATATACCTATAAGGGGACAATCTATATAGTGTCTATAGATTTAAATTGCAATTAATTCCATATTATAAATCTATGAAATGTATAGTGTGTAAATCCTTTATTAAATAAATCCATACATGTAATAAGTAGATTCACAAACTATATAGTTATATACAATGATATAAATACATAACAATAAACATTGAATATATATGCAACTCTATGACCATTATATATGTTCATAATTATATGTATTGAGATTTGGCCATTCAGAATTTATACAGTAGATCATTATGTTCATGAAGTTATATAATTTATATATCAATTTATATGTAATGAGTATAAGAAAGATGAACTATGATTTTTAATCGAATATAATGCGTATATAATCCAATGTGATCATGATTCTGAAATAACTAAAAGAACCATAAGTGTATATAAGTGGTGATATTGCTTAGCCAAGTAAAGTCAAGAATAATCAGGATGACATTTATAAGTTTATGCTTATGGTATATCGGTAGGTTGATGCATTATGGAATACACATCATGCTTATAATACATATTATAGGTGTATAATGGAATACCACTGCTAAGTCAGTATTATGTTAACAATCTTAATATAGGTGCATGCTAAGTATAGGAATATTATTACACCTAAAATATAAATAAGATATCCTTTATTTGATTATAGTCCAGTTATAAGGAATTTAATGTTAACATATGATATCCTATACTGGTTAATGTTATAGTGTTAGCTAGATTATCTTGATAGCTAATTATATTATCTTCACATATAACTAGATAGTTATTTAATTCTTATACCGGTTAATGTTATAGGGTTAGCTAGATTATCTTCATAGCTAATTATATTATCTTCATATATAAATAGATAATATATCTATCGATAATGTATGTGTGAGCAACCTTAGCTTAGTATACTTAAAGTACTATAAGAGATAATAATGTCACACACACACACACACACACATTCTTGTATTTAGCATATCAAGCTGAGAGGGAAAAAACAATATGATATTTAACTTAGTCCTTAATCCAAATGATCTCATATATATGTATGTATGTGTGTGTGTGTGTGTACACACACACACACACACACATATGAGATCATCTGGATCAAGGACTAAGTTAAATATCATATTATGTGTGCCCTCACACACACACACACACACACACACACACACACACACACACACACACACACACACACACACACACACACACACACACACACACACACACACACACACACACACACACATGAGATCATCTGGATCAAGGACTAAGTTAAATATCATATTATGTGTGCCCTCTCAGTTTGATATGTTGAATACAAGACTCTTCATTCATAAGTATACTTGTATTACTAAAAGTTGATCTAGTGGCTAGTGGATTGGTATACGCAATGATTGTTCCATTAATAGTTACTATATTTATGAATTATATGTATTGTTAATGATGAATATATTTTAACACAGTCTAATTATACATATTGAGAATTATTGGTTAGTGTATTATATATTGATCCATTGTAAACTTGTGTACGATATGTACCATGGGTGTACTAATATGTATGAGGGCGTATACATATATAGATTATGTATATAAATACATTGGGATACATGCCTATAACATGGATTTTGAGTAGCATATTGTCATGGCTTAGGTGATTCATATATCTTTGTACTTGATGAAACTTTTTTGTATCATATAAGATAAATTTGGATATTGTTGAATACTTATATGTGAACCCTAATACGAAAGACTATTTAATCTTGAGAACTTGTGTATGGAATTATATACACTTTGATTATATCAAGATGAAAATTTATTTAGTTAGGCATAAAAATATAAAGGATAATTACATTGTATAATCCCTTATCTTATAAAGATTATCAATAAACTTCGTGAATAGGAAAGTTATAATCATATGGAGTTCTTGATTGGAGCTATAAATGATTGTTAGTATACAATAGTGAAAACTTATGTGCAGTTCATATTTACAAGTGTGTAAACACATATAACATATATTAGTGCATTATGATGTGTACCTATAAGTTATAGTAGTATGTAGTTTAAACATAGGATATACCCAGTTGGTATAAATCGTACTTGTTTGCTTATTATTTAGGATTATGGGAAGTTCAATTCTTGAAATCATAATATTGGTTGTTCATAATTGTGTAGTTGTGATCATGAACAATGAGCTATGATATTATGGGATGTCACATAGTGTATTATGTTTGAAAACTATAGTCTAAATGTATTTTATACCTGGATGGTACAAACTATAATTGTTATGTTTCATTCATAAGTTCGATGGACTAAGTGTATGTTTTTAACATGTTTTATGATAGCTAGTAGGAGATATTATTTATATGAGATGTAATTATTACTTATTGTACCATAATAGTAGTGGTTGAATGTTTTTAATAGTTGTGAGTATAAATATGTAATTACTTTTTATATTTAGTTATATTGTGTTTCATCTGATAATAGTGATTAGTGATGGATAGATGTCACATACTTATTTTAATTTTAATATATTTAGTGTGTTCTAAACGGATCATTAATTATATTCTCATGGTGGAATATAATGAAATAATATATTGATTAAATAAAAATATATATCACATTGTTTTTAAGTCAAGCCCAGTGGGGTTGTTACAAAAATAAACTTTAATATTAATCATTAAAATTTGGGTCCATTTTATGAAATTAACAATATATATGTACATTTTTAATATATTTATTAAAAAGGACTTCAAAATTTATGTGAAAATAATCAATTGCACCTATCACTAGTTCTTTTCACAACACACACTTCTATAATAAGAAATTAAAAAATGATGGAAAATGATGAAAATGGAAAGGATTAAAATGTTAGGGTTGCTCTAATATTTGTAAGCAAAAATTATGAAATCAAGGGTGAAGTAACTACAATTAAAATCAATCATGAGTTTTGGTATAAATTGGATATATGCTAGAGAAAAACTCTATTTTGACAAGTAACTAAAAAATAACTTACCACACGAATTAGGGTAACTTTGACGATAAGAATTAATGTGTCAAAAAAATGGTGTAAATCCACTCTAAGAAAAAAAATTCAACTTTATTGAGATGCAATATGAATGATGGGCCATAATACTAAAGCAAATTCCGCAAATCAAAGTCCTCACTTTTGTTTGGGTCATGATGACAAAATAATGGAAGCAAAGTACTCACTTTTGTTTGGGTCATGATCATAAAATAATGGAATCAAAGTACTCAATTTTTTTAGACCCAAGAATTAATGTCTTAACAAAAATAGTTCATGAATTATTATGGAATTATTCTTCTCAAATTATTCTTTTTCAAAATCAATATCATAATAGCCCATAATATTTTCCTTCAAAACTAAGAAAAACATGTATACATTGAAAAAAATGTATAATATAACCCACAAAACTAAAAACAAATATATACAAATTGCAATAATTTAAAATTCCCCATAATGGAAAAAAATGCGTACCATATTCATTTTATAATTAACTGGAAAAATTTTAAAATAAATCATGCATTCAACATAAAAAAGTGCTAAAATGATTGAAATTTTATTTTCCTAGAGAATCAACTTGGGTACTATGACAAACTCCAGTTGCTATCTTACATACAACATTCTTCCTCTCTAATAAAGTGTACAAGATAGTCATTAGAGTCTACTAAAGTGGTCAGAATGATACAAGATGAAATACCCTTTTCCAACTCCAACCACTTGTGTAGACATTTTTATCTAGCCAAAATTACATAAAATTTGTGAGAAGGAGAAGCTATGGATTGTGTATGATTTTCCCCTATACCATTGATTCCTAGGATATTGTGCACAAAGGAATCTAGTAACCATGATAGTTATCTCTTTACACTGAGACTAATGATGGATGCATATTATTACCCACATTCAAACCTTAGATACACAATTTCTAGTACTAAAAGAAGTATTAAAAATAAATTATAGAACCAAGTTTATTTAAATGAAAAGTAATTGAATAATAACTTAACAACTACAATAATTCTTTCATCTCTTAATCCCAAATCATTATTCTCCTCTGCTTCCTATAAATAGAAGAGTTTATTTTTTTGGTGTAGAATGATAGATTAATACATATTTAATATTCAAAAACCTCTATGAAGATCAATTAGAAATGTCAGAAAGAATCTAAATTATGATTACATAGTAAGTGTATTGCAAGGTCTAGTCACTAACACTAATATATTCATGGGTTTTTAATAAATGTCACCACAATAATATTATTAATTATGGTTGCATAACAAGATATGTAAAATATTATAGTAATTTTTAATTGGATTAGTTATCAAGAGGAATATCAAGATTGATTATGTTAATCATTATAAATTCCACTACTGCAAGAATTAATAGTAAACAAGGTGAGTGATACAAGAATATCACATAGTATGCATACATAGAGATTAAAAATATTATACTCTTCAAGTGAAATTTTGACTCATTTGGCTCAAATCACATTATTTATTGAACCTTACTTGATTGGTTTAATCAAGGATGTAATTTAAACTAATTTTAACCATGTGAACATAATAACAACTATACAGTTTGATTTGGATCTCAATATGCCCCAACTTCATCATTGATTAAATTAATTAATTTATTAATTAAATAATGGATGTAATATGGACCAAATTGAGATCCTAAAAGACATTGAAATTATATATGTGAATTGGAGCTCAATTGGACCTAATTTCATTAATGGTTGAACCAACTACTTGATTATCTCATTATAGATGTAATTTTTACCAACTTGAGCCTCATGAACCTAATGCTATTATATGATGTGATTTGCGGTTGAATTGTCCCCAACTTAATCACTTATTGAACTAATTACTTGATTAAATAAATTAGGTAGTGTCTTTGAGATTATTTTATCAGCGTGTACCTGATTTAGACTATATGATGTGATTTAGGGCTCATTTGGCCCCAATTCCATCACTAATTGAACAAATTACTCAATTGGTTAAATAAAGTACATAATATTGTCTAATTTAATCCCCTTGAACCTAATTTTAACTATATGATGTGATTTGGAGTTTATTAAGCATCAATTTCATCACTAATTGAATACATGACATGATTAGTTCAATAAAAGATGCAATTAAGATCAACTTGAGCCCTATGAATTGAATTGGGATTATATTTTATGATTTATAATTCAATTATCCCTAATTAAATTAGTTTAATTGAACCAGTTACTTGATTGGTTCAATCATACATGTAATTTTGGCTAAATTTATCCCCATGAAACTAATTATAACTACACAATGTGATTTTAGGGTCAATTTTAAAGAATTCCATCACCAAATGAACAAACTATTCAATTAATTAAATAATGGATGTAATTAGGTCCAATCTAATCCCCATGAACCTAATTACAATTATATAGTGTTATTTGGGGTTCATTTGTACTCAATCACATCATCAATTCAAGTAGTGACTCAATTGGTTCAATCAAGGATGTGATTTGCACAAATTTGAATTACATAAAACTAATTAAGACTATACAATGTGATTTGGGGCTCAATGAGCCCCAATTTAATAACTACCAAGTCTAATTACGCTATTGGCTCAATTAAGGATGCAATTTAGGCCATTTTAAGCCCCATGAATATAATTACAACTATATGATGTGATTTTGGATTAATTAGCCCCAATTTCATCACTTAATTAACCAATTAATAAATTGGTTCAAGTAGGGATGTAATTTAGGTCAATTTGAGTCCCATGAACCTAAATAATTAGTAATTAAATTATGAATAAACCTCATAAATATTGTATAAGGTTATATGGAAACAATAAAATACCTTTCAAAGTCAATTGCATCACAACTTTTTATGATTTTTCTATTTTCATGGGTCAATGAATCTAGTGCATACTTATTTATAATTTTCCAATTTCAAGAAAGAATATTGAATTAATGACCTAAAATTCTGATTTCAATAGGTTCTTATTGAAAAGTAAGATGAACTATGTTCCTATTTAAGGAAATATATGATAAATTATGCTATGAATAAAAGAAATGCATGATAGCTTTTTAAATATTTTTTTGAGAATGTAATTTTGGATTGATCTGATCTTATAATTTGTTTTCCATATGTTAGGTTGGATTAAGTTTATTATATTTATTTAAAAAAAATATCGTCTTCTTTTTTTTGAAAGGGTTGTAGTTTAATTGGTGATGATGATGGTTTGTAGGCCATATACTAAGATACAAATTCTTTTAGATACTTGATACGAAGCATTAATCAAATAAGATCAAGTTTGTTCCTTGGATAACTTTAATGGATTAGATACCCTCTAGTCATGACTACTTAGCTAAAATAATGCTCAAATTTAAATGTATACTTATTCATTAGTTGTAATCTGCTATATGTAATTTAAAATATAGACAAAAATGTTAATATTTATATAACTTTAAACTTTTACATCAAAAAAAATATTTAAATAAAATTAAATATAACTAAAAAAGAAAAATAAAATACCATTAAATAAAATGTACTTGATAATACCACCTTAAATAAAATATGTTTAGTTAATTTGTATGTTTAATGATAATGAAAAGTATATTTATTTAAAAGTTAACTAAAAATTGTTCCTTATAATAATTTTAAAATATTAATCATTAATTAAAATTTTGGTATATTTTTTATTTGATATGGTAAATAACTAGGTTTTATAGGGACCTAGAACCACGAGAGTAAATTACATCAGTTTAAATAGGCCAACCAAGGCTGAGATGACAAAAATAGCAAAACAAGTACATAGAAACAAAAGTGGAAACTAAAAACAAACATTGTTCTAGGGATAAAGTCCCTCTTGAGTATCTTTAGTAGTAGTAGTAGTAGTATCCTTCTCCTGGATGGTTGGTTTGTCTTTAGAAACCTTGGCACAAGTATGGTTATTAAAGCCTTCAACTACCTCCCTGGGGAAGATCATTCTTGGTCACTTCCTACCTTTCACCTGTAGAGGAGTCTATTTAGGGGGGACCCCCTGGGGGATCACAGAGAGGGGGATTTTTGGACCTTGGGGGATTTCATAATAGGGGATTGGGGGGATTTAATTGAGTGGACAAAAGACTAGATAGTTGCCTCAACCACCCATGGAGTTTTTTCCAGTCCTATATAAGCTTTCCCAGGCTAAATCATGCCTGTTGAACCCTTGAGTTGAAATTTTCTAGAAAACTTTTACTCTTTTCCAAATCCTCTATCATTATGGCCTTACCCTTCCATCGTAAATGCATGGGAGAACCAATTTCAATGGGTTTTGGCTTAGGGATAAACAACAATTTGGGGGGTAGGTCATCAAGGAAGACTGGGATAAACTATTTTGGGGTAACACTCGAGAGGTTGGTGGGATCACTTAGGAGGGTCCCCCTCCAAGGAGTCCTCTTCAGAGGATCCCTTGGGTAGGGGGGAGGGAAGGGGGGATTCTAACCTAAATAATTTTGACTATTCTTGATGAGTAGGAGGATTAGACCTTGATGGAGGATAGGGTTTGTATTGTTAACTTGGTGCAGCATAATAGTAATTTCCAAGGATTTGAGAAGGAAATAAGGCAAACTAATTTTAAAAGCAATGAAGTGATTTAAGATCAATAAATGAAGTGAAAAAATTAAGGTATACTTACCTTCTATAGTCATGTACCTCATGACCTAAAAGCATATCTCTAGCCAATGACGTGAGAGGTCAATGTGGAGGAAACCCTTCTTGTCTATTTACACAAATTCATTCATTCTAAAGAATCATTGTAGGAGTGCTTGATTTTTGGACTAATCTTTGTATTCTTTGGCTTTAGTGTAGGACATGCTTGTGACATAGCCAATGAACTCCTCTGAGATGTTTATGGAGATGCCTGACATAGTGACTTTGTATTTTGTCCATGCTATGATGAAGTCTCAGACAACCATGGCATTATGTTTAGTAATTTATTCCATAAAATCAGTAAGACCCCCCTTCTTGAGTTTTTTTTAGGCCTTCTTTTATTCTCAAACCTCTTTACACAAGGTGGTTTCTAAGTGGTCTCTATCTCCACCCATGGGTGCTAGAGTCGCAGGGATGAAATTAGAGAGATGAAAGTTCTGAATGTAACCATAACAACTAAAATTTTGATAGATTATTATTTCTCTAAATTCTAATATGTGAATTTTCCCTCTAATTAAGTAATCTTAAAATTTTATATTATTAAATTATCTTAATGTAGTTTCAAATATTAAATTATGTGGATGAAACTAACTTTATAACTTCATATTAAAAAAAAGTCACAAGTTTAAAAAAATAATGATTATCACATTCACTGAACTATTAAACCCTTTAATTTTAAGAGTTTTGTTAAAACATGTCTCTTTTGATGAGATATTATTTAAGCTTATCCATCTCTTACTATTCAATTGGAATCTCAAAAGTGCTCAATACAAAGCCAAGAACCTTTTTTATGTTTGTTAAATTATTATCTATAAAGAAAATAAATATCCACTAAAGCTTAAAGATAAGGTTTCATAAAGTAGGTTTTGTGTGGTAAATTTTAAATATGAGGTGGGATATATATATATATATATATATATATATATATATATATATGATTATAATAATTATATATATATATATATAAGATATAATAATTTATAAAATTATAAATAAATAATATAAATTATAAATAAATTAATAATATTTTTCTTTTTTTAGATAGATAATGGTTTTTGATTGGAGCTTAAATTAGATCTGGGGTACATCAATGGCCCAGTCTCTAAAAGATGAAAGAGCCAAGATATTAAAGTTTAAAAACCCAAAATCAAATATCACATAACCAACTAGAGACAACAAAAATTCCTAAGCCACTAAAAGAGGATCACAAACATGAGAGAGTTATGCAAACCACAAACCAAGGTTGAAGAGATAGTGCAACAAACCTTCCCACTTCATAGAAACGTTACCATCTATCCAAAAAATCATCCTTTAGCCATGAGTGTGTACCTACCTCTGCTAGAAATCAAACCCTTCATATTCCACTATGTGCCACCATCAATTGAATTCATAGAGTCTAACAGTAACCTTTCTGCTACTGACTTCCTACCTCTTTTACCTTTCTTGCCAAAGTCTAGTTTTCACCACATGGAAGGATGTTGAGAAATAGATAAGTTTTCTCTAGAGGCAAGTTCATCTTCTTATTATTCCTCTAATTTTGTTATAACCTATTCTAGACATTCTATCTGCAAAAAATCCTCAACCTATGGAATATCTTTTACTTGAGAGAGCATGCCCTCAAGATTTTGGTAAACCACATCCCCTTTCTTGTTGAATAGAGAAAACTACTCTGAAATGATCCCCTTGAAGACCTAGACTACTTCATAATCCACACCCTCTTGAGAGTATCGCTTATCCCTCAAGGAATCCTTTAAGGAACATACCACCCCGATTGAAGAATAATCCAAGGGAATATAAAGGGTGTTCACCAAGTCATGGTTTGGGAAACCAATATTGTGAACCCATTTCATCAAAAAAGTGGAATCAATGCCTTTTGAACATTTCTTTGGATAGACTAATACTTTATGACAAACCTAATTACACTTGAAGAATCTATATGACAACACTTCAAAGTTGATAAATTGATTTCAAACTCTGTGAGAGGATGAAATCTTAATGGAATAATGAAGCAGCTTGAAAAAATAAACCAAAACACAAACCCACACAAATTTTTGTTGAGCTTCCAAGCCTTGATCGGTTTTAAAAAACACAACAATTTTATTGACCAACTATTGAAGCAAACCAGAATCATGCAATGCCAAAGGAATATTGTAAATTCTTACCCAAACTAGAGATTTTAAAATAGCAACTATATTTAGGTCAAAAAAGGGATTCTAAGGGCACAAGAACACCCCTAGCTTCCCAAAAAACCATTGACTATTATTATAAACAAAGTCCATTTCTACTACTGATTGAAAGAGGAACTTAAAAAAACAATTCAGGAACATTGAGAGAGAAATTTTAGGAAGTAAAGGCCAGGTAGATTTTATCCATAGTCAAAGTTCCTCCCAAGATGGTCATTTCCCCACACATCTGCCAATAAGGGTTTTGCACCTAGATTCCAAGCTAATGGTATAGAGATCCTCATCTCATATCTCAATAATAGGGGAATCATTTGAGAAGATCAATAGGACATCCCAAAAATAAGTTGGATTCAAAGCTATTTTCTTTTGAACTTCATCTTCCACTCTCCCTTTAGAGTAAACATAAGTTGTGGCCTCCACACAGGAGGTTTTGAAATGGGGATCTGACTTCTAGATACTAGATTTAGATCTAGACTGGGATTAACCTAAAGAATGGATGCTTTGAAAAAATACCCATAAGAGTGAAAGGGATTAAAAATATTTTGGCATTCTACAAAAATCAAAAAAATTGGGAAGAAACCCTACCTGAGGCAACCACATCTTTTCCTTCCCTCAAACCTTTAGATTCAGGGGGGGGGAGGAGAGTTGTCCTCCTTGGCATCACCTACCTAGTTTTGCCCCTTAGATGATGCCTTTGGAGCTCTACAAGTGCTAATCGAAGTTGTTTCAATTCATCCCTAGTTCTTCTTGAGGTTCTCCCTTTATATGCCTCTCATGTCACCTGTATTGTGAAGCCCTAAACCTGACCCTTCACCTTTTTCATTGCTAATCACATCATCGACCATCACCATCATATTGTTTCATCAACTTAGCTTTATTTTAACAACCCATGCATTAAAAAAAACTTTAGGAAATATATTGAAGACCTTATGAGCTAGTTTTTATAAAATCTATAAAAGAGAAGAGGTTAAGTCAATAATATTTTTCTTAAAGAAAACTTGAATTTAGATTTAAAATAAATTGAAAAAAATATTATATTTTTAATATTCAATTTAAATTTTTGTAATTAAATTATATTATTTATTATAAATATTTTATAAATTAACGAAAATTTTTAAATAATTCTTTATACAATACTTTTATATTAAAATTTTAAGTTCATTGCCTTAAATGTAACCTTTTTAATTAGTTGAACCAACTCCCAAAACTCATTAAAAAATGTTAGACATTTCTTTCTTATCATAAATAAATTCATATAATTTAAAGGAGAATCATTATTATAAATGTAAAATCAACCAAAATAAAAATATATTTTAAATTATCAAATAAATAAAATAAATAAATTGAAAAATATTAAATTTTAATACAATCTAGTGAGACTGATAATAATATTGACATTTAATTTTTTTTAATTTACACTAAAGAATTTTAAGAACTTTAACCCAATGAAGAAATCACTTAAAAAGTAAGTGAAGATGTTTTTACCTTAGCCAATAGATGTGAATTTATAAGATAAATGAAATTTTTATTGGTTCTTAAGTTTTGTATTTGTAATTAGTTTAAATTATTATTTATAAATTAACTATTTTTATATTTTTAATTTTATGGTTATATTTTAATTTAATTTCAATTTATTTATTACTCATATTTTATATTTTAATGAATGTATTTTAAGTTTTTATTTTTCAAGAAATTAAAATATGGATTAAAATTTTGTTGATGTTTAATTCTCATATTTTTAAAGATCGATTAAATTTTTTAAATATAAATTAAGTATTTTGATATGTTTTATTTCACGATAATTTTTTTTTTATTTAATTTTTTTATTGTTCAAATTTTATATTTTAATAAATATATTGTAAGTTTATGTTTCTTAAATCTATTTATATTTATTTAATGTATATGTTTAATTTCTAAAACTAAATAAGATAAAAAATAGTAACATGAATGATTACTTGCATAAATGCATATATTTAATTTGAGAAATTAAATAGAATATAAATTAATAACGTAAATGATTAATTATATAATTATATATTATATGATATTATATTATTTAAAAATTATACATTTAATTGCATGCATGATTATATAATATGTATGATATTATGTTATTTGAAAATTGTGCATTTAAAATTTCTAGGTCTTAGTCTTCTATTTGAGAATAGTTATTTCATTTGTTAAGGTATGTACTTGAATATGTTTTTGAGATAGATTTTAGGGTCTATGGGTCCCTTTCCCGATAACATAATAACTAAAAAAAATAGAATGGTCTGGCTTAATAAAATAACTGTTAAGGCATTAACCAATATATGACAAAATAAAACATATATACATAAAGTATATGAACCGAATTACATATCATAGATTAAACTAGGCTTGATTACATTCAAAACCTATTCACACTAAAAAGCTAGTCGACAAAAAAACCATATCATGAAATACCAATGACTAGTCAATCACAATGATCTAGGCATCCCTCAAAGAAACTCCAAGATCTTCGTCTGGCTTCTACACATGACCCTTCACCAACATCTCAATATTTTAAACTACCAACACTTGCTGGCAAATGCTAGCCTCCAGCATAGAATCCACCTACATGCTAGCTTCCAATGACTCCCCTAAATGGAAATATTTATGCGATCTTTGCCTCCTACAATCCCCCTATGTCATTGCTTTTCCATTTTTATACTTCCACCATGGAGGATCCTAAAAATGATCATGAGCAAAAGCCAACTATTTGATACCCTGCAACCTTCTTAGAGACCTCTACACTACTCTCCACTCTACCATTTGAGGAATTGGAGCTAACATTTATTAAAAATTAGGCAAAGCTATGCCCTTGGATTCTCCCTCCCCACCATCGCTAGAGCACACCTCATCCACCTCTTGGGAAATTTTAATAAAGGAAACAAATATGGCCTCTTAAACCCTAAAGAAGAACAAAGGAACAAAACCCAGTCCATCTTTCCCTATGAAAGGAAGTTCTAGAAAGGTACCCAATTGTAGATTATCTATTTTAGAAAGTGGAGAAACCCTATACTCATGCCATACAAAAAAACCAACCATCTCTCTTACTTGGTCCTTATCCTCCACCACCATACACAAATTTCCTATAAAAAGAACTACCAAATTTGAGTTCACTTTTACATGCCTACTCCCCTCCGACGATTCTACCCCCAGATCTTCTCAATTTCATTAGACACTTATAGCAATGGCACCCAAAAAACATTCATTAAATGTGTCCTTGTCACCCCATCAGAAAACCCATCTCCCTTGTCTTGGCTCCACCAAACATAATGGCCAAACTAGTGATTCTACCACTTTTGGCTCCATTATTTTGTAATTAGAAGGACAAATACCAAAACAAACAATGTTTGTGCTCAAAGGGCACATTTTTGATAAAACATATCTTCCAGTGATATGGCACACTCTAGTTTGATAGCCCATCATATCCACAATAAAGAAATAAAAACTTCCATCATTACCACCTCCATTACCCTCAACTAAGCATTTAACACTACCATCATGTTAACTTCTATCACCCTAAGATATAAGCCTCAATGAAGGAAATTTAATTATAATTCCACCAATTCAATGCCAAATCAATCCATCCAATGATCTTTACTATTATCAACTCTTACCTCTTCCATTTAATCAATTCCAACATTGGCGAGAAAATATGCCACTTTATTTCTTTTGTGAAAGTAATGCGAGAAACACCAGCTTTGGAAGAGGCCCAAATTTACCCAGGCTTGAGATATAATATATTCCAGGTGCCAGGCTTTGGCCTTTTATAGATAAAGAGCTTGAATTATCACTAGATATTCACCTTCTATCTCCAAACAAGCCACTCCACACTTCAAAGCTAATTCAATCCCTTCCACCATTGCTTGATCTTTTGTTTCATTATTGGTTTTGTCTAGAAGTTTGAAAGATGTTGCTCTAATCAAAGAACCACTACAATCTTTTATTACCCATTCAGCGCTTGAAGCTCTTGGATTGCCACAACAAGCTTCATTAAAGTTGAGGTTGAACCAATCCAACTTTGAAGGATTTCATACTGCCAAAACTCTATTATTCTTCTTCAACTTATGTATAGATGACCTTTTAATGGGAGATACTTGAATATGTTATTAATAAATAAAAAATTTAAAACATATATATATATATATATATATATATATATATATATATATATATATAAAATTAAAATTTTATTAAAAAATTAAAAAATATTGAAATAATATTAACATTTTAAATTTAAACTTAAATTAAATACAAATATGTATGCACATTTTAAATATGTTTATTATCTTATCTATAAGAAGTTATATACATATTTTTTTTTCATTTAAAAATGATAACAAATATTAATATGATTTATAACTTACAAATATTTAATTTTACTTCGCTTTACATATATGATTGAGATATTAATTTTAGGGATTTTTAATTTATTTTTATATATTAAATATTTTTTATTTAAATTTTAATATTTTAAATATAAATCCAAGAACAACTAATATATCTTTTGATTTTGATATTTTAATTTGTAAGTGAACATGAATGTGTTTGCATATGCAAACAAATTTTAAGTGCAACTACATTAAAATATATGTGATAATTTATTTGTAGAAGTACTTAAAATAGTTTATTATATAAAGGACAATGTAGATTCATTGTCAAAGTACTTAGAATAAATATACCCCTAGAGTTAGTATTTGAGCCCTTACTTTTTACTCGTTATCGTGTTCATCTTACCAATAATTATTAAAGTTTTAAATTATACTAGTTTTTATTTAATCTATTTATAGATAATTGTGTAATTCACAAATGTTAATGTATGATGAATGGATAAGGTATAAATAATATTTGGTTTTAGAAATTACACATTAAGGAGAATATATGTTATACATTGCTCTTACTAAAGATTGAATTTGGTGGTTATATAATTATATTGATAATTCTTTTTCTCTATAAAAAATAATTAATTTTTTAAAGAGATTGTATGAAATTAAAGATTTAATAAAGTTTATGAGATTAAATAATTTATGGAACTAAGAGCTGAAATAAAATTATTTTATAAAATGATTTTAAGTTCAGAATTATTTTTATCTCATTCATTATATCGTATTAGGTTTTTGCTAATAGTATAATGAATCTGAATATTATCAAGATAAATAAAAATCTAATAAATCAAAATTTTGAATAATAATAAATATTAATTTGTATTGAATAATTTAAATAATTACAAACTATGCATAAATAAATCTCAACTTAAAATTAGTGTTGACATGTGAAATTTGAAACTCTAAAAATAAATAAAACTTGATTTATTATTTTTAGTAATTATTATTTTTAGTAAGTTTCGCATGCAAGTGCACACAGTTCTAAAAAATTTCAAAAATAAACTAAACTCTAAAATTAACCTATCAAACAAATTTAACTGAAGTTCAAGTCCAGTTACAAAAATAAACGATTTTTAAACTTAGAAAAATCTAAAAAATAATATTAAACTATAATTTTAGACCATCTGATGGTCATGTATGGCCTCTGAAAAATATTTAATGTGTCCCATAATCAGAAGGGTGGGTTATGGCTACATTGAACTCTTCAAAATGGTCATTTTGGCATGAAGATAGACTCAAACGGAGCTACAAATCAAAATTTACAACTTCTAGAAGTTCAGCCTCTCAACTCAGCTCCTGCAAGTTGCTCTAATTATTGTTATACAATGTGTTCTTATCAATATTTTTTGGCTTCTATTTTATAATCTAAGTGTTATCTTCATATTACAATCCTTTTCAATGTAACAAATACCTGTCATAACTTCCTTGATAATCTAAAACATCAACCTTGATTCCTTCATTTCTTCCTTCTAAAGCTCTAATCATCTTCTCTTCCATTGATAGCAGTTGTTCTTATTTTTCCTCTTGTAGAATTTCTTCTTCATGATCTATGTCCTATTTTACATCATCTTCTTCTCTCTTATCTTTGATTCATAATGATCTTAGTTAATTACTTTGCTTACCTTTGTAGGTCTTACAAAGTCCATTTCATCTAAGTGATTCCACCTCGTCCTCTCACCATCTCTTACACCTCTAAGACTTGAACTTACTCTGATACCAAAAAATGAACTCGAATACTATCAAGATAAATAAAAATCTAATAGGCCAAGATTCTAAACAATAATCAATATTTATTTATATTGAATGATCCAAATAATTACAAACTATGCATAAATAATCCTCAACTCAAAATTGGAGTTGACACGCAAAATTTAGAACTCTAAAAATAAATAAAACTCAACTTATTATTTTTAGTAAGTTTTGCATACAAGAAAACACATCTCTTGTTAGGTTGTGGAGCTAAAAGCTTCACTGATGCAGATATGGAGGAGGATTGCTCAGTGTTACAGAAACTGACGTCGACAGGCGCAACCGACGTCGGTCATATCCAGTGTACAGAGCAACTGACATCGTTCAGGGATCGGCCAACGTCGGTCATCTCCAGCTAGATAGGGACCGATGTTTGTTTCCTGTGTGGTTTTGGAATTATCGGTTGCACGAACAGTTAGTTAACAAACCGGTTGTTTGCATGTAGAAGGCTAATTTTAGTCTTGAGCTGCGGATCTAATTATTGTAATTAGGTGTCTAATTATTTTTTGCATGAGATCTATATAATAGACTCATGGGTTGTATTGTAATTTTTTCTAGTTTAGAGTTGAGCTTGGTTAGCTCCTTCTGAGAGTGAAGAGAGCAAGGGTAGCTCCTCCTAGTTCCAAAGGGGTGCCGAGTGTGTATGATCAAGTAGAGTTGTAGCTTGTGCAAGTTCTGGTAGAAGATCCATTGGGGTACTAGTTTGGAGAATCATAAGGACTTGGTGAGGCAAGGACAAGGGTTCTTCAGGGTGTAGAGAGATCTACATGGGTAAGTAAGATCATTGATTTGTAGGTGTTTGTGTGTGCAAGGTCTAAGGTGGATCTACAGGATAGCAAGGTCAAAGGTGATGGGCAACACAATAGGTAGCAATATCAGGAGAGATATACTTGGAGTATGTTGAGTACTTGGAGTGCATGGAGTACTCAGATTTGGATTGCATGGAGCACTTGTGTACTGGCAGTAGTGATACTGACTGGTGGTACTGGCAGTAGTTATACTGACTGGTTGGAGGTGAACACCAACTCTGTGTTTGAGTTGTGTGTTGGGACCGTAAGAGAGAGAGTGAGCTCTTGAAGAGATTTACTGTTTATGCCCTAGAGGTGTGGGAGCCCTAGAGGTGTGTAAGGAAGAAGACTGTGGCATCTTCTTTGTTGTATTTCCTTCTGGAAGAGTGTTAATACAATTGGGTATTGTCTCTCATATTCTGTGTTATTTCTGAATTCTAGTTACTTGTTACTTCTGGTTTAATTCTGCATGTTAAGTTACTTGTACATGGTAATCAATTGTGCTTCCTAGATCCTAACAGTGGAATCAAAGCATGTTTGTTGTTCTAGATTCCTGACAAAGTGGTATCAAAGCCAGGTTGCAAGGAGCAATTTTGTGTTTGATTATAGGTCACTCTCAGGGGTTTCTAATTGAGTGGGAGTATAGCAATGGCAGAAGAAGGTACACTAAGAATAGAGGAATTGAAAAGCATGAATGATCAATTATGGTGTTATGGAAAGAAAGAGCAAGTAAAAAAATATTTTTGGTTGGTAGAAGATCAGCATGAAGGAACTGAAGAAGCAGATGTTGTAGGTGTTGTTGCACAGGATACTCTGGGATGTTCCTTAGATAAAGTAGAATATTGGTTTATATATTATGTTGCCTCTTTCCATGCAGCCCCAAATAGAGGGGTTGGTGAGCCTTGTCAATGTATTGGCAAAGGGGAAGTGTTGTTGAAATTGCAGGTGGCCAACACATGGGTGTTGAAGAAGGTCATGCAGGTCTCAGTCTTGAAGATGCAGCTAATTGCTTCAGGAAAGTTGGGTGATGAGAGATGCACAGAAACTCTCACAGTGGATGCACTTGAATTAGCAGGTGGTAAGAAAGCAGGTACTCTTTATCTACTTGCTTGTATTACTGATTTTTCTTCTGTTGCAAGGACATGGTTTTGTAGGCTTGGTCACATGAGCAAGAAGGAGATGCATATTCTTAAGCGGAATTCAGATGTATTTGACAAACTTAAGAATTGGAAAGCCTTGGTGTTCATGGAGGAGATGACGGATAGAGATCAGTGGAGAAGGCTGAGTAACTCTGATCTCTAAAAAATCTCTATAAATAAACTAAACACTAAAATTAACCTATCAAATGAAATTCAACTGAAGTTCAAGTCTGGTTATAAAAATAGATAATTTTTGAATTTATAAAAAACTCAAAAATAATATTAAAATAAAATTTTGGCCCCCCTAATGGTCATGTATGGCCTCTCAAAAATATCAAAAACATCTCATACATGGAAGGGTAGGTTATGGCTACATTAAACTTTTCAGGATAGTCATTTTGGCATAAATATGGGCACAAATAAAGCTACAAATCAAAATTTATGGCCTCCAAAAGTTCACCCTCTTTTTATGTATCATATCAAGAATTGATCCTTAAACTCCTTTTGAGCCAAACAAATTCACCAATTGAACCAACAACCATTCACTAAGGTAGAATTTTTGAATAGTCCATAAAAATATAACAAAATAATATATATATATATATATAAGGAGCGACCATGAGAATAAAATGGGGTGCTAGGGTTTACACACAAGGTGGCTATACCCAAAGGAAAATAACTGCCTCACCAGGGTGACCAAGATACACTAGGAAGATTTTAGAAACATTGGATAGGGACAGATATAAGAAAATCCTACATTGGAATCTACATCGCAGTCTATTATAATTCCTCTCAACCCATCAATCGGACAATTCTCTTAATAAAAATCCAACTTCTATAACACAATCTAACTTCCACACTACTACTACACAAAGGATGTGGATAAATATCAAAAATTGGAGACCTATATGTGTCAAAGAATCCACCAAACATTTAAAGGCAGTCGTTGGATCATGTACTTTCAAAGACAAGGTTATTCTTTATATTGACTAGGTCATATTATACATTTATATGCATGTATGCATAATGAAATAGATCTCATTGAATAGGTGAATATATCTTAGGATATACTACTTGGATATAACCCTATGGTGCTTAAGGAGGCAAGGAGTTGTAATGCCTTCCTCTTAAACATACATGAGAATCATTAAAAGATAACAATAGGTGGCATTGGTTCTTTGGCATTCCTGCCCTCACTAATTTTAGAAGGCACACATGTTTCGACCCCACCTATTCACTTAATGGCACTCTAGGTAAAGATTCCCTTCTTCCCTATCAAGTTTTGGGAACCATCGATATTCATGATTATTGGAGAGGGTCTAGGAATATATCTCAACAAATCTAGTAACAACTAACTTGAAGAACATAGATGTCATTGTCATCTGTGTGGAAATGGACATTTCTCAAGGTCTTTATGATGTTATCAATATTGAGATAAGGGAAAATCACTTCTTACAAAATTTACACTAAAAAATATACCTTTTAGATGCTCCCAATGTTGATTATATGTAAATTTAAATATTTCTTGTCCACACAGCAAGAATACTAATTTTCATAATGGCACACAAATAGAAGTACACTCACACTCATGTATAAAACACAAATGAATATGGGAAAGGAAGGTCTATTGTACATGGAGCAATTGGATAATGAATCAAGATAGTTAGAGGTAATAAAAGATCTTAAGGATATAAAACACAACATGAAACATGATGAGAGTATTGTTCTTTTAGATGGCTTCCACCTTGTGTCCAAGCATGAGAAATTTGCATCTCCTTATTCTATAAACCAACACCTAAAAATGAAATTATATTTTAATCTAAATCATACATTGGGTCATGCACAATACATCAAAAACACTGAGTTTTAAATAAAGGTGATAAAAAAACCTTGACACCCTATGTCCAACCTACTCAAATGCCTCTACATTAATACATTCTATAAAAAGAGGTATTGCATTTAACTACATTACTATCCCATGAAGCATTACATAATTCATAAGGCTTACAATAGTTGGGAAGTTTGTAATTGGTGACAAAATCTAGCCCTTTAGCTAACAGATTGTGTTGAACTCACCTTTCACATGTGAAATAGGTATTTGAGCATCAAAAACTCATTATTCTCTAGGCTTTTAATAGTGTATCCTCCAAAAGAGTTACCCTATTATCATTTTATCTCATAATATAATGGGTATTGAGATGGCCTTGAAATAAATATCCCTCAAGAGGCTTGTTTTGAATTATAAGTCATGTCTTATGCTTTAACAATAAACTATGTGCTATGATTTAGATGCAAAGAGGCACTTACAGAAGTACCTGCGTGATTGATCCTTCTTTACTATAAGATTTATTAGTAAGTCTTAGGGGTTGGAAAATGGATGGAACTCTTTTTTGGACTTGATAAATTCTCTTGTTTCTCCCCATTAAATCTTTGGGACTTTCTTATCACATGTTTTAAACATGGAAGTAAATATCATCAATGTGTATACACCAACCCACAACAAGAACTTTTGGACTGATATTGAGAGTTTTGGCATTCTCAACATGTCCCATCTCATTATAGAAGGGGACCTTTATTTAACGATTCACCACATTTGGAATTATGAGGTGACCATACTAGATTTAATCCATGAGTGGACTATTTTCTCAATTACATGGAACAACATTCCCTGGTGGATGTTTCACCTTTATGAGTGGAACCAACTTGTTAAAATCATAGAATAGTTTCACATGGTATTTCAAAGTAGGGTTAATTTTAGTGGTCCATATAAAAAAATCTATGGAGGTCTTGAGTTGAATCAGATTTGCAATGATGGTGAATCATTTTGTAAGGTTTATCATTACAAATGTGAATCATGTGATACCATGTGGTGAATCGAACAAGGCCTAAAAATATAGTTGAACACCCAAAAAACCTAGGTATATGACTACATAACACTATTGAATGATGAAAATATGCATAAGAACACCGATGTAATGAAGGTGAACACTGACATGCCATAAATAAACTCTAGCATGATAGAGGTGAATGTCAGAGCCACATAGATGAACATTGATAAGATACAGGTGTATGTAAGCATGTTTGTAGACATTTATCATTTTGGTGTAGATGAACACCCACATAACATAGATGGATAGTGGGATAATGAGGATGGGCATCTTCATAATATAGATGAACACTAGCACAACACAAGAGCATACAAACTCCATATGGATGCCTGATAGCAATATGTGGATGACCGATAGAAGACCATAAATGAATGTCTATGAAAACTAGGCAAATGCTAACATGTTGCATATGATTTCTATATACTTACAAATGAATTCTTACGTGATCTAGATGAATGTCATCATATTATGGGACCATGTTAATATGCCAACATCATGCAATTAGGCACTTGTGCTATTTGAATGTGCATTAGCACTATGTTGGTGAGTGCCAAATCATCATAATGAGTCATCACTCATGTCCATCAAACTAATATTTTCCTAAAAGGGTATCGATGCTTGTCCATAATGTTCCCATAGTCATTCATAGGTGGGGTGTAACTATAGATGGACATTGACATATTGTGAACATATATCTTTATAATTATGAGCGAGCATCAGTGTAGTATGGACTATCACCCTCATTCTTCAGTTGGGATGCATCATGTTGATGGGTGCCCACATGCATGTATGATGCTAACATGGACCACTAAGATGCATCATAGGTATCTCCATTGAATGCTTTCACCATATAGGTAGTCACCTCTATCAAGCTATATGCCTATAAATGTGCCAAAATGCACCTCATTTTAGACATTTTACCATTTCTTACTCTCCTTCTATGTGTAAATTTTTTTCACTCTTTTCCTCAACTTCCAAAACCCTATTTTCATCCATGGCTTCCATTTCTCATACCTCTTCCAACATTGGCACAGAGGTAACTAAAAATCCCAAACTCACTTTCCATTATTTGATGTGCACCATTATCCAAAGGGTTCTACAGTAATAAGAAACATGCAGTGATTAGGTGGAACCTTGAAAGTTTAAAAACATTAGCTATATGCCCCAGTATGAGAAATATATTCATTTTCTGAATGTTCTCTTGCCAAGATTTGATACTAGTTCTTCCACATTTCACATTACCTTGGGCTCTCAGAATGTTTTGTTTGGAATCCATCCAAAGGATATTCAAAGACTGATACGTCTAACTTACAAGTATGAAGACCTGGTCACTATAAATTCCTTATTGAATAATGAGGACAAAAAGTATTTGGAGTCCCATTACTCACTACAGGTAGATGGTATGTATTGTAAAAGTTATAATTTCTCATTTTTCACTAGTTTTACTTATGTTAGTTCTAACTTGTTGATTTTTTTTATAGATCCTCAATGCTAGAGTAAAAGGGGACTAAAATTTGAATGTGTTAAAAACCCTTTTATGATGGTAATTCTTGAACTTTTCCAAGCAATAATTATTTTTCAAGGTAGACCATCTGATATTCTATTATGGGCTCTAATTTATATTCTTTGTACTCTAGGCACTCAACCATTGGACTAGTGCACTTTTATTTCTAAGAGAATCAAAGATGATTTGAAATTTTCTATGAGCAATGAACATATTTAGTTATATTTTTATAATTATATTATTTCATTATATTATGAAGCAATTTTGGATTTGTAAGCATCCTTTGTTCTTTCTTCTCTCAATCTCACAATGTTTGTCAATGCACTCTCCCTTGAAACACAAGAGGTTATCTGGAGTTCTTTGAGACTGTTTGATATTTTTACTATATTTTTTTAAATAATTACATAAATATTGATCTATTTAATTTTAAATAAAATATTTTTTTCTTGCATAAAAAATTATATGAAATGATTGCCAAAATAAATGTAGCAACTGAGGGACATCAACCTCTTGAGGCCACAACAAAAACAGACATGGAGGAGGATACAAAATCAACTCCATAGATATCTAAGCATTAATTGATAAGAAGAAAATGAATGCAAGGTTGGATTACACCTTCAACATATCCCTCCACTCATGTTACTGGTATAGCTTCATAAACTAGCTTTACTTTGATTGAATACTCTTTTATCATTGTAATATTTTAACTCTATTATATATAGTGGAGCCTACACAATATATATTACAAACACTAGGTGGATCTCGCAGAGCTTTGAGAGTTTCCCAGTAACAACAACAACAACAATAATAGACACAATAATAAAAATAGCAAGGTGCACTAAATAGATCTATTTTTTTAAATTTTAATAATGTATTAGATTTTTTTAATTGGTCATTTTATTGATTTTAATTCCCATTTCTAAGTCATTCTTATCAATAGAAAAAATTCTCACCACCACCACCGCCCCATCATGGCCCTATAACTATTGGTATTGGAAAAGAAAAATTATCCTGGCTCAGAGCGGTGGCATAGTTCAGGTCATAACATCTAAGTTTCCAAACTTTTCACTTGGCAGTCTACCCAATGAAATAGGGACCATAGTTCTTCATGATATTGATCTAGATGAAGAGTATTTTGGCATTGATAGTGACATGACCATGGGTTTTTTCAACCCAAATGAAATAATATAGGTATCTCAACCCATGGAGCCTTCACAGTGACCTCATACACCTAATTCTCCACCTAGCAACATCGAAGGTAGTCCTATGTAGGATATTCCCCAAACAGATGACCAACATACTTTTTCTCTTATTTCTAATTTATTGGTAGAAAATGCCAAATCTTATGTTAATGATTTTATACTTCTAAACCTTGATGAATTGAGAACTTGGGAGCATTGGGAAAAATTATTAATTTATAAAATAAATGCCTATTTCCATATCCATAGTCAACGCAACCAATTATATGCAACGACGGAGCATCAGCCAACAAAAAATGATATTTTATTCAACTAATCAATTTCAAGAAGTGTTGTGGTGAATAATAGATTTAATGATGATGTTCTTGTTGTCATATTAAACAAGCTTGAGAACTTGAATGTAGAAGCCCAAGCATACTATAACAAATGGGGAAAAAACAAAAGTCTAGTGGATCTTTTGAATGCAGAAAAAGAAAATTTTGGGGTAAGTTTCTTTATAGTTTTTAAAATTAAAATTTATTTTAAAATATTTAACTAATTAAACATTTTTTGATCATTTTCAGTCAAAATATATAAATATGAAGAACCAAGTTGTTGTCCTTGACATGCATCTAAAGAATGCACACAAAAGTATTTCTACAAAAATTTCTTTCAAGGAAAATCTTGTTTTATTGAATAAGCAAAATAATGCATTGAGAAAAATAATTCATGAAAATGGCTTGGACCCAATGTTTTATTTAAAAAAAATCTAAATCAAACCCATCATTGCTTTTAGTGGGAGATGTTGCTACAAAAGAATTGGCAAATCTTGCTAATATCCATTTTGAAGTGAAAGATCTCTAAGATACTAGGATCATGATCCTCATAGATAGCACAACCACTACCAGTACCAACCAACAAGTAGTGGAAGGACAAATTGAACCACAATGATTATGAGACTTTAAATTTAAGTTTAATGTTATTTTGTAATTTCGTTCATACTGTTATTTTCTAATTAATGGAAACTAAGGTTTGAGATCAAAGTCTCAAGTTGTTTTATGCTTATGTTTTGTAATTACTGAAAACTTATGTTTTATAATATTAAAATATATTTTGTAATTATGGAATCCTTATTCATATTAGGCTACTATGTGTAATAATTTTTTGAAATGTTCAACTACTTTAATTTATAGTAAATTTGTTTTCAAAGCTATTAAAATATTATTTACCACTTCATTTAATTAAAAAATGCAAATTTTATTCAAAATGTCAAACAATCAGAAAAAATAAAATATTGAATATGTACTATTTTTTGCAAATCTCAATGTAAAAAAATTCTAAAGAATATTATTGTACAATACTGAAGATAGGATCATATCAATTAAGCATTTCATAAACAACTTAACTCAAATTGAATCAATTAAGTATTTCATAAATATTACTCAGTAGTTTGCATATACATATTACAATGTTACAAAATAACACTCATGTATCTCAAACAACCCTTTGGTAACCTCTAATTCATAGCTAACATTTGTATGTCTTGTTTCACTAGCATTTACAGTTTCACTATCTTCTTTTGTAGGTGTATTCATGACACCTCTTCTTTCAGTTAGAGTAATCCAATTTGAAATTGCTCTATCATATGGAAACATATCCACTTCATAACCTGAAACATACAACCTTAAACATGTCTCAAGATTTTTATCCAATCTATTCTGAAACTTTGATATAACAAAATATAATGCACTGAATACCCTTTCATCTTCCATGGACCCCAAAATCATTATTTGGCATAATTCATATAAATTAAAATATTCACTAATTTCTTCCTAGAAAACACTAATCTGATATAGTTTCTTCCATAGCCTAGTAATAGAACCTATTTCTGTTGATTCAGTTAACAACTGATATTGTTCAACAATTGTAAGTCCAAAAAGTATGGACTAGTTTTTCAACAAATTCTTTCAAAAAATACCCTTAACTTCCTCTCCATTTATTTCCACAAACTTACTAAAATGTCTGATGAGAGTACCCATGTATTTGATAAATAAATTACTTATTTGTTCTTGACCATCTGCACTATTTCAAAATGTAGTATTCACTACCCCTATGGCTGCAAGCAACTCACTCTTTGAAAATGATCTTGAATTTCAGCAGATAAGCATTTTGAAATGTCTCTCAATTTCATTCACATGTCACATATGACATTATCATATATAACCCTTGTTATAGGTGCTTATTCAAATTTTTATCTAACTACATTAGTTCATCTTTGGAGAGTGTGTAATTGTATCTCCTTTCCATTAACAAAAATATAAATATGATCATGAATATTGAATTTCAAATAGTTTTGAGGGTCCTTTAGATTTTTTGAAGTTTTCCAACTTTCAAATATTGGTCTCTTAAAACATTCATTTTAGTAGTATAATATATCAAGTGATAAACAAAAATGTTTCCTTAACCTTATAAAGTCCACAATATATATTGATCTTTCTCATGCATGTTTTGTCAAACAATGCATTTCCTTCAACATTGGCAGAATACCACATAATTTTAGAAAAAATTATAAATATGTTAAGTGGTTCAATAAATATTTTGCCTTGTCAACCTCCATCCTATACTTAAACATAAAACCATCCAATAATTGATATTCTTCAAATATTCTACATGTAGGCTCATACATTAAAATCCATATAATATCTACATCTTTTAATAGTTTTTTTGCATTAGTCACTTTAATTACAAATTTATGAAACTCTAAAAACCTTTTTGGACTACATAACATGTATGCATGCAAATCATGGATCAGTTCCTCCAATTTTGTGACATTTTTAATGTGCTTACAATTTTATAAGCAAGATTCATTCTATGTGCCATGCAATGGATTGAATTCATATATGAGGCAAGGAAAACACACAAGCTTGTTTAATTCCCCTACATTATTGATGCTCCATCCACACCAACACACACCAACTTAGTACCTATATCATGGTAACTCATCCTGGCAATATCCATCAAATTAGAAATAACCAATTTGTAAAGATTTTTAGCATTACAATTTTTAGTCATTTTATGTACAAATAAAATGTGAGGTTGCCTTGAATGATTATAAAATATGTATACATGCATACATACCCATGGTGTGTTGTCAACCATTGTTACCTCATCAATGGATAGTGATATGAGCCTTGTTAATTTTATTTTTTCTTTCAAATCCTTCTTTTCAATCATTGCAAGGCATTTTTCCATCTCCCAAGAACTAGTATTAGACCAATGTGAATGTAGAATGTTGTGCAATATAATCTATTGAAATAAAATCTTGTAATCTGAAAAATCAGAGATTGGTCTTCTTCTTTTTAGAATGTGATATAAAATTGAAAATTGTATATTTTTGGCAAATAAATTAGATTGAGCAACCTTTCCAAATTGAGCTTTAATTGTTACTCCTTTCTCAATGAGGTTCCATTGATGTTTCTCATGATTATGATATTCTATTGCGTAACATTGATGCATGCACTTTTTTTCATTTTTCCATCTCGCTATTTTTTTAATTTTTACATCTTTGTCTTTTACTGACTCATATATTTTACCACAATATTTTTCAATTGTGTCCATCTTGAGTTGTATTTTATGGTCATTTTCAAGTTTCTAACTACATATTATATATTTGCATTTTGTTGGTGTGTCAATACTATTTTTGGATCTATAAGTTAAATAAATGGGTATTTAGATACCTACTCATATTGAAATGACCTTCCAATTGTCCATGTATTTTTCTTCTTCTATATATTTTTTTGTACCTTTTTCAATTAGAGATTATTTTGGTTGCATTGTAATATCATCTGAAGATTGTGTTGGGTGAGTAGATCTCTCATTTGGTGTTGGGAACTCATCATCGACATCACTACTTATGATGTGATATCTTCATTTCATTGAATTCAATGGGAAAGTGGGTATTTATTTCTAAATGACTTTTTTATGCCTTTTTTAATTGGAGATTGTTTTGGTTGCATAGCAATCTCATTTGAAGATTGTGTTGGGTGAGTAGATCTCTCATATGTTATTTGGAATTCATCATCAACAACACTAGTTATGATGTGATATCTCCACTTCTTTGAATTTAGTGGGATAGTGGGTATTTCTTTCTGAGTGACTTTTTTGTGCATTTTTCAACTAGAGATTATTTTGGTTGCATAGCAGTTACATCTAAAGATTGTGTTGGGTGAGTATATCTCTCATTTGGTGTTGGGAACTCATCATCAACACCACTAGTTATGATGTCATATCTTTGTTTCCTTAAATTTAATAGGATAATGGGTATTTCTTTTTGAGTGACTTCTTTAAGGAGAGGTATATATTACAAAGGGTTATACAAGTCTTCAATACTTTTATCATTGATTTCTACATGAAATAAATTTGTAAGACATTACTTTTTAATAAATGTCAATACTAAAGTACAAATAAATAAAAATCATTAAATCAAATAAGATTTATAATATAGTACCTATGTTTGTCATTTGATTCCCAAGTCTATCTTGTAATTCAAGGATATCTTCGATACCTTTATCAATGGGTTCTACATGCAATATTATTGTAGAGCTTGTCATTATTATTAAATCATAAAAATAATATTTAATTAATTAAAAAATGGCATTATACAAGTTATTACCTCTATTTGACATTTCAAATTTATGCCCAAGTATGTTTTCATGTGGAGACATTTCTTCAAAAGAGTTATCGGTGGGTTATGCATGCAAAATGGTTTAAGACATTTTAATTATTATTTAAATTTAACAGAAGCCAATGAATAAAAATCACTAGTTAATTGAAAGTTTAGTACCTATGTTTGGTATCTATCTAAAATAAGATAATAAACTATTTTTTTTTTAAATTTCCCAAAGGCCTTAACATTTTTCAATAGAAGGCATATTATCAAGTCTATAAAACCATGGATGAAAGATGATTATCAAAAAAATGAAGATGATTGATAAAAAACAAAGATGCTTGACTGATAAATAAGGAATCATGATAATAATCAA
This sequence comes from Torreya grandis, assembly GCA_037957365.1. Classification (NCBI taxonomy): domain Eukaryota; kingdom Viridiplantae; phylum Streptophyta; class Pinopsida; order Cupressales; family Taxaceae; genus Torreya; species Torreya grandis. The sequence goes on along the minus strand of JARHVA010009160.1, from coordinate 59,867 downwards.
ACCTGAGGGAGTTTGACATAAGATAATCGGTACCCACTCATAGACTACTGGTGTCTACCTATAGACTTATGCTACTCGTCCATAGGATTCCATCATCCACCTATAGACTATAGGAATCCACCCACAAGATACAGATGATTGATAGTAGGTTGATGACATCCACTTGGAGGTTATTAGTGTCTACCATTAACATGTGGGTAGACACCATCAATCTATAGGTAGATGCTAATAGGCTACTAACATCTACCCATGAACTACTGCCATCTGACCGTAGACTATTTCCACCTACCCATAGGTAGATAACATCTACCCATAGGTTACTATCATTTTCTCATAGGCTACATGTATCTACCTATAGTCTATTGGCATCTACCCATAGTCTATCGATGTTTGTCCATAATATGTCAGTGTTTGTTCATAGTCTGTCAGTGTTCACTCACAAGATGTAGGTGAATGATGACAGATGATGGATGGATGATTGTAAACTACCTATGGGTGAATATTCATAGGATGCTTATGGGTGACGATGAGCTATAGGTAGATGATGGTAGGCTTTGGGTAGATGCTGGTAGCCTACCATCATTTTCCCATAGCTTATTGTTTTCTTGCATCTTTCTATCAAACTATGAGTGAACGTTGGTAGATTGTAATTAAAAGATATTAAAAAATTATAGCTAAGAAATACTAAAAAATAATATTGTAAAAAATCATTTCCTACCTTATTGGAAACTATTGATTATTGAATCCCTCTTTGGATCTGAAATACAAACTACCAAAAAAAAATTAAAGTCACCTAACGATATATGGATAATTATTTAGGATTAGCTTTTGAGGTACCAGTGAACTACATTTATATGAAGAAATTTATATTCAAATGTAGGTGAACCTCTCCTTGAAATTAACTTTGACCCCAAAAATTTAGGCAATCCCACCCTGTCGGCCACTCCACAAAAATCACCAAATGCTAACTTAAAAAAATGGAATATACATAGATTAATGAAGATTCACCACTAAAAAACCATATTTCAAAGTGACTTGATAATTCTCAAGATTAATGCATTCAAGGCCACTATGTTGAATATTATCATGGATTAAGAAAGAGATTATTAAGCATTGTCATTAAGTGTTGAGCTTTGATATTTAATGTTTTCATTGATGTCAAAAGTTATTAAGAGATGCATGGTTATTTCATTAATATCAATATAATGTTATTTGATGTCAAAGGTTCTTGTGAATATTCTTGATCAAGTAAGCCTTGACTGAGTGTTTTTATTTTAAGTGAGCAGTGATGTGAAAATGTTGTTTGAAGAATGTTTTAATGTCAGCTTGAGTGAAATCTTTAAAAATCAACATGAATAACTATAAGTCAGTATAAAAAATATAAATCATCTTGTAATATTTTGTCTAGACCTTGTGAGATGGTGTTTACAAGTTGCATGATGAAATAAGTGAGATTTGAATAAGAAATTATGTGATCTGAAGACCTATGTAAGTAGCTTTGAAGATGCTCTGAATGAGATACACAGATGAGAATTCTTCAAAGAGAATGCTCCAAATAATAAATAATAATATTTGATCATGAGAGAGACTATTTGAGGTTGTATCGAAGGTGTTAATGACCTTTTAATTGATTAAAATACCAGCTCCAAATATTTATGTTTACATATCTTAAGGTGCTATGAAGATGCCAATCATGCTTTAAAGATCTATAAGTAGCTCTGAAGATATTCTATTGAATCTTTGAAGAAGAGTGAGTTTATGAGGTTGATTGAGCATAAATAAGAGGCATTAAAACATAAGAAAGTTCCAAGTTGAAGTCACCAGAGTGGATAGAAGGTCAGATTCAAGGCATAATATGACTTGAAAGATAAGGCTTAGAAAGCAAGAAGAGAGATGATGGTCAAATGAGGTAACATGATCAATTTTCATGACATGGGTGAGTAGGTGAATATTTAAATAGGTAATTAAAGTTATTTTAAGTATGTGTGTGAATTTTTATATCAATTTTTGTAAGAAAAAGCTTTAAAAATTGTTTCAATGTTTCTCGAGTGCACTGAATAAAGAGTTGTCTATCTAGGAAGGTTTTATCAGTGCTCATTGGCATGTGCAACATAAACATGATAACATAATATATTAATGGTAGATGAGGAATGGTTATATCTCAAATTTCTAAGCATTATTTTTTGGAAAGAAGATCAAGTTTTATGAATGATCGTTAAGACTAGAAGTTATTCTAAACCCTCATAAAACCCTAATAATGACCTGATGTTGAAGATATTGTTATAAAGAGATAAAAATAGTTTTATATGATCATATAAGTGATTAAATTTTGAATTCAACTCTCCCATACATCTCTAGGTGTGTTTGGCTTCTCAAGCGAGTGAGCAGACCCTACATAATAGTGTTTGTCTTTCAAAAATTTGTTGTAGAAGATAGAGTTGACTGAGTCAAAGTTGATAAGTGGATGAAGATCAAAGTGTGATAAAAAAAAATCATGAATATTTATATATAGGTTTTATATATTAGGCATGCAAGGTTGGTGATCTAAATTGGCCAGTCACTAATAGACCTTGTGATGTAGATAATAAGGAAATCAGGCAGAAGTGAAAAGTTGTTTCTTGATGTGTTTTCATGTAAGAATGATTCATAAAAATGAATGATGATTTTTTTGGGTCTTTAATGATCTATACATGATTTTAAAAATCTTTAAATTTAGTATAATATGTTTAAACATTGTAGACAAAATGACTTATCTAGCTGAGTAGAGTTTGTGAGAGAGGTCAGTAGATTGGTCTGCAAGACCAATAGTTTTCATTATGGATCATGATCTGATTAGTTTATGTTTATTTAAGTATGTTATAATATATTTTTCATGAATTAAAATTCCTTGAATTTATTTAATCATTTCTCAGATGTTTAGTTTCCTTGACTATGTTTTGGATTCAGTTCACAGTTTTGAGTGCACATTTTATAGAGAAGTGTTTGAGCCTGTTTATCTTGAGTTGATGTATTAAATGAAGTTTTTGATGACTTTGAGGTCATGAGGATTATAAATATATAATTTTTTTCCATGATTTTTTGTAAAAATTGGGTATATGCCTCAATTTTTCAAAACATAGCTTCTATATATGCAGATGCCTTTTATATGCAGTGATCTGAGTAAGGGTTCAAGTGGTGATTTGACCTAAAAGGTGTTATAGACCTAAATTAAAGTTGTATAAGTTATATTAGAGTGGTTTATGACTTATTATTATCATTTTATATGTTTATATATGATTAAATAAATATCAAAGGGTAACATGTTATTAAGAAGACCTATTAGGTCTTCATAAGCCTAAAAGAGGAGTACAAGCTAATTGATGTATATCTAACCAATTATAGTGATTGATTAATGATTAATTCATGTTATTTTTAATATTAAAATACCTATTAATGTCTAATATAAGTGATTTGAATGTATATCCCACCTAGATATATATGATCAAGTGACTTGTATAAAAGTAAGGCAGTTTAGGCCTATTGTATATGTTTTGAGGATACTGTGTGTGGGAAAGTAGAAGAGGATAAGTGAATGATATAGATCATTGGTAAATATAATTATGTCATGTGTGCCATAAGATAAGTGTTATGAATATCTAATAGAGGTTATACATATGATGATCAAGGTTAGAAGACCTAATCAAGCCATGAAGAGGGTTAGTTGAGCAAAGAAGGATAAAGTCCAGTTTGGGAAGGACAAAAGTGAGTGAAGATCTAAAGGAGTAGATAATAATTTATTGTAAAATAAATAATAGTTTTTTAAGGTGATTAAATAATCAGATGGCTAAGTTAGTGCTGAGTCATCTAGGGGGTTGGTGCCTCCTTGCAAGTGGGTGCTTGTTAAAGCCTAATTGAGTTGGTGTTGAGCTAGTTGGGGTTGGTACTCCATGCAAAGTTGGTACTTCACTAAATATTGATGTTTTTACTATAGGAATATAGTCCATTTGATTCATCAGTGGGATTTAGTCCCCTAGAGGGTTTCCCATGCATATGTTGTTTTTATGTGTTCTATGTTCTTATGCTTTGATGATTATGCTTGTTAAGATGTATATGCTTGTTAGAATGGTTCATGTATGGTTAAGTAGAATTGAGTAAAAAGTTTTGAATAATAATTCACTCCCTAGTAGTCTTGTTTCTAAAAATTTGTATCATATTAGGTCCTTTGGAATAGGATTTATAGCCTAAAGGAGATCCTAAGAAGAGAGGATGACTAGTTATCAAGGTCAAGGAAGTTTCTCTACCAGTAAGGCTCTATTATTCAATAGATCTAACTATGACTTTTGGAATGCAAAAATTAAGATATATCTGATGTCATAGGGACATGATATTTGGTTATTAGATTTAGATGGTTATATTACACCAACAAATGCAACAAGCAAGAAGGCTAGTGAAAATAACTCTAAGGCAATGAATGCCATTCTATGTGGCCTATTAGAGGAAAAAGTTGTAAAATTAATGCATTATGTTTCAACCAAAGACATATGGGATAAATTGAAGACCATATATGAAAGATAAAACAAGGTGAAGATGTCCAGGTTGTAGACCCATAGAAGATAGTTTGAAATCTTGAGGATTAATGAAGATGAAACTATTGCATCCTTCATATTGAGGGTTGATGAAGTTGTCAATATCATAAGAGGATTGGGAGAAGAAGTGAAAGAGTCTATAGTTATTCAAAAGGTAATGACATCACTAACTCCTAATTTTGACTCTAAGGTATCTATCATAGAAGAGATAAAATATTTGGATAAGCTAGAGATGGACGGGCTCATGGCATCTTGACTACCTATGAGATGAGAACTAATGAAGGAAGACATCTCAAGAAGGAAGTAGCTTTAAAAGATAAAAGCAAATCAAAATAAAATAAGATATAAGGTAAGAAGGTCAAGGATGATATTGATTCAAATATTGATTATGATGAATTCATTGATATGTTTGCTATAAAGGTAAGAATAGGTTCAAGAAAGTACAGAGGTAAGCTTCAATTTAAGTGTTTCAACTATAGAGAAATTGGACATTTTGTAAAAAAGTGTCCTCATAAATAGAAGACTAAGGATAATGATATAGATAAGAAATATTATATTTCATTCAAGAACAAGAAAAGATTATATACCAAAGAAGACAACTCATCTGATGTGAGTGATTCAAAAAATTTGACAATGATGATGATACAAATGAATCTAAATATGAAAACAATGAAACTCTATTCATAGGAATAGAATCAAACAATGATGGTTGTTCAAATGGGAAAGGCCTTATGATTGATGCATAATCAGATGAATAAGTATACTATAATAGTGAAGAAGTTGAAGTGGATCTTGAAGTAGAGCTCTTGAATGCCCTAGAAGAGTTGAAGATTGTGAATAAGAAGAACCAAAAATTGAAGTCATTAACTTAGGACTATGAGGAGGATATTGGATTATTTGAGGAAAGTCTAAGCAACACTTCTAAGGAGTATGAAGAGATCATCTAACAAGTTGAAACCCAAGTATATTTTTTGGTAGTAAGCCTAAAGGCTAAAGAAGAAGACTACAATAGATATAAATCTGAAATAGAATCTTCAAGATTTGAGTTGAATCAAGAATATATCAAGGTGAAGAGCTTTGTGAAATTTGAAAAGAGAACTAAGGCTCTAGATGATATATTAGGGAGTCATAAGTCTGCCAGTGACAAGAAAAGTCTTGGATTCAAATAATACCAAAATAAGACACCTCAAGTTGAAAAAAATTTATTGAATACAAGAAGCTCAACATGAAAATATCTATCAGACAACCCAATGCTACAAGGTATGTTAATTATTTCAATGGTTATTTTTTATATGCAGTTAGTTTGGTCATAAAGCAAGAGAATGTAGAAGACCCTCCAAAAATGAGTAATCATGAAACTATGGAAAGAAAATAAATTGGTCAAAGGGATATCATAGTCATCATCAATAAAATGGTATATATAAGGTGGTTTATTACAACTATCATAATGTAAGACACATTACAATATTATATCGTAACAGATTTAGAATATCATCGAGTCAAATTAGGAAGTTTGAAGACCATGAAGTGTATGAAAGAAGGCAAATTAAATTATGACAACTAAATACAATAAAAGTGAGTCATGATCAAATCATAAACCAAGGTGGAATGTTTTCTACTATAGATAATAAGCCAGAAGTGAAGGAATGTCAAGAACACTTGTTATCTACATGTGTTGACAAGGCAATCAAAGAAAAGAAGAAGGATGACAAGGTTGGTGATTAGATCAAATCTATAGTTTCATTCAAGTCTAGAAGAATGTTGAAGAATATTTAATTTTATAAAGATATGGAGATCTAGGAATATCTTGAGTTCATATTGTTTTAGTGCCTTATGAAAAAGAGGTGTCTCTATTAAGATTCATTGAGACATTATTCTATCAACAAAAACATGAAGGTGTAGTAAAAGAAGAAGGAAGCATGATGAGAGATCTAAGTCTGGTATCATATATCTAAAATTAAAATATATATAATTGGTATATAAGAGGTAAGCTTCTAAGATCTATTTATTATGAGAAATTTGATCTAGATCTGTGAAGACAAAGGGGGAGTCCCTTTTTCTACTTTCACTATCTAGTATGGGATAACCTTGTATGTGGTCAAGAGTTTGATCTTCTTCAACCATGCCAAGAAAGGTATGTGATCTTGAGTTTCTATTTCTTATAAAGAAGATATGTGTGGTCTAAAGGGGAGCTTGGTAGCTCTATTTTCTTTGTCAAGAAAGTGATTGTGTTTTGATATGCATGAAGTTAAGGAGAGATTGTATTTGAAATACTTCATAGACTTTATTTTTTGAGATTTTGATGAATTGGCTAGAAGAGTGCCCTGATTGAGAGGTTTTTGATAATTTTTATTATATGTGGTTACCATAAGTTTTTTAAGCCTATGTGTCATCTAGTGTTTTTAAGAGATAGTCTTAGCTCACAAGGAGAAGAGTATGATTTCAGTAGTTACAAATGATCTTTGATATATAATACTAGTAAAATCATGGTGGATGCTTGGTTTGAGGGGGAAATAATCATATTGTTGACTAAGATTGATCTGTGTTGAAGTGATCATGTAATCTGAGTTCATTCTGAAAGAGATGATAGTTATAGAATACCTTTGTCATTAATGCAAAGGGGGAGAAATATCAAAAAGATAAAAAAGAGGAAAGATCATAAAGGAAAAGAAAAGGAAAGAACAAAGTCTAACAGATGATTTTCATTAAGAGTGGATGATATAGTTTTCTAAGTATGTTTTTCATCAATAACAAAAGGGGAGATTGTTGAACATTGTCATTGATTAAGGAAGAGATTGTTGAGTATTGGCATTGAGTGTTAAGCTTTGATATTTAATGTTATCATTGATGTCAAATTTTTTAGAGAGATGCATGGTTCTTTCATTGATGTCAATCTAATTTCATTTGATGTCAAAGGGTCTTTTGAAGATGCTTGATCAATCAATCCTTGAGTGAGTGTTATTGTTGTAAGTGAGTAGTGATAAGATAATGTTCTTTGAAGAATGTTCTAATGTCACTTTGAGTGAAATATTTAAGAAGTAACATGAATAAGTATAGGTCAATATAGAAAATATAAAGCATATTTTAATGATTTTTTTATACCTTGTGAGATGGTATTTTCAGGTGACATAATGAAATAAGTGATCTCTAGAGAAAACAATGTGTGCTTTGAAGATGTGTAAGCAACTTTGAAGATGCTCCAAATGAGCTACAAATATGAAAATATCCATAAAAAATGCTCTAAATAATACCTGATAGTATTTGAACATGAGAGAGATTATTTGAGGTTGTATCTAAGGTGTTGAATACCTTATAATTCATTAAAATACTAGATCCTAAGATCTTTGTTTACAACTCTAAAGATTCTACGGAGATCCCAGTCATGCTCTAAAGATCTGTAAGTAGCTCTGAAGATAATATGTTAAATATCTAAAGAAGAGTGAGTGTATGAGGTTGATTGAGAATTCATAAGAGGCTTTAGAACATAGTAAAGTTACAAGTTAAATCCAATAGAGTGTCTAGAAGGTCAGATTCAAGGCATAATAAGACTTACAAGTCAAGGTTTAGAAAGCAAGAAGAGAGATGGTGGCTAGATGAAGTAACAAGATAAGTTTCCGTGACATGGGCAAGTAGGTGAACATTGAAAAGGGTAAGTTAAGTTGTTTTAAGTATGTGCATGAATTTTGAGATCAAGGTTTACAATAAAAGGCTTTAAAAAGTGTTTCAAGGTTTCTCAAGTGCATAGAATGAAGAGTTGTCTACCTAAAAAGGTTTTCTCAATGATCATTGGCACATGCAACATCTTTATGATAACCTAATTTTTTAATGGTAGATGAAGAGGTTTATATCTCAAAATTACAATCATTAATTTATAGAAAGAAGAGCTAAGTTTTATGAATGATCATTAAGACTAGAATTTGGTTTAAACCATCATAAAACCTAACAGTGACCCGATGTTGAAGATATTATTCTAAAGAAATCAAAATGGTTTTATATGATTAGAAAAGTGATTGGAGATTGAATTTAACTCTCCCAGGATTATCTAAGTGTGATTTTTTTCTCAAGTAAGTGAGTAGACCCTACAAAATAGTACTTGTCTTTTGGAAATTTGTTGTAGAAGACAAAGTTGACCAAGTTAAAGTTGTTAAGTGGATGAAGATAAAAGTGTGAGGCTTTTAGTTTTTGTTCATTAATATTTATGGATAGGTTCTATATCTTAGGTGTGAAATTTTGGTGGTCAAATTTGGCCAGTCTCTTATAGACCTTATGATGCAGACATTAAAGAAATCAAGCAAAAGTGAAAAGATGTGTCTTGATGTGTTTTCAAGTAAAAGTGATGCATTGAAATGCATGATGATATTTCTTGGGTCTTGAATGATCTATAAATGATTTAAGAATATTGAAATTTAGTGTAAGAGGTTGAAACATTGAACCCAAAATGAATTATCTAACTAAGTAGAGTCTGTGAGAGAGAAGGTCAGTAGATTGGTCTTTAATACCAATATTTTTCATTAGAGGTCATGATCTGATTGGTTGAGGTTACCCTGAGGATGTTATAATATATTTTTCATGCATTTAAATTACTTGAATATATTCAATCATATATAAAATTTTCATGTTTCCTTGACTATGTCATGGAGTCAAATAGCAGTTCTAAGTGAGCATGTTGTAGAGAAGTATTTTAGCTATTTACCCTAAGTTAAAGAATTAGATGAAGTTTTTGATGACCCTGAGGTCATGAGGATTTTGAATATATAATTTTTTTCCATGGTTTTTTGTCAAAATTTAGTATATGTCTCAGTTTTTTAAGATAGAGTTTATGTATATGTGTAGGCCTTTTATATGTAATGATTTGAATACGAGTTCAAGTGGTGATTGGACCTAAAAGGTGTTATAGACCTAAAATAAAATTGGATAAAGTATATTGGAGTGGTGTCTGAATTTTTTCTACCATGTGAGGTATTTTTATATACTTAAATAAAGATCAAAGGGTAACATGGTTTTAAGAAGACCTATTAGGTCTCTATAAGCCTAAAAGAGGAGTAAGGGCTAATTGATGTATGACTGACCTATTGTAGTGATTGATTCATGATTAAGGCATGTTATTTTTAATATGAAAAGACCTATTCATGGCTGACCTAAGTGATTTGAATGTATATACCACCTAGAAGGATATGATGAAGTGACTTGTATAAAAGCAAGGTAGTTTAGGCCTATTGTGTATGCTTAGAGAATGCTAAGTGTGGGAGAGAAGAAGAGGATAAGCGAATGATATAGATAAATTATGAGAATAAATAAGTCA
>JARHVA010009160.1:0-45000 GCA_037957365.1 Torreya grandis | reverse complement strand
AATAGAACCCATAAACATAGTTGTAAATGCCCCCATAATTGTGGAGAAGTCTTAAACATAGGACACTAGCCCCATTTTTAGGACACTAGAGACATATGGCACTACTATCCAAGTGTGGTGCTAATATCCAAGAGGGGTTCTGATATAAGGATCCAATGGATGACACTCATACCTATTATAATCTTAGTTTTTAATACTTAGATCCTCTATATTAAATGTTTTCTAGATAAGTATTTATTTACACATATTTATTACTATTTTTAGTAAGTCTAAGTCATTCAAATATTTAATAAATTAGTGGTTATTTTATGCATATTATTTCACCGATTTAGAAAACTTGACCCTTTAATCAAACATAGGATTTACATATCTAAACCCTAAAAGGGTAGAACATTTAGTGATCCCGACATACTTCAAATATTGTTTTAAAATCCTAGTTTTACACAAGGTTTGATTTATTCCAATTTTTGTACACTAAATTAGGGTTTAAAACTTCTATATTTCTAAATTTTTGGCATAACCTAGCTCATTTAATCAATTCCACATTAGGATTTCATTTATTTAACATAATTTTTTTTTTAATACAACCTTAATTCAAAACCCTAAAACTAGTTAACCCTAAGGTTTACATTTTCATAACTTAGATTTCAGATCCATATATCTTTTGATTTGTATTTCATATAATCATGATCATAATGATATAAGAAATTAATCATTTTTTGTTGCACAGTTTAATACTTTCATTTGCATGCTTATCCCTTTAATTTAGAATAAACTCAGAAAAGACATAAACACATGTATAGATTATGTTTTATATCAATTACACTATATGTCATATCTCATAGCATGTTATTTCTTTCCTATGTGGAATTACATTAACAAGCAAACCCATACATACATAGAGGACTTATCACATAAGCTAACAACTATGTTTCAAGTTTCAATGGCATATCTTATGTATAGGAAAGAATCTCCTTCTCCTCCTCATCTCCACAAGGGTGATAACTACTTTCCCTCTAACCAGGTCCATGCTATCATTCCTCCATAAGATGAAGTAGCCTATACCATTGTCACTAATCCCCATACTCAAACTATTCACACCTCTTCCCTATATGGTTTTTGCCTACATGTTTAATAAAAAACAATTAGGGTTTTCACTTATGAGACTCTATGTGATCAAATTATTAGTATGAACAAGGTTTATTTAATCAAAATCAATTATTACATGAAAATATCACAACATTGGAAAACCAATTTATAAGACAAAGGCCTCTAGGGCACACTCATGTAAATCATGTATATGCATCTTCATCTAGTCAATTTGTGGCAAACAATATTACATATAAAAACATGAAATCATAATAAAGGATATCTACAAATAGTGATTCAAAAATCATTCAAATATCAAATAAGAGTTCAAGTGAGATACTGAGGTAAATTATTAAAGCTAAGTTGATCAACCTACCTCCTCTACACCCAATGAGGAGATCTAGATATTTTTGTGCATATCATAGAATGCATGGGCACCACATCGATTCATGTTTACAGTTGAAAAGGAAAATACAATAGAGAATGGATATACATTACTCACACAATGACACATTATCTACAAAACATACAATATCATATCAACCAATTCAAAAAGGGTCAAATTTAGAAATAATACAAAAATGGTTAGCAAAGCATAACTCAGAACAATAAAAGGTTCACAAAGCACAATTAGATCAAGAAACAATACAAAAAGCACAGGTAAAGTGACAAAAAGATGCAAAACTAACTCTCCATAATGAGGCTCAACTTTCAAAATAGTATGGGTTTGATGAAAAGTATCTATAAAAATTTGATTATAATGGTCCAGGTTTGGGCAAGCAGGCCCAAGACATCAATTCTATTCTAAAAGTTGATAATATTAGCCAATAAGTTTTGGGATTTATTGAACATCCTAAGGCACGTCAATCACAGATATAATTTATCAAGTAAAAACATTCAGATACACATGAAATGTTATAGAAAGTGTAAGCTTTTAATTTATAAAGTCAAAATCAAGCTACACAAATAAGCATTCTCAAAATAGATTTTCTAGTAAAAGATATTTCACAACACCATATGTCCATAAGAAGCACAGTTTCAAAGGGAAAAATCATAACCAATGTTCAAAATCACAATTCAGAAAGGTCATTCTACAATATGATGAAATTACCTCTAGCATTTCAAGTTATAATGATTCTAATGTTGAACAATATTATGATTTTGATGATGAACAATACTCATATTCCTACTGCAACAACATTCAACTACAACATAGCATTCACACTACACAAGAGATCATTCTTATTTTTGATGCAGGCCATACTGATAGTGAGTCTCCCATGAGACTCATCATTTAGTATGGTTTCTACACTCTTTTACATACTTTGTTTTATCTTGTTCCTTGTATATAGTTTATTTTTCATTTTTTTGTACATAGTTTATATAAAAATAATATAACATGCCAAAACACAAAAACATTCAAATATCTCTATAAAAACACAAAATTTATAGATTGTATGCATTGTTATGTTTACATTTTTTATATTTGATAGACACTGCATATGTTATTTATCTTAGTATAGTCTATTTTATCATACATACATGCTTCACTTGTTCTAGTCGAGTGCTTATAGATTGCTTACAAGACTCATGTCCACTACACTGATCCACACTTGATATCATCTATCCACTAGGTGCATATACATCAATTCAGGGTTATTTATTTGACACATTCACCCACTTGGGGAAATATTATATATAGTCTATTACCAATTTTTACCCTTACATTATTTACATTCTAAGTTTTGCATTGTTATATCTTGATATTGATCATTGCTACTCATACTCAATTTTTTTTGTTGACTATTACTAGTTTAGACTTAAAATATGTACATCCTCACTCTTACATATATTTTTACTACATTCATGCATGATTTAATTTATATATTTCTTAGTTTAGATTTTATTGTATTTTTTATACTTCTTCTATTTGAGGGCATTTGAATATGCTATTGTTATTCGTATCTATGACACTTCTATTCATGTATGCCTTGGACACGTGTCATGTCCCTTGTGTGTTTCCCTAATTATGTATGTAGAGTTTTGAACATGTCCTTCTATGTAGATATAATCCAATTTATTTATTGCTTTCATATGTGGACATTTGAACATGTCCTTATATGTCTGCTTTCCTTAGATTTAGTGACATATGCCCATGTCCCTTGTATTGTGGCCCCTTGACCTAATTTGCATGCCTCATGTTTTTTGTATGTAAAATTTATTATATGAATTATATCCATAACACTTGTATTTTCTTGTTATATACACTAGTTCTCAATTCCATGGGGGACCTCATGCATTTACCCTTCCTAATTGGATGCTGTAATGGACATCATGCCCCATCCCCCCTAGTTAGCTACTCATATTTGTTATACACATTGATTACATCTATCTTAATACCCTTGTGTAATGCTAGACACAACATACATCTTACGTTACATACATATGCTCAGCTTTTCTTACATTCTGATGTTATGTTTGGACATTGTATTGTATTATCACATAGTTATCACATATATTCCAACTAACACACATTTTGTAGAGATATTTATTTTTAGGACAATTTTTTCATAGGTTAAACAACTAACATCAAAAAAGGGGGATTCATAGGGGTTTTCCATAGACATCAGGCTTCTACATTGCATTTACAAAACACTTTTCATCACATAGGCTCAGTTTCATAAAATCAAACGTAGATAAAATATAGAAAAAAATAGGGAATCATAAATTAGTATAGTGACTCAGATTTCAAACTAGACAGACATTAGCACCGAGATAGGGATACTAACACCACATGGAACTATTGTCTAATATGTGTCACTATTGTTTAGTAATCTTAATTTTAGGATAGTTTAGATTATCTAGAATAATACACTAAGTACAATATAGTTTTTCATAGATACAACTATAGGTTTGACAATTATGCTCAAATTTTGCTCAAATTCACACTATTTCATCTCATATTCATATCAATTGCTAAAATTAGGGGCATCATGTGTGGCATGATCATTCCCATATTTAGTTTAGATAATTATATATAGTCATTACAACTCAGTGTAAATTGGTATACTCAAATATTATATTGGGGACATGTGTGTGCCACATTGTTTCCATATGCTTAGTTACACATAGGTTGATCAGATGGAATGGAAAACTCCATGTCATTCTTAATGCTATATACACTTAATGTCATATTCCATGTTGTCACCAATTTCATGCCTTAATTCATCTATATTAGTTGTCATTCTTGAGTGACCTAGAGCCACCTAATGTACTTGAGTGGCTATGAATCTGATATACATAGTTAGATATACCAAGTTAGATATTTATATCACTTTGAATAGTTTAATTTTAGATGCATCCACTACTCATGGGTTGGAAATGATGGATTCATAACCTAATTAAGTTATTGATCCACCTGCATGAGAGGTTTGGATACACTTTCAGTCCAATCCAAGCTATTCATAGGTCATGATCCACCAAGAAGGGGTGGGAAATGATAGAGTCAAAATAAAAAAGAGTTTTTTAGCCACCCACACATGAGAATTAAGCAAGATATCAGATCAGTCTAAGCTATTCAATTATTTTATCACTATATACATGCACACACATAGGTTGTCACCAAGTTCATGCATTGGTTCATGTACCCAATGAGGTATATTCATTCATTTCCTCTTTCCCATCTCTTTACTCAATTTTAATTAGTTACTTCTTTATTTAACATAGTATCTTGATTTTGATATCTCTTAAGTAAGGACTAATTTATGCATGTTTCATTCTTAGGTCATGCTTTGGATCATGATTCAAATACACAAACCCAACTTCACATACTCAAACTCAACATCACAGGATTCACTTCCTAGGTAACTATAGATATGCTTCTTTTTCCTTTAGAATAGTCATTTTCCTTTGGTACATTTTTAGCATAAATGGGGGGGGGGGGCAGAGCGGGGGGGGCGGGGCGGGGGGCGCGGGAATTTAATCACCTAAAAGTGGTATTTGAGTATTAAGAGTGATAATTCAAATAACTTATTCCTAGCTTAGCCATAAACCTATCTTAGTGATTTTTATCACAAGTTTCTAGATTTTATGAAGACCACAGGCATCCCTAGTTGGCTAAAACATAGTCCCAACCCCTTATTGAAAGATCTTATCCCTTCATGCCTAGTAGCTTACTAGTTGGATATTAACACCACATTAAGGACACTAGAGCCACGTGGTGCTAGTGTCCCCAAAATGATTCTAATGTCCTTTACCCTATCTTTTCTAAACGAATATCTTTTCAAAATCAAAACCCTCCTAAGGTCAACTTAGACATGTTTTATTATCTGTACAAGCAATAAAACACTTTAAATACATGAATTTTATCCCTTTATCCACTAGATGGAATTTTTATGTAAAATACCTATTTAAACATGAAACACGTTGAGCAAAATAAAGTTTAGTAATCCCTATTTTGTCCTATTTATGAATACTACCATCTATAGCTGGTCAAAGTGTATATTTTATTGATTTATAATCTCAAGCACACTTAAGGAATTCAATACCACTATCATTCTAGCATCACATACACTTGCACTAGCACTTAGATTGGGAGAACTACATTGGGCTTGATCCCTTCTAAGATTATTGGTATGTAGGTAAGTCTATTCATAGTGGGGTGTTGAGGATGTCCAACCTATCCTACTAACAAACACACTTTTTAGTTCATGTCTTACGTGTAAGGAGGATTAGGGTTTGCATCATAAATCAGCTATTACAAGCACAATACAAAGTTTCAAACTTCATGCACACATGAATAGAACCCATAAACACTATCATAAATGTACCCATAATTTTAGAGCAATCCTACACATAGGACACTAGCACCATTTTCAGGACACTAGAGCCACATGGTGTTATTCTCCAAGTGTGGTGCCACTATCTATGAGGAGTTAGGACATAGGGATTAAGTGGAAACCACTCATACCTATTCTAATATCAATTTTTAGCTCTCAAATCCTCTATATCAAGTGTTTTCTAGATAAGTCTTTATTTTCATATATTTATTATTATTATTTGAAATTCAAATTTAGTCAAAATTTGTAACAAACCAGTGGTTAATTTATGCATAATATTTCACTAATTTAGACAACTAATCCCTTTAATCAAACATAGGATTCACATAGATAAACCCTAAAAGGGTAAAATAGATGTAAATAAATTTGAAAAATTGTGTTATATACTTATATTACACTTATCTAGCTACTAGGTACATGATACACAAATTCTTACCCTACTCCATATAACCTTCCAATAGAAGCAACAATCAATAGTGAAATTTCTAGATCTCTCTAGTTGGTAGGTTGATATTGGTCAAAAGCATGTTGGAGGCCATTTTGATCTATTTTATCTCCCTAGTTGTACTACATTAGATGATTCTTGATAAAATTAAGAAACTTTTCCTATATTTCTTGTGGCAAGGTAACAAGGAGCATAAGAGCATACCACTTATTAGACGGGACATTATTATATAACCAAAACATGTTAGGGGATGGGGAATAAATGATTTGCACAAATTATCAAAAACACTAATCATAAAATATCATCACATTTTAATCACTAAATGGGGGATTTATGAAAGGATCTTGTAGAAAAAATATGTCCATCCTCTCTTCATTTTATGTTGGGTTTGCACACACCCCAAGAGACACTCTAGAGGCTTACTTTTATAGAAATCTATAACATTGAGCTTTGATCATTGGAGACTATCTCTCCTAGCATCATAGTAATGGGTCTAATATACACATTAGGAGAGATGTGTTTATTATTTTTTTAATGGATATAGATTCTCAGATGTTATGAAGGTTAGTGTATGATAAGATAAAACATTCTCACTCTTGTTGATGACTCTAAGTTATCCTTGGTTGGTAGATGGAATATTGGATGGAAATCAGAGGAGGATCTTGATCTTTTTGAACATGAAACACACATATGGGACTAATGTAAATTGAGCCTCATAACTAATGTTATTTCCCTCTCTGAGTAGATAGACAAACTATGTTGGGGTTGATATGTATATTGGGTTACATGGAAAATATGGTATCTCTTATGGTAGATAATACCCCTTGGTGTTGGAAGGGAATGTGGAAGATATAGGCTCCCCAAAAGACAAAAAATATTATGTGCCTTGCCTTACACAATTACAATTTTTCTTGGGACAACCTCTTTTAGAGGATTTGGGCATGTATTTCATGTGCTAGGAACATTGAAAATTCATAAATAACATATTTGTTCACTGTCATTTTACTTGGGTGGTGTGGATTTATATATAATACATGGAATTTTATGCAATGGGAAGGAAATTCTTTGGGTGAAGCTTGGGATGGTTGGATTGTTGAAAACAGACTTTTTGATACTCTGATCAAACACCCACTTCATATCATCTAGATTATTGAATCACTAGGAACGATGTTATATTCATTGGAAAAAATACCTCTTCCATTTATATTTTTGACAAGTTCAAGTTATCCTTTCAACCATTGGATATGGTAAAAAAAGGGTACATAGTGGGTTATCACTCCTTTGGTTGTGGATCCTATTATCTCACACTGCTTTATTTATGGTAATTCACATGGGAGCCCTGAACATAATGGGGTTTAGATTATTATCTATTATAGGAATGGATTATTTTCTTTCAAGTGGGGAATGAGGATACATACAAACAACTATGTTGAGATTTAAGCGATTGCCACTTCCCTATCTATTTCCATTTTATATGCTATCTTATTCTTGTTGATGTTTTTAGATTTGAAGGGATCAAGATCAGAATACAACCAAATACTTTGATGTATATGAAGAACATGAAATTAAAATAGAATATAATGCATGTAAATCCAACCCACATGAAATACATAAAATATTAAATATTCTTATATGATATCAAAGAGATCCAGTTCTTAGTTTATACACAAAAATATACAAGCTTGTATGTTAAAAAGTGTTAAGACAACAAAATTTATAGATATTCATTACCCTCTTTTTACATACATGCATAATACAATATTATTTTTATACACCATTTAGAAGTCTGTAGATTCTAAAAAATATGAGATAAATAAGTTGATAAGATATTCATTGATTCATCAATCAAAATGTATCAATCAACAATAAAGTATGGAGATATTTTTATTAAACAAGATATTTGGCTAAGATTTCTTTCTTGTCAAGTACTGTAAACATTCAATGAAGATAGATTTTGATTCCAGATATCTTATAAATGTCAAGGTAGGCAATATTACATTTTAACTACTAACAAGATAGACACATCATCCAACACTCCCCATTAATCTTGACTACAAAAAACATTAGTTACATCTATGCAATCTCGAAGATGTTCAAAAAAAATTATTTGATAAAGGTTTTTTAAATATGTCAATAAATTGTTCTTTAGACTTATATAATTATATAAATTTTACACCGTTGTTGACCAACTAATGAATGGAGTGATATCTTGTATCTATGTGCTTGTTGTATTTGTGAAATACATGATTTTTAGACAATGCAATCACTGAAATGTTATTATAGTATATCTTTGTAACAGTTTTTCTAATGTGCTTTAAATATAAAAAAATAATTCAAATATAAATGGCTTAACAAGCTACTAATGTAGATATAACATATTATGTTTTAGTTGCTAAAAGTGTGACAATAGGCTACTTTACTGGTAGCAATTTGTTCACCATTTTATTCTTATGCAATTATTTCAAGCCACTAAAGTTTATATGACCAAATATCAATGTCATAACTATTGAGTTATGTTCTTGTTGTTGTTTCTAAGGAATTTTTATTGTCATTTATGTCAAAGTTAAGATGGATGTCATTAATGTCAACATCAGAGTTGATGCCATGAATAGTGAAATGGTATGTGAATAAGAAGTCTTATGACAAGAGGAAATTTGAAGGCAACATATTATATTTGTGTTGAGAGAGAATTTGAAGGAAACCTAGTAATTATTCTAAGGTTGATGGCATTTCAAGTTCAATATCATGATACAAGGTTAGCTATTGTTGTGTACTAGTCTTGAGCATAATTATCATATCATGAGCATGGTTTAGTAGTCTTTGAGTTATATATGAAGTGTTGGCACAATGATGTATTATGACAAGCTCATGATAATTTTGAGAGTATTATTATCTTTATAAAATCTTGATTGAATAATGTTCTTGGTTGACATCATTGAGAGCTATTCTTGTTTGAGTCCAAATCTTTGAGTACTAGGTGTTTTTAGAAGCCTAGTCTAGCCCTGAGAGAAGGTGTATGCATGAAGAATAGTGAAGCTTGGTTAATTGTGTTAGTAAAATAATAAGAGATTTTATATAGTTATGTAAATGTGAAAAAGATTTAAATAATCCCTTACATGAGTTCCAAGGTTAGTTTTCAAGCTTAACCCTTCTATGAAGAGACCTAGTGAGAAGGCATAAGCTTGGTAACATGATGAGGTGAGTATTCTAAGGCTTGAAAGATGATGTGTGGTAGTGGTGAAGATTGGTATGAGGTCATATAATATGATAATTAGTTTTTTAAAATATTATAAGTGGTTTTATGGTGTGTTCAAGGTCTAAGTATGACTGGTAGTTTAAGACCTAATGAGCAAAGAGACCTAGTATGGCCTATAGAGGGATCAAGTTCATTTCCCAAGGTGAAAAATATTTTGAGAGAATTATTAGAGGTGTGAGAGGTTTTTTTAAGTATGTTTAAAAAAAATTATGTCATATCCTAAAGTACAAATCATGAAAATTGGTGTTAAGGTTTTCTATGTGTATAGAATGGGGTGTTGCAGACCAAAGAAGGATTTTCTTATGCTCATTTGCATGTACAAAATTTGAATGAGATCATAATTAAATTATGGAATTTTGGGAAGGGTCTTATATTTAATTTATTTGCTTTGGTTTTGGATTTTATGGTAAATCCTTTATGAATGATTGCTAAGAATAGAAGGTAGTCTAAACCCTTCCTAAAACCCTCATTATGACCCGATATGAAAGATATTGTTGGATATGGATCAGAATGGTTTGTTTGACCTATTTTAATGTTTATAAAATTTATAGGACTATTCTATGTTTCTCTAGGTATTTTTTTTCTATCATAAGAGTGAGTGGAAGATACAAGAAACCCCTTATTTCTCATATTTTTGATGTAGCAGGCAAGGTTGACTAGGTCAAAACATGAAAATTATTAGAGGATGATGTGAGATTTAGAGTTTGTTTTCATGTAATTTTAGGATCAGGTTTCAAACCTTAAATATGAAAAATTGGTCATGAAAATTTACCTATCTCTAAATATGCCTAATGAGGAAGACAATTAGAAAACCAGGCAGAAGTGAGAATGAGATTAGGGATGGGTTTCAATGGAGTAGGGATGGATAAAAATACATGGGGTAATATATATATATATATATATATATATATATATATATATATATATATATATATATATATATATATATATATATATATATATATTACCCCATGTATTTTTATCCATCCTATATATATATATATATATTACCCCATGTATATATATATATATATATATATATATATATATATAGGATGGATAAAAATACATGGGGTAATATATATATATATATATATATATATATATATATATATATATATATATATATATGCCTAATGAGGAAGACAATTAGAAAACTAGGCAGAAGCGAGAATGAGATTAGGGATGGGTTTCAATGGAGTAGGGATGGATAAAAATACATGGGGTAATATATATATATATATATATATATATATATATATATATATATCCCATTTTATTATTTTTTTGTTGATGCTCATATACAAGGAAAAAGTTGTTCTCAAAGTGACATGTCTTACACAGTGAAGTCCATATAGGGTGAAAACATGAGATTGGTCTGTAAGACCTATATATATATATATATATATATATATATATATATATATATATATATATTCTAAGGATTATTAAATATGATTTAAACCCATTTTAATTTCAAAAATATGTTCACATAGGTGTTCTAAATCTTGATCTTCATGACTATGTTTTTAGAGTTACAGGCAAATTTTTGCATGTGAATGTGAATGATGTTCCTGAGTCTTTTTGTATAGATTTCAATAATAAAATTCAAATTAAGTTGTTATATATGTCTCATATGTTCATTTTAACAAATTTAAAAGTATGAAAAATTCCTATGAAAGTGTGAAAAGTCAAAGTCTCTTGACTAGGTTTTTGAAGCCTATGTGCAGTTCTGTGTGAGCATATAAAGATGATCATTTTGAGGTATTTTTCCCTATATTTTGAAATATAATGGACTTGGTGATTAAAATGAGTGACTAAGGTTATATACATATGGTTTATTATTATTATTATTATTATTATTATTATTATTATTATTATTATTATTATTATTATTATAATATGTAAAATTTAATGTATACTTCATATACTTAAGATAGACTTTCTGGCAGTGAGAAGGGCTAATTACAAGTAGAACTAATGGTGTGGTTCAAGGAGTGAAATGATTTAAATGGTGTTGAGAACATAATTTGAGATTATAATGGGTCTAATTTAATAATTTTTTAAGTTTTTAATCCATTTTTTTAGGCTCATGGTGTTCTAAGGTGGTCAAAATGAAATGTGTGCCTTGAGAAGGCCTAATTACATTAGGTCTCTATTAGGCCTAAAGGTGATTTTAGTCCTTATGGGTGGTGACTGACCAATGAAATAGTTGTTTCACTTTTTAAAAGTTTTTATTGATCTATTCCAATGGTGATTTAAGTATTTATAGTTTTATGTCTGACCAATATGGGTGAGATCAAGAGTCAAGTATAAAGAGAAGGTCTAGTAGGCCTAATTTGACTAATTAGATTATTGAGGATATAAGCGAAGGACATAGAGGTTTTAAAAATAGGTAGAGGGATTTAATATAATCATATAGGTATTTTTAATATGTTATTAATATCTAAAAATAATTATATATGTGATTATCAAGGTCATATGACCTAATTCTACTAAGGATAGGGCTAGTTGAGTGAGAAGGCCTAATAGATTGTTTGAGAGAGATAAAAGAGTGAGAAGAGAAAAATAAGGTGGTCATATTAAATTGGGTGAGAAACAAGTATCCAAAGGTGATCATAGGTTCAAGGTAATTGAGTTGGTGTTGAGTTGCCTAGGGTTTTGGTGCCTCCTTGCAAGTTAGTACTTGTTAAAGAACTAGTTGAGTTGGTGCTTGACTAGTGAGGGGTTGGTACTCCTTGTAAGGTTGGCGCCTCACTAAATTTTGATAAATTAATTATAATACTATATTATAATTCATATTTTAGTAGGTTTTATTCCCCATGAAGGTTTCCTACATATCTCTTGTGTTCCTTTGTTGTTTCCTTTCATAGATGCTTGTTTATGCATTGTTTAATGTATGTATATGAATAAATGCTTCATGAATGATAAGTGAAATTGAAAAAATGTTTTAAGGAAACTCATTCACCCCATATCCTCTCATTATTTTTACTTATAATATTTGGCATCATATTAGGTCCTTTGAATGATTCTTAATATTCTAAAGGAGATCCTAAGCAAGTTAATATGGATATTCAAGCACAAGGTGGTTTCTCTACAAGCAAGGATCCATTATTTAATGGATCCAATTATATTTTTGGAGTGTTATGATGAGGAAATATTTTATGTCTCATGTTCATGATGTTTGGAAATCAATTTTGGATGGATATACTACACCTCATATTCCTCCTACAGATGTTAAAGGCAAGAAGGCTAGTGACAACAATTCAAAAGCAATGAAAGGTATTATGTGTGGCCTATCAGAGGTATAACTTTTGAAGGTGATGTCTTATATGTCTAATAAATAAATGTGGGATAATTTGAATACTATACATGAGGGATACTCCAAGATTAATTTTTCTAAGTTACAAACCCATAGAAGATAGTTTGAAATCTTAAGGATGATTAAAGATGAGACCATTGTAGTCTACTTGTTGAGGGTTTATTAAGTGATCAACATCATAAGAGGCCTAGGTGAAGAATTGAAAAAGTATATTATTTTTAAAAATATTTTGAGATCTTTAACTTCCAAATTTTATTCTGAAGTATTTATTGTTGAAGGGATGCAAGATCTAGACAAGCTAGAGGTGGATGGACTTTATGGCACCCTAACAGTTTATGAGATGAGCACAAGTGAAGGAAGACATACAAATAATGAATTTGATTTCAAGGTAGAAAATAAGTCAAAGGAGAAGAAGACACAAGTTAATAAATTCAAATACAAATAGTGGATTTGATATTGATGATGATGAATTGACAACTATGCTTACAATAAAGTTGAAGACAAGTTCGGGAAAATACAATGGTAAGCTATTCTTTAAATGCTTCAATTATGGAGAGATTGGACACTTTGATAACAAGTGCCCTTATAAGCATAAGGCAAATAATGATGAATAGAATGATGAATTTCATCATGATGATAAATAGTCTTATAGGTCTAATAAGAGAAAGAAAATCTTCAGAATGTCTGATGACAAGAAGAAGTTCTTTAAAAATAAAAGAAGTCTTTACACCAAGGAAGATTACAACTCATCTGATGAGAGTGAGAGAAGTGATTCTAAGAGTGAAAATGAAGTTTAAGGTCCTAATGTTAATGAATTACTATTCATAGATGAGGAAGCAAGCTATTCAAACTAAGAAGAGTCCATATGGATTTGAGGAGATGTTGGTGATTCAGATGAAGAGGAAGATGAGGTGGAATTTGAGGTTGAGTTAATGAATTATCTACAAGAACTAAATATGGTGAAGAATAAGAATAAGATGATGATGTCTATTATAAAATATTATGAGGAATAAATCAACTTGTTTGAAGTCAGATTGAGAAAAAACTCCAAGGAATAATAAGAAATAGTCATACAGGTGGAGACTCAACTTGAGATTGTGACTAAAAGCCTAAAGGATAAAGAAGATAGATGTGTGTGGTATGTAAATAAAGTGGATTCCTTGAAATATGAATTGAATTAGGCATCAAGTAAGGTTAAGTCCTTTGTGAAGTTTGAAAAGAGTACCAATGATCTAGACAACATCTTGAGTAGTCAAAAGATTGTTAATGACAAAATAGGTCTTGGTTTTAATTAAGACCAAAAGAAGAACACTAATGTGATCAAGAAGGCCAATGGTAAATAAAGGAATTATGGTGATGGTATAATTAATACTAATCTTATCAAGAATCCTAATGTTATAAGGTATGCTAACCTTTTCAATGGTTATTGTTATTCATATAACTAATTTGGTAATAGAGAAAGGCATTATAGAAGGCCCTCCACGAATAAATATGTAAGAAACTATGAGGAGAGTCATCAGTCAAAATGATCTAAAACTTAGAAGTTTTTATTGAAAGATATTTCAAGAACACAAAAATAACATAGTAACAATGATTTCTCTGAGAAGAGATGTTTTATTACTCAATATTGTAATACAACCATATGTTTATCTCTAGGAAGAGATGTATGATTTCTATTTCATGTTACATCTTCATTTATACATATTTTGAAGGTAGGAGGAGTATGTGGAAGGTTACAAATATTAAGGGAGATTAAGCATTTTGACTTCCATGATTTACAGCAATATAGAATTCAAGGAATTACTATTTTTAGAAACTTACTATTTTTAGACTGCACTACTAAAATTGAAATTTGGGGCACTTATATTGAGTTTTTGGGGGTCAAAAACCACCAATAAAATATTAATTCCATCTCACCACATTATACTCATTCTTAGATTTCTAATGGTTCAAATGGGGATTCAATTGGAGCTATGGTGTAAAAATTATGGCTCCCAAAAGTTTCATCATCAATTGGGGTAGAATCGTCACCCAGATTGTCACCTAAATTATTGTCCAGATCATTCCTCCCTCCTTAGGAATAAATGGTCCCCATTGCATCAATATTTATCATCAAGTGTGGTAGTTGTGTCCCAGTTTGAACCTCTATGAGCCACTTACCTTAGTGGCTAAGCTGGTCCCTTTTGACCACCTGATAAAGTGGAATAAAGCATCTTCTTGTTGTCTTCATCTAGGTGTCCACAATCTGATCCTCCTCCACTGGAGAAAAACTCTGTATATCAAGCTCATTAATGTCTAGTTGTTTTTATATGACTAAAGTGTCCAATAGAGATTGATGATATAGTTTGAAGAGCTTCATGTTGAATATTAGATGCAGACCAAGGTACACTGATAGGTTTAATTCAAAAGTATTTTCTCCAACTTTTCTAGTGATGGTGTAGGGACCATATCATAGAGGCTACATTTTTTTTGTGTGGGTCTACAAGTCATTCCTTTTAAAGCGTCAACCAAACCTTTTCACCCATATCAAAATGGTGTGAAATCTTATGTTTGTCATGGCATTACTTATACTTTTGATTCATCTTCTCCAAGATGTCATGAACCTGCTGCTAGATGTGTTGCATTTGTTCAATGAACTTTGTTGCTTTTGTTACCTCAGATCTCCCATGAGGTGTGTATTCCATGGTGGAGAATTGAATAACTATATAAATTGGTGCCATGTGTTGGAACTTGAAGAATAATTGAAATGGACTATGCTTGGTCAAGATGTGTAGGGCCCGATTGTATCCATGTTTTATGAAAAGAAGCCCCTCATCCCATGTACATGGATGTTTGGAGTGATACATCTGAATCATATGAACAATCAAGTGGTTCACCACTTTTGTCTAACTATCAATCTATGGATAGAATGATGTGCACTTCATCAGCTTGGTATCCATCATCTTCCATAGAGTGGACCAAAAGATGCTCAGGTACCTGCTATCTCTATCTAAGACAATGGACTTGGGGAGACCAAAATGGAGCCATACATGACTAAAATATAGTTAATCAGTTTCTTCACTAGATATATTTTTCTTACAAACAACCATGATAGCCATTTTTTAAAAATGATCAACTACAACAAAAATATAGTCCTTACCATGTTTTGAAGTGGGTAAACCTCAGATAAAATCCATTGAGATATATTTCTAAGCCCTAGTTGGTTTTGGCAATGGCATGTACAATCCTTGCTTCTTATTTTTTGTCTTGGATATCATACATGGGGTGAAAGATTTGAGGTATCATTCCACATCCTCCTATATATGGGGCTAGTAGAAGTTTTTTTAAAGAACTTCCAATGTCTTCTCTACACCAAAATTCCAACTATCCTACTAAAATGTGCTTCCTATATCATCTTTTATTGCTATGCAACTAGAACATAGATGTGCCCCATGTGACAAAGGACATTATCATGCAAATAAAAATTAGAAACATGTTTACCTTTTTGAAACACATGATATGTATCAACAAAGTTAGGATCTACTTCATACAAATCATGCCAAGTGGTAGTCTCATGTCTACATAGGTCAATAACTATTGTGAGTGTAGTAATTGGTGGGTAGCTCAAATAATCTATAGTCATATTTGAGATCCCCTTTTTGTTTTTGATTATTAGATGGAATTGCTACAAATATGTGTCCCACTTTTGGTGCCTCTCATTTCACAGTTTTCTCTATCTGGGTGAATTACAATGGTTTGTGGTCACTGTGGATGACCATATCTTTCCCCAAGATGTAGTGTTTCCATTATTTTCAATTTTGCATAATGGCATAGAGATCCTTGTCATATGTCAGGTATTTTTTGATTATATCAGTGAAATTTTCACTATGATATGTAATAAGATGTCCATGTTGCATGATGATAGCTTCCATGACATATTCAGATGCATCTATCATCAACTCAAAAGGTTGATGTAAATCTAGAAAAGAAAGAATAGGGGTTGAGCAAAGTCTATTCTTCAAATTCTCAAATGCCCTTTATTATATTTCATCCCACTGAAATGTAGCTTTAGCTCCTCCTTTAGTCACTTGGTTTAGTGGCCAAGCAACATGTGAGAATCCAAGAATAAACCTACAATAGAAATTTGCAAGACCCAAGAAGCTGTGAAGTTATATGAGGGTCTTTGGTGTAGGCCATTCTCAAATAACCCAAATCTTCTCTAAATCGACATGGACCCCTTCCTCATTTACAATATACCCCAAGTACTAAATTATTTTCATCCCAAATATGCATTTATCATGATTTGAATATAACCTATACTCTCAAAGAGTTTGAAGCACCTTATGAACATGTTGCAGATGTTTCTCCCATGTTTTGATATAGATGAGTATGTCATGTAGGTAGACAACCATGAATGAGTTGGTGAAGGGTCATATGATGTCATCCATCATCCTCATGAAGGTTTCAAGTGCATTATTCAAGCCAAAAGGCATCATCAACCATTCAAAGAGCCCCTCCTTAGATTTGAATGGAGTCTTCTAGACATTAATGGGATCAATGGGAATTTGGTGATAGCCAAATTTGACATCAATTTTGGTGAAGGCACCATAGAGTTGGTCCAGTAGGTCATCAATCTTGGGGAGGGGTTAGTGATTCTTCACAGTGATTTTATTCAAGGCTTGATATTCAATGCAAAGCCTCCATGTTCCATCTTTCTTTGGTGCCAAGATAATTGGGCTGCCATAGGGTGAAGAGCTTAGCCAGATGTAACCCTTTTAAATCAATTCATGAATCTTCCTTTTTATCTCATCATTCTCTAAAACTGATATGTGATACATTAGATTGTTAGGCAAAGGTGATCCTGTGATCAAATTGATAGAAGGTTTTACCTGGCAGTGAAGTGGAACTCTCATGGGTGAATTGAATAAGTCATCACATTCTCCTATGATTTGTCCCATCTATTTTTGTTTTTGTGTTGATTTTTTAGTCAGGACTGCAACATCAACGTTCTTGGATTTTTGTGGTTTGACCACCATGAGAATGAATTGCTTTGTCTTTTCCACCAATCTCTTACATTTCTTGGCACTAATCAAGGAGATAGATGTGGGAGGTGGTACCTTTGGTACCCTATAGCCTCACATTCCAAGAGTGAGGATTATTTTTTGGGTTCATGATTCATAGATGCCATGTCGATCATACATGAATGGCTGACCAAAGAGTACATCACAAACATCTAGATTGACCACATCAAACAAGACTTCATCTTGGAAAGGTTTTATTGCATATGAAATAAGACACTAATGGATGACATGGAGGTCTCTCCTTGGGCTCTACCATCCAATACTGTATGGATTTGGGTGAGCCTTCATGGATAGATTTAGACTTTTCATAACTTTGGTAGAGATTAAATTCTTTTGACTCCCACTATCAAGAATGAAATATAGAGGCTTACCTTTTACCAATAATTTGGAGTGAAACAACCTTTCCTTGTCATCTAGACTTTCCTCATGGGTCTATGATGAAGCAATGATGGTATCAGGATTAACATCTACAATCTCTTCTTCATCCTCTTTGATTGCAGGTTATGTATGAGACAGAGCAGTAGATGTTGAGTATTGTGACTCAAAAAGTAGTGACTTAATGGCTCAACATTCTTCTTTGGAGTGAGTTCTAGTTTTATGGAAATCACACCATTTTGTAGTCTTCCCATTTTGGGGTTTCTTATCTTTAAACTCTTTTTTCTTCTTATTTTGGCCTTGTGTTTGACCTTCCTTTTCACTTTTCCACTTCGAAGGCTAAATCTTTGTATTCCTTCATCCATGCTTCTAATCAATCTTCACTATGAACTTGTATGCCTCACTGAGGGTTTCAAAATTGAAGAGTTCCATTTCCCCTTGTACGTACCTTTGTAGTCCACCATGATATTTTAGAGTCTTATCTTTCTCACTTTCTTGGATGCCCAATCTCACAAATATAGAATGAAAAATGTCAGTGTAATATTGAACAGATTGGTCTTTACCTTGGCAAAGTTATTGCCATTGTATGTACAGAACATCATATGTTCTAATGGGATAGTATTATTCCTTTATAACTTTCATGAAATCATCACAAGTAGGTTCCACCTTAAGTCTAATGTCATCTGTACTGAACCTCTTTTTGTACACGTCTCACCAATTTTTCACGGGCAATGATGCTTTCAAAAGAGCAAAAGTGATCTTTTCTCCATCGATGAATTTATTTATAGACAAGTAGGAAGACAATTGATCCAACCAATTTTATACTACATCAACATCTATTTTACCTTCAAATGTAGGGATATCAAAATTCACTTGAACCTAGAAGGGTGTTAGAGAACTGAAAGGATGTTCCATGGATGAGGAGCTAAGAAGTGCAGATGAGGAGCCAAATTTTCCCATCAAATTTTATGGAAGAATTTGGGGAAATTATTATATCATCTATGCTTGTTGTCTTTGGATGGATTCATTCATCATTTCCTTGAAGGGATCAGATGTCTTGCTATCATCTACCATTTGAATTCATTTTGAGTGAATAGGTGGATAGTTTGGAGCTCTATTATTTTCCACCCAAGCTTCTTGTAGCCTGACCTCATCCTCAAGATCATGCACTCTCAAGACAAACCACTCTGATACCCCTGATCCAAAACTCAAAAGTTTTGATTGACATATATTTCAAGAACATGAAAATAACATAGTAACAATGATTTCTCTAAGAAGAGATATTTTATTACTCAAGATTGCAATACAACCATATGCTTATCTATGGGAAGAATGTCTGATTTCTATTTTGGATTACATCTTCATTTATACACATTTTGAAGGTAGGAGGAGGATGTGAAAGGTCACCAATCTTGAGGGAGATTAAGTGGTTCGACTTCCATGATTTACAACAATACAAAATTTGAGGAATTACTATTTTTAGAAATTTACTATTTTTAGACTACACTACTAAAATTGAAATTTGGGGCACTTCCATTGAGTTTTTTAGGGTAAAAATCCACCAAAAAATATTGTACCATCTCACTAAATTCTCTTTGTTCTTATCTTTCCAACTGTTCAAACGGGGAGTCAATTGGAGCTATGGTGCAAAAGTTATGGCTCTCAAAAGTTTTATCATCAATTGAGGTAGAACCATCACCTGAATTGTCCCCTGAATTGTTGCCTGGATCACAAAAGGTATCAGTCATGATGTGTTTCCATCAAGAAGAATAGTGTGTTTCAATTTTTAAAAGGTTGTTCATATTACAAAGTAATGTAAGAATGGATTCTCAAGCCAAAACAAGAAAGTTGAGAACCCTAGAATGCAAGAAAGAAGACAAGACAGTGAGTGGAAACCAAAGGTAGCTATGATGAATAATGACCAGTCTACAAGTCCAAGTGGACTATTTGTCATGGTGGAGCATAGTTTAGATGCAAAGGAGTGTCAAGAATTCTCCCTATCAACTTAGATTATAGATGAAGAAGTCAAGTCAAATAGACTATGTCATGATGGTGTTCAAATTGATATTTAAGAATTCAAGCCTAAAAGGATCATGAGAAAGCTTAGTCTAGGAAGGACATAGAGATCTAGGAATATCCTGAGTTCATTTTGTTTTAGTACTCAAGATAGAAGAGGTGACTGCATTAGGCTTCATGGAGGCACTCAGCTAGTGAGTAGAATCATGAAGGATGCTTGGTCTTAGGAGGAGTTTTGTGTTCTTTGGTGACATTTAGATCCAAGGTTCAGTCAAGAGTCTATTGTATGTGTGATCACAAAGATAGGTCCCAAAGAATTTGTATGATGACTTGATCAAATCAAGTCATAATATTGATAAATATCTAAATATCTCATGGAGATAAGGGTATCCATTCATGATCCAAGAGTAGGTATGTGAGCTTGATCTGTGTTGAGTTTTTGTCAAAGAGAGATAATGAGTTTATTTGGATAGAAAAGGTGTGATGTTATAGGTCCAAGGATCAAATAGTTGCTAAGAAGATGACCTTTTTGTCATTAATGTCAAAGGGGGAGAAGGTTCTAATTTGGGAGGAAGGTCAATTTGATTAAGATCGATCTTGGGGAGTCATGCATGATCATCCCTATGTAAGTGTTTGCCATCAATGACAAAGGGGGAGATTGTTGAGGTATGTTATTATTTTTGGTGTTAAGGAATTATTGTTGTTATTGATTTCAAAGTCAAGATGGATGTCATTAATGTCAAGGTCAAAGCTGAGGCCATGTATGGTGAAATGGTATGTGACAAAGAAGTCTTATAAAAAGAGAAACTTTGAAGGCATCCTATTATCTCTCTATTGAGAAAAAATTTGAAGGCAACCTAGTAATTATTCTGATATTGATGTATGTTAAGGTCAAGATCATGATACAAGGTAAGTTACTATTGTGTACTAGTCTTGAGGAGCATTGTCATATCATGAGCATGGTTTAACAGTCTTTGAGTTCTATACGAACTCTTGGCACAATGATGTATTGTGACAAGATCATGAGCATGTTAAGAGTAGTCTTGTCTTAAGAGAATCCTAATTGATGAATTTTCTTGGTTGACATCATTGAGAGCTAGCTTATTTGTGTCCAAATCTTTGAGTACTAGGTATCTTGAGAAGCCTAGTCTAGCCCTAACAGAAGGTGTATGCATAAAGCATAGTGAAGCTTGGTGAATTATGTCAATATAGGAATGAGAGTGTGTATAGAGTTGTGTAAACATTAGAAAGAGGAAAATAATCTCTCAGATGAGTTCCAAGATTAGTTTTGAGGCTTAGTCCTTGCATGGAGATACCTAGTGAGAAGGCACAAGCTTGGTAGCATGCTGAGGTGAGAATTTGAAGTCTTGTGAGATGATATGTGGTAGTAGAAAATCTTGGTAGGAGGTAATATAACATGATATTGAGGTGTTGAAAATAGTACAAGTGGGTTTAAGGTGTGTTGAAGGTCTAAGTATGGCTAGTAGTTCAAAACCTAATGAGTAAAAAGACTTAGTATGGCCTAATGAGGGGTAAAGTTCATTTCCCAAGGTGATAAATCTATTGAGATAATTGTCATATATGTTATAGGTTGTTTTAAGTATATTTACCAAGTTTTATGTCATATACTGCAGGAGAAATCATGAAAATTGGTGTTGAGGTTTTCTATGTGCATAGAATGGGGTGTTGTAGACCCAAGAAGGATTTTATTATGCTCATTGGCAAATGAAACCTTTACATGAGATCTTGAGAAGTTAATGTAATTTGGGGAAGGGTACTCAATTGATTTTTTTGGCATTGGTTTTAGAGTTGAGGGGCAATCCTTTATGAATGATTACTAAGAATGGAAGGTAGTTTAAACCCTCATAAAACCCTCATTATGACCTAATATGAAATATATTGTTGGATATGGCTTAGAATGGTTTGGTTGACCTAGTTTGATGTTAGGAACATGTAGAGGACTCATACAATTTTTTCCATCTGGCTTTGTTCTATCTAAAGAGTGAGTGGAAGATACAAGAAACCCTTTATTTCTTATATTTTTGATGTAGCAGGCAAAAATTGACTAGGTCAAAGCATAAAAATTATTGTAAGATGATATGTGAGACTTATATTTTGTGCCCATGTAAGTTTATGAGTAGTTTTTAGACCTTAAATATGCTAAACTGGTCATGAAAGTTGAGCTATTTCTAAATAGGCCTAATCAAAAAGATAATGAAAAAATAAGATAGAAGTGAGAATGAGATTAGGGATGGGTTGTAGTGGATTAAGGATGGATCCAAATCCATGTGGTCATTTTTAAAAACCTATATCTCATATCCTCTTTGATTATAATTTTTTATGATGCTCATATATAATTAAAAAGGTGCTCTCAAAGTGACCTATCTTACATAGTGAAGTCTATGTAAGGTGAAAACATGAGATTGGTCTGTAAGACTAATATTGATATTAAACCTTATAATATATATATACTATAATATGTTAGAAGGATGATGAAGGATCATTTAAACCCATTATAATTTTAAAAAAGTGTTCACAAAAGTATTCTAAATCTTTATCTTCGTGACTATGTTTTTGGAGCTACAGGCAATTTTATGTGTGTGAGTGAGAATGATGTTCTTGAATCTTTTTGCATAGATTTTAAGAATACAATGCAAATTAAGTTTTTATATACTTATCATAGGTTAATTTTAACATATTTTTATGCACAATAAACTCTGATGAAGGTGTGAAAATTCAAAGGCTCTTGACTGGGTTTTTGAATACTGTGTGCAGTTTTGAGTGAGCATTTAAAGATGATCAGTTTGAAGTATTTTTCCTTGTATTTTGAAATATAATGGGCTTAGTGATGACCCTAAGGTTTATAATGTTATATCCATGTGTTTTTTAAGTATGGTTATATGGAAAAATTGAATTTATACTTTAGATATTTAAGACAAACTTTATGGCAGTGAGAAGGGCTAATGGCAAGAGACCTAATGGTGTGGTCCAAGGAATGAAATGAGATAAATGGTGTTGAGAACATAAGGTGAGATTATAAGGGATATAATTGAATAATTTTTGAAGTGTTTCATCCACTTTTGGATGCTCATGGTGTTTTAAGGTGGTCAAAGTGAAACGTGTGCCTTGAGAAGGCCTAATTGCATTAGGTGTCTATTAGGCCTAAATGTAGTTTTAGTCCTTATGGGTGGTGACCGACCTATGCAATGGTCGTTTCACTTTTTAAATATGTTTTTTGATCTATTCCAAGGGTAATTAAAATATGGAGAGTTTTATGGCTGACTAAGATGAGTGAGATCAAGAGTCAAGTATAAAGAGAAGGTCTAATAGGCCTAATTTGACTAGTTAGAATATTTAGGATATAAGTGAAGGACATAGAGGTTTTGAAAACTAGGTAGAGAGTTTGAATATAATAAAAGAGATATGTTGAATATTTTATGAATATCTAACAATATTTTTATAGGTGATGAGCAAGGTCATATGATCTAATTCTGCCAAAGAAAGGGCTAGTTGAGCGAGAAGGCCTAATAGGTTATTTGAGAGAGATAAAAGAGTGAGAAAAGCAAAAGAAGGTGGTCATCTTCAATCGATTAAGCAACATGTGTCCAAAGGTGATTAGGTTTCAAGGTAACTAAGTTGGTGTTAAGTTACCTAGGGGATTTTTGCCTCCTTGCAAGTTTGTGCTTGTTAAGGACTAGTTGAGTTGGTGCTTGACTAGTGAGGGGTTTGCCTCACTAAATTTTGATCCATTACTTATAGGACTATAGTCCAATATGTGTGTCAGTGGGTTTTATTCTCCAAGAGGGTTTCCCACATATCTCCTATGTTCTTATGTTGTTTGATTTCATATATTCTTACTTATGCATTGGTTAAGGTATGTATATGAATGAATGTTTCATGAATAAGTGAAATTAAAAGAATGTTTTAAGGAAAATGATTCACACCCCTCCCCCTCTCAGTAGTTTTACTTCTAATAATAACTAGGACTGGTTCTTATATGAGACTTTTAAATTTGCTTCAGTAAGTGTTTGCAAACTTTGAGGTTCTAAAAACACTTCACTTTGAATCTTAAGAGGAAATATTATGGTTCTTGTTATCCCCACTTCTACAGTTAATCTATTGCTAGGTTTCTTATCAAAAATTACACACTCACCATTATCAGTGTATTTCATATATCCTTTTTTCACTAGTTGACCTATGCTTAGAAGTTTGTGTTGTAGTCAAATAACATAATATACCTTGAGAATATGTTTCTTTTCTCCTTATTTTATTCTGATATTGATTGATCCTTTCCCCATGGTCGATACTTGGTTGCCATTCCCTAAATTCGCCTCTAAATACACTAAGTCATCCATGGTTGTAAATAATTCCTTACTTCCTGTCATATGATTGCTACAACCGCTATCTAAAAATCATACATCTTTTGAGCTCTCTTGTGCCACATTATAAGTTATCAACATTAAGGTTTGATCACTACTACTTGATTCATTTTTTTTTAGTAAAATTTAATTTATGTTTACTCATATCATATTATTTTTTCCTACATTTAGATGCAAAATATCTAAATTTCTTACAATAATGACACTAGATATTTGATCTATAATACCATTCTCCTTGACGATGTCTGTGAAAGTGGCTATTGCCTCTACTTCTTACCAGTGTGGAGAATGTATGTGGCCTTGATGCTAGTCTTCTATTATCAAATTGAGTAGTTTCTCTTCCTCCTCTTGGTGAGAAATGACCTCTACCCCTATTGTAGTTTGATCTTTCTCTCATTCTACTAACTGATAATTGAGCTTTGAATATATTTTTTAGTGAAGATGCCCCTGGATGATTTAATCTCTACTCATGTGATATAAGTAACCCCATCAATTCATCCACTAACAGTTGTGTTAGATCCTTAGACTCCTCAATGGCCACTACTATTGAGTCAAATTTTGCTAGCAAACTTCTCAAAGTCATTTCTACAACCTTCTAGTCTTCAACAATCTCACCATGAGTCTTTATCTGGTTTACAACTCACATGACATGAATAAAAATTGAATCTATTATCTCATACTCCATTTGAAAAAATTTAAACTCTTCTAAGCATTTGTAGTTTTATTGTTTTAACTTGATAGTGCCTTGGGATGTAGTCTGCAGACTCTCCCAAGGTTGTTTTGACCTTGTAGCTGCTATATCTCAAGGAAAAATTGATTCCATAGCTTGCTAAATAAAAAATAGAGATTTGGCATCTTTTTTCTTATTTTCTTTCAACAGATCCTTGTCTGTTTATGAGAGCACTTGATATGCTTGCTTGAAGCATTGCTCGTTGGTTCAGGGAACTCATTTTCAACTAGGTCCCAAACATTTTGAAAACAGAACAAGGTCTTCATTTGTATACTCCTATAGTCATAGTTTTTGTTGTTTAAAATAGGTATCTATGGTTGAGTGAGACTATCGCTTGCACTCGCCATGATTGTTCTGGACAAACACAGTCCACTTCCCTAACTCACTCTACTGAGTGGGTCTTCTCCAGCTGGCTGTATGACAGCAATTCACTACTGCCTGGCTATTCTCCACGTGTTGGCTAACAGATCTACGCTTCTTTGGTTATTGTCTTCAAACAGCAAACCCATGATCTCATCCAAATTTGATAGTGACCTCCAGGCCCTACTGTCTGCTCCTCCACTCTTTCTCCATGCCCTATACTCTTCGTTTGACTGACTATCCTTCTCAGCACTCTACAACCATCTGCAGTCTTCTTCCCACGATATGCAAGTCTATCGCATGTTAACTAAGCTCTCACCCACGCTGGCTATATTTTCACCACCCCTGGCTCTTCTCCCACGATCTTTTTGGACTCTCTCTCTTTGTTGGCTGATGGATCAGCTCTTTCACTATTTTCTGCCAGGCTTCAACTATGCTCTGATACCAGAATTAAGGGATCAAGCTCAGACTAGAACCAAATACTATGATGTGTATGAAGAACGTGACACTAAAACATAATATAGTGCATGCAAAGCCAACACACATGAAATACATATAAAACAATAAAAATATAAATATAAGTTTTTGAAGTGCAAAATGGAATTTATTATTCAAAAAAATGATATAATTTGTAAACATAATTAGAATTATAATATTATATTCGTTATTAAAAAATTAATAGAATGTTCAATAATATTATATTTTATTTTTAATTTATAAAATAAATTATACATATAAAATAGATAATACATATAATGATTTATTAGTTTAGTAAAATTCAATGATATTAAAAGTAATGAGTAAAATCAAACCGTACGTCTAATCAATTATAATATGAAAATAAAATTGAAATTTAATTTAAAATAAATATTTCAATTATTAATTGAAAAAATAATAAATAATTATTAATCACTTTAATTTTTTTAAAAACTATTTTTCATATTGTAAATTATAAAATTAATATAAAAAACTAATTTTAAT
Organism: Torreya grandis; assembly: GCA_037957365.1. NCBI lineage: Eukaryota > Viridiplantae > Streptophyta > Pinopsida > Cupressales > Taxaceae > Torreya > Torreya grandis. Next base: position 18,149 of record JARHVA010009160.1, on the reverse strand, counting down.
GTTTTATATCATATATATGATATAATATTGAATATTGAATTATTGTCACTAAAATTTCAAACAAATTTTTAATTTGAATTAACTACTTTTTAATTGGAGATATGATTTTGGATTCTCCATTTTATATGATGACTGTTATATATAAATAAAAAAATTTATATATAAATTTTTACCAAAAAAAATATAATAATATATATGTATGTGTATATATATACATATATGTTTTTGTTTATTGTAGTAATATAAAATGTCAAAATTGGTAGTTTGAGAGTGATTTGTGACACCCAATCCATAGGTCATTCTTACATGTTCTCATGACCCTTCTAAACACTTTTTTGTTGATTACTAGTCATCCATAGACTTTTGAACCTTGATTCCAACTTAGTCAGATTCTAAGCCAATCGTATCCCCCCAAGTCCTGAGCTTATAGGATAGGAGCACCATACTTGGATTATAGCATTGGACCCTAGGGTGTCCCATTTTTGACACTCATGTCTAATCACATTTTGAGCCCAAATGATCATTTCCATCTGATTCATATCCTTCATCATGTCAGCTTTGTGCAAATACATTTAATCCATGACCAATAGTTCCCTATAAAAGCCCATTCAAAGTTAATTTACAAGAGGGGTGACAAATCTTATAAAGTAAGCAAAAATACAAAGAAACCACTAAGGCAATTTTTCATATTCTCGACATACAATCACCTAACACAACTGCAAACATATTCAAACCCTCACACCAGTCCCTAGTCACCTCAAGCACTCTCAATTTGGTATTTTTACATCTGCATCACACTATTGCACAAAACACATATGGCTTGATCCCTCTTAAGAGTATTTGTATGTAGGCAACGTGCCCACACAAGGGGTGTTAATCACACATTCAGTGCATCTTACACACACTAACCCCTCTTTTCAATTAATTTAAAATCTCATTTTATTAAGCATGATAGAGGATTAGGGTTTGTATATTAAATAATATCTACAATGAGCTCCGTCAATATTTAGGATTCAATATTTCATAGGCAGGCTCACATAGGAACAACACAAAGAACCCAAAAAAATAGGTCTCTATGAGTAGTTTGGACAATAGTGGCAGGAGTAGATAATAACATCAGACCCTAGGGTGTCCTATTTTTGGTAGTCTTATCCGTTCACTAAACAAAAACTAGATTTTGATTTGCGACACTATTCTAGTCCTACACATCTAGTTTTAGACCCTGCAACAGCCGTTTCAACTTGTTTTAAGTTAAGTTATATTTTCTCTCTATTTATTACTAATTTTAGAAAGGTACAAAAGATAGATAAATTATATAAATTTGGTCTATAATTATTGTAATATTATTTATTAATTTATTAATCCAGACCCTTAATTAAAATAGGAATAAAAATTCATTATTCTCAAGATTGTTAAAACATTTGATGAACCCAACTTACTTCGTTTGCACATAAAAACCCTATAAACCCTAAGAAAAAAAAATTCTAAGTTTTTCAATAGTTTTTTTATTTTTTTACTACATATATAAACCAAAATTATACATTTAATATTTAAAATTTACCATAGTAATTTTAAAAATGATTTCCTTCAAACCTTAGTTGAATTTACTAGATCCCTTTACTTCTTGAGGTATCACCTTACATATTTTACATAAAATTACAAATGGATCTTAATCATTTCAAAACAATTATTGAAAATAATAAGGACTCCATACTCGGTCCTATCATGTATATGAATGATGAATTTTACTACATGTTAATGCAAAACTTTATTTTTTCCCTTTCATGCTTACTTTTTATAATAAGGGATGATATTAAGAAATTTATTGTTAAAAATCTTAAGATTCCTTTCCTTCAAAGCAATGTTTACTTTTCTCTAATACAAGGTTTCACTATTTCTTATACATAGTCTCTCTCTCTCTCATGTGAAATAATTTTCAACTCTATCTTGCTAAACATGTTAGAAATGTTATGTTACAAGTCAAAAAAAATTATGCATTAGTGTAAAGTTTCATGCTCTCTATCCCTTGTTTGTTATCTCTCATGTATAATATTCTTTATAATCATATTGACATATAACTTATAACTCTAATTGCATGCATTTCATCTCACATACATGATTTCTATCTCAATGCATATAACTCTTTGGTTACTTCTGAGTATTTCCTTGTCACTACTAGACACAAGATAACACTAACGATTATATCTATTCCTTCTCTCCTCCAAGAGGGTGATATCTAATTTCTCTCTAACTAGGTCCATGATATCACCTCTCCAAAAGGTGAGGCAGTCTATACTATTGTTCATAATGCATACATTCATCCTATAGCTTCTTCAAACCCTCTTTAACATATATGCTTACATGTTCAATCAACAATAACTAGGGTTTGCACTTGTGAAACTTTAAGGGATCAAATCATCAATATGAGCAAGTTAATTATAGATTTATAAACATAGAATCAAATATTACATGAAAAGATCATAATATTGGAAAATCATATTATAATACAAAAGCCTCAAAGGTACCCTAGTGTCAACGATGTATATGCACCTTCATCTAGTCAATTGGTTGCAAGAAATGTTACATATCAAAACAAGAAATCACAACAAAGTAACTCTATAACTAGTGATTCAAAAAGTATTCAAAGATCAAATAAGATTTCAAGTGAGGTACTAAGGAAAATGATTAAATTTAATTTGATCAAACTATCTCCTCTACATCTAGTGAGAATATCTAGATATTATTGTGCATATCATAGAATGCATGGGCATCACACAAATTCATGTTTGGCATTGAAAAAATCTATATAAAATATAATTAATATTGAGGACCCTATACAAGGTAAATCAATGAAGAAATTCATAGTGACATAGAAACACATTCACAAAATATCAAATTCAAAAATAGTATAAAATTGATTACCAAAGAATAAATCAGAACAATAAAAGGATCAAAAAGCAAAATCAGAGCAATAAATAGTACCATAAGCATAGGTAAAACATGAAAAAGATGCAAATTTACCTCTCTAAAATGAGGCTCAACTTTAAAAGTAGTATGGGTTTGGTCAAAAATATCTACAATAGTTTGATTATCAAGGTCAAAGGTTGGGCAAGCATGCTCAAGGCTTCACTACTCCTATTCTAGCAGTTGATAATGTTTGTCACCAAGGTTTGAGAATTATTGAACATACTAAGGTAAATCATTCATAGACATAATTTATCAAAGGAAAAGATCTAGATAAAACAAAATTCAATACTAGCATTCCATTGGTTCAAAATCAAGATGATAATGATGAATGGAACAAAATAGGTTATTATAATTTCTAAGATTTTGATAATGAATCTAAATATTCAGAGTCATATTCACAACCATTCCTTCGTGTTTCATAATCAAGCACAATTCCTTTATTTGATACAAGACACCATGATAGAGAGTCTCTTCCGAGACTCATCAATTAGTATCATATTTTCTCAACTCGTTTGTACATAATTTCTCCACTTACTTGTACATAGTTTCTTTTTTCTTACTTTTACATGGCTTCTTTTCAAATTTCATGTACATAGTCTCCTTATGATTGATTGTACATAGCTTACTTCAAAAATACCAAAAATAATTAAAGCATTTCAATTGTATGCATCATCCATGATTTAAATTTTTACTACCATGCTAGACTTACATTTTATTATTCTATACTATTATTTGTCAATTTATCTACATTTCCATACTTCACTTGATCTTCTTTAAGTGTGTGCAGTGACATATAGATCTTTGATTGCTTCACTCTACCCATTGAGGGGGCATCTTACTTCTATATTTGAGACATATATTGACATATCTACCCACCGAGGGTATCTTTTACATGACTAAACCATCTAGGTTATGCCATTCCTACATTACACACTTTATTTATCATGTTGATGTATATTATTTACTAGCTTACATAGATTACTTTATTAATGTTCACTAATATATAGTGCGTGTGTATTTCTTAACATCTACATAGTCTTGTACTCCATATTTTACATACTTTCACTTCTTGTTTTGATTAATTAGATGTGATAGTATTTATAGCATATTTACATGCTTTCCTTTCTTGCTTTGTGTAGCTATATATGATTGCATTTCTTAGTTCTTATTTTGTCTCTTGTGTGTATCTTAGGACATTTGTCAATGTCCTTTTCTTATACTCTTCTATGTGCTTGTGGCCCTCATGCCAACCTTATTTATTTTCAATTGTATGTGTATGTGGGCATTTAAATATGCCTTGTATGATTGCTTTCCAATTTGAGTGATATGTGCCCATGTCCCTTGTTTTCTTGGCCCCTTGGCCACCTTTGTGTGCTTCTTGGTTCTTACCTTGTATGCTTGTTGTTTGTTGTTTTTCTATTATTTTTAATGTGATTATTCTAGTTTTCTAGTTTCAAATCAATATACTACACATGTTATTACATTGTTATATATATCTAGGCATAGCCCTATTGATCTAACAATATCTAATACAAACTATGCTATATCTTAAGACATCTTTTCAATTATCATTATTATATCATGTATTTCACAACATAACACACTTGCAAGGCTATTTATTCTAAGGGTAGTCATTGTAGGCTCTTCATTCCTACCCTCAAAAGAGGGGATAACAAACAGGGGTTTTGTTACAATGATCAGAGCTTTTTATCAGTCAAAAGACAATTTTTAGAACACTCAAAATAATAACTAGAATCCAAACTAGGTAGAGTAGACCAAAAACATAATTATGAATACATAATAGTGATCAAAAATGGCAAAGGATAAGAGCACCATACTTGGACTATAACACCAAATAGTAGAGTGTCTTATTTTTGACACTCCTATCTAAACAGAAAAAAACCTAGATTTTCCAAAAATAGACAGAAACATAAGTTCAGTTAAAATTTTGTCCACTATAGTATTGTTCAAAATTAGTAGGTTTAGTACATTTTTTCTTAGAAAATCTAGATATAGGGGGAATCATGTGTGGCATGATGGCTCTCATTTCTAATTTTAGGTTAGACAGTTGGTAGAACTTACATATCAGAATCTATGTTACAAACACTAGTGATTGGAGGCAATGCATATGACACATTATCTTTCTTTTATTTCTGAGTTTAATAAATTACCTAAGCACTCTCACTAGTTGCATGCCTTTTTCTATTTTTAACTGGTTGGCATCATTTTAGAGTGACTTTCATACAAGCTTAACCTCCACATTTCAGAGTGGATTTCATATAAGCCTCATTCCCAATTTTGGAGTGGATTTCATACAAGTCTAACCTCCACCTTTCAGAGTGGGCAAGATTGACCTAGTCACAGTACACATTAAGATATCCACACCACATTATTAGATTATAGAGCATTCATGGGCTTCAAGATATATCTCATATGACACACATTCATACTAATATCATTTTATAGATTTATTTAGTAGGTAATGATGGAGCCAAAGGACTAGCAAACCTTTGTATTCTTGAGACATCTAATCAGAGAGATTGGATACATAGTCCAAACATTGATTAACACAAACATGATCACATAACTTCACTTAGTGGGTGATGATGCAGCCAAAGGGCCAACCTTTATATTATTGAGCTACCCTTAGAGAATTAAGCACTTAGCTCTGTTCATGATATTAATTTTGGTACAGTATCATTCAGTATCATTCAACATCACCTAGCATCACTCAACATCATAAAAAAAATTGTATTAGTTTGCATACCCAGTGAGGTGTATTCATTCCTTTCTATTCCTCTTTGTTTTACCTAGTTTTTGTACATTCTTATTTTAGACATAGTGTATCTAGTAAGAATTGATTTACTCTTTGTTTTCTCTTACAGATTTAAACTTCATGATGTGCTCTCTACACACACTTAGTATCACATAGCTTCATGGGCTTTACCCTTATAGGTAAATTTAGGTATGCTTTCTACTTTTCTTTTATCCTAGTATTTCACTTTGTTGCATCATTAGAATAAATTGGGGGGGGTAGGCGGGGGGGAGGGGGGGTGGGTGGGGCGAGGGAAGGGGTGTGGGGCGTAGAGGGGTGTGGGGGGGCAGGGGGTAAATGTAGTCATATGAAATGTCAAAATTGGTAGTTTGAGAGTGACTTGTCACATCTAATCCATAGGTCCTTCTTGTATACTCTCATGACCCTTATAGACACCTTTTCATTGATTACCAGTCATTTTTAGGCTTCTAAACCTTGATTACAACTCAACCAAACTCTATTTCCCAAGCTAATCCTATCCCCCTAGGTCTCGAGCCTATAGGATAGAAGTGCCATACCTGAATTATAACATTAGATCCTAGGGTGTCCCATTTTTGGCACTCTTGTCCAATCACATTTTGAGCCCAAATGGTCATTTCCATGTGATTCTTATCCGTCATCATGTCAGCCTAGAATGAATATATTTAACCCATGACCAATATTTACCTATAAAATCCTATTCAAAGTTCATTTAGAAGGGGGGTGACAAATCTTACAAAGCAAGAAAGAATATAAATAAACCACTAAGGTAAATTTTCCTATTCTCGACATACAGTCACCCAACATAACTATAAACATATTCACACCAATCCCTAGTCACCTCAAGCACTCTCAATTTGATATTTTCACATCCGCATCACACTATTTTACAAAGTATATCAAGTGGGAGAGCTACATATCTCTAAACTAATGTTTCTTAGACCCCTTTCATCACTACTAGTAGTTATTGATTTATCTTTCCTTTACCCACTGTCATGCCATCTATTATGCACATTAGAATATTTTTTATTTCATCCATCCACCTGACTCACACAATGAAATATTATATTACTCTCAAAGCATATACTTGTAATAAATCCTCAATTTAATAAGGGAAAATCATTCCCAAAAAAAAATTTGTGACTATGTGATCCTCATGAAGGTTTCTTTAGTGATAAAAAATTAATTTATTAGAAAATAACTCTCTCTCATTTAGTTCATATGAAGTAAAAAAATTCATAAACAATTTTGTCGTGTCAAAACATTAACAAAATAAAAATTACTATTACTTCTAGTTTCCTTCAACATTCTTCAAATAATACTTTCATATTCCATTCCTTTTCCTAAATCAAATTATATGTTTACAATAAAATGACTAATTAAAGAATTTCAATATTACTCATTCCTTGAAAGATACAACTATATTTCACTTATTCAAATATGTTGAGTAAATTATAAATTCTCCCTTCTGATAAATTAAATTTTCAAGGTAATATCTAAAACATAACTATTCTCATAAATACATAATAAATAATACTTACAAATTTTACATTGATCATTACATTTTTTTTGGCTAGATACATTTCAATATTACATGATTTCATCCTTTGAGTGAAAATATGAAATATCATTCATTTTGATATCTATGATTGTCATACAAATTTAAATTTCATAAAGTATAAACCATACAAAAATTGAAGATCATTATTATTGTTAGAAATTATTCAAGAAGATGGATAACATCATCATAAGTTTTACTTCTAACTACAAATCCTTTTAGACCCCTTCACAACTCTCAATTTTGAGAGTGGTGCACTACAATTTATGATAAAGGTAAATTAAAAATCATCAGCAAAAGAGACAATAATATGTATACAAGTTTTATTGCAACTAGCTCCTCATAACATAAAACAAGTCTCAAAAGTGAACTAGAATAATAAATAGAACATTTGAGTAATACATAGTAAGTATATATGATTATGGTCATAAAATTTAGGATTCAAAGTGTTTACCTCATTTTGTCCACACTCAGAAATTAGTTCTTAATTTTATATTCAGAGTGAAAATAAGGGTTTTCCCAATCTATTCAATATTCACATTCATAAGTCCACATCCATACCAAACCATATATATTCTAATATCAATTCAAGAATAAATTGATCTTCATATGTGTTAGGAGAGGATATTGGAAAACCCATCAAAACATGTTAATTTTTATTACTATGTAAAGTATAATACAATTTCAAAAATCATATAGAATTATAGAACAAGATGAGTATTCATTATGTTCATGTTTAATGATTATCCATTCAACTGTAGACTTAAATGTACATAACATTCATTATTAAATTAAACATAACATAATACAACTAATCATAGAACAAATAAAAAATAAATTTGAAGAACCATGATTCGACCTCTATATTAATCTAATATCATTTGGGTCTCCTTTTTCATTTACATATGATCCATATTTATAGAGTTTATAATGATTTATTGTTACACATTCTAACCTATCATTTATTACTTCAAATGAGTCTTTTCATATTATATAATCTTTTGGTATACATATGTATAGGCTAAATACATACAAAATGATATACATTATATAAAATATTATACATCACGTACTTATCATTCATCTATACTCTACAATTTTATAGTCTTGTGTCTAATACCAACACTCTCCTAGACTTAAGTAGTTATCTTATTCTGAAGCAAAGTTGTAGGAAGTGTGCCTAGTGTTGGAATTGGTTGAATTACCTACATTGAGGGGTTGGTTGAAAAACATTGATTTCAATAATTGATCAAGGTGTCATTTAATAATTTTCATCACTTGTGCACTACTTAGATGCCATTTTATGTTTTCAAATAAGCAACGCACCAATCAAATGTCCTTGTGAGTTTTCATCATATTGGCATAACTAGAAGGATATCCTTTAAGGTTTTTCAACCATCTTATCCCCACATCTAATTTTTATGGCCTTCCCTACTTTTACATTTAAAAAAAAAATAAAAGTAATAAATGCATAGTATCTAGAGAAATAAAGGAGGCATGGAGTGCATTGATGGTACTAGAGGAGGTTGTTAATAAGGTGTTATAACTAGAGCTAAGCCAAAATATGTTGATGATAAATAATATGGTTTTGTTGGGATCATGTCAAAGGATGATGTAGCTATATATTCAAGTGTTAGAGGTTTTTTTCAAATTATTTTGTCTACCTTCTTGTTTTGTAATTCCTATGCAAGTTGGGCCAATGGAATGAACTAGGGCACATCAATAATCAAGTAATTGAGTTGTCCAGATGTGAAAGATATTGACTAAATTACTTATAATCAGCTAATTTTTCCCAGACCATGCTAATTACTTTATGTATCAAGGATTAACTCTACATGATTTTATGAATGTCTTTATTCTTTGTAATGAAAATGATATCCCTATTCTATGAGAGCCTTCACTGAATGTATTACAACATTTCCTCGTAAGTTAAGAGACTCCTTAAGCATAACATCCATGAGGTTTGGTTTGGTTATTTGTTCTTCAATGATGATCTTGGAATTATTTTTCCTAGATAAATTTGACTACACCTCACCTAGTGAATCATGTATCTATTAATTTTAGTCTAACATATTGCAAGCATTTTAGTTTTCCTACTACCTAGCAATATCTAATATCTGATCATATTCTATGAAAAGGATGCAGATGACTTATGTTTTAACTTGAAAATGTTGACCTTATGTTTGAAACTATTAATTTTTTATATAGCCACCCAATCCTTGGTGAATTGAGTGACTAAAGTATTGATTTCCTTCTCTTCATACATCACTTGGTCATCTAGGATGTGTAAAACTATCACCGGATAAATATCATCTATTATATTTCTTGCATTGGCCAACTGAACATGCAAATCTACATTTTCCTACTTTAGTTGGAGGTTATCCTACTCCATCTTAGTGGCATTCTATGATATGGACTCTTTAAATGCATCCACTCCCTCAATATTATTTGTCAATGTTATTTGGTTCATGTTAGGTGATGCATCTTGGATTTTTATGGGCAAAGTCATATAATTTGTAGCATCTATGGTTAGGGATGATTGGCATCGAATTTGCAAAATTGGGAGTGTGAAGGTTTTTCATCATAAGGATGGGGCTTGCACATCCCATAACCATTGGCTAGTTGTATGAATATTTTATATGACATCTCTTCTCATGTGTCTCCTAGTGTTGTTCTTAAGCCTTGTAATGTGTTAAAAGGTTATGGGACACTAGGAATTGGTTGTTGATTGAACTCTTCTATTGTCTTTGTAGATGACTATTATTGATCAACCTTTTGAGTATTATTTATGAATTTAACCTTTTACATTATCTCTATTTCTACTATTTTCTTTACAGTTACCTTTGCCTACACCTTTATTGCCTCTTCTACTTGTACAAAATCCTTGGAAACTTGATCCTCAACTGTATTATTTTTATCCTCTTCCACTTTTGTAGGGCTTATATCTTTTTATCATCATCTTTTTTTTATAAATATTCAGCCTCATACTTCTTATTATACACCTCCTACATTTCTTTATCTTCTTACTACTTATTCTTTCTCATAGCTGCTTCTTATTTATTCTTCTGCTCTTCTTCTTTTTCCTCACAACCTCTTATTGTTATTTATTCTTTCACTCTTCTTATCATTATTCCTTCTTCTTTTGTGTTTCTTCTTCTTCTTCTTATCCATCTTTCTTCTTCTGCACAATATCTTCTTATTATTGCTTCTACACAATAACCTCTTCCTCATTTTTCTACTCCTCTGCCTCTATTTTCTTCTTCTATTCTTCTTATTATTTAGATTTGTACCTAACTTATTCTTTATTCTTTTATTTTTTCCTCTTTCCTTTCCTTTTTCTTTGCTTCTTTATGGGCCTTCTCTTGTTATATGTTGGCATGTGTAACTTACTCTTATGTTGTGATGTCCTCCTTCTATGGATGATCTAGGGAAAGGGGAGATGGATGGAGTGAATGAACTACTAAATTTTGAGGGGAGGGATAGGGAAAAGACATCACCAATGCACATCTACTAACTGACACCTTGGAATAAGTAGGTGGAACTAGAATCTTATTCAAGAACTTATATACTTGTGTCATGATAACATGTTATTTTGTTACTTTTTCTTCTTTGAACTTGATTTTATCCACTTTTTGTTGTATGACAAAGGACCCCATGCATTATTTTCATGAAATGAGAGTTTTTCAGCATTATGTGTGCCATTTGTCTATGCATGAGTAGTTTTTGATGGATTTATTGTTAAATTTTCCCTTGCTCTACCCATAGTTGTTATTGGGTTTTATTTAGTGCTAAGGATATTTCTCCTAAAGCTCCTTGGAATATGGTTGTTTTTCTAAATTTTATTTCTTCCTCATCTATGATAATGTCAACTATGATTGATGTAAGAGGTGTGTGAATGTCAACCATTATTTTTTTTGGGTGTTTTTTTTCACTTAAAAAGTGCACACTAATTTCTAGAATAAAATTATTTTTCTTCTTCCTCATCATAGAGTTTTGTTCATATGTCTTCTAGTAGAGACTTATACACTTCTTATTTGGTAACTCCAAGTTGTGTGAGATCATACTTGGTAGCAATATTTGGGACATTCTTGTAACTAAGCTAGGGGTTAGTGCTACATGTATTTTACTTTGGTGGTGGAGATGGTGTTGTCCTCTGCATCAATTCCTTCATTTTCTCTATAGTAGTTTATGTTGGGGCCATATATGTCTCTAGTGGTATTTTTCACTGAGTGTGTGCCTCTGATTATGGTTGTACTACTTTTTATTGTGATCCAAGGGCCATGGATCATAGAGATGCCACCATTTTTAACAATAATTTTTATTTCCCTATAAATTCTTACTTTTCATCCAACATGGTGATGAATAATGGAAAGGATACATGTGATGCTTTATTCAACCCATGAAGTCATACCTACACTCTATCATGAAGTTTGGTGATTTCTACATGTGGTATGAGGAATTAAATCACACCAGTGGGCACCCTAGGGTGGCATGCAATGATCACATATAATTTATTACACCACTAATTGAAGAGGCCCAATTGTGCATAGTACTACCTTGTCCTAGTCTAAACCAAATTATACAAGGTAATTACAAGTAAAAATTTTCCATTAGCTATGACAAGACCATTTGGAGACTTATAGTGAGTAAATCAAAGCAATAATACTAGGAACTTGAACTGGAAAGTATAAGACACACTTGAAACATTATTTTCTATGTTGGATAACAACTAAACCCCTAAGAACTTTAACCAATTTAAATTCTTATTCAACCAGATCATGCGATACATAATGTCAATGACCCCTTTTATAGATAAATCCTTGCATGAACATTTGGTGGTCTTTGTGAAATGAAATTATAGAATAATAAAACTATTGAAATCAAAGGTTTCCCCTATATCATTTAACATAATTATTGTTTCTAAATGAATGAGAAGGATCTTGCTTTTGTAAAATAGGAGGAATTTACCTCAAGTTAGAAGTATTATCTCCCTCACCATTTTTGTTGGTTTGATGTATATGGTAAAATCATTGGACAAGTGTATTTCAACTGCATTATACCATCTTATCAGTATCATCACCACCTCATCTAGTTATCCAAAATTTTATAACTTGATTAATTTCTTATCATCTAACTCTTACAGCTAATGTTACACAACTAGAGCTCTAAATTGCATAATGCCAGCTAGTACTGGATCCAAAAAAGTTGTCTCTATTAAATATATGAATTCAAATGTTTCATGATCATAGTACCTTATATTCCTTAACACATTCCTTATTCACATTTACTCCTTCTATGATTTGTTTAAAAATATAAGGAGATATGATCAAATCATTCTTGTTATGATGTGATGAACATTTTGATGTTTTTATGCTTAGGTAAATAGCTAAAGATTATATCTCAAAAGTATCTTGTGATCTAAGGGATTTTAAAGGTGTTTCACTCTATATTCCATATTTTTATATAATTTTCCTTCACTTCACTTTTTTAACACTCGACATTGAGTTAATGTGAGTTTATTCACATCATTGTGCTCTTGGTTTAAATTCTATTAGTTGTTGTGATGTGACCTTTGCATTATGTTGGATAGTTTCATTTAGTTGGGTTATAAATTTAATTGATTTGGTGTGTCATATTTATTATTCTAAATCTTTCCTTTATTAAACATTACCTGAGTCTGACATCTCAATTTGCTTTGGGAAAGGTGAATCTTTGAAGTGTTTTTCATTAACCATTTTATGAATGACCATTTATTGCCTATCTTTTGTACCCTTTTTAGGGCCCAACTAGACACCCCTAGATAGATATATCTATCAGCTATCATTTGAGTGCCTTAATCTCTCACCAGGATATAAAGGGAGTACCCTATATAGATAGGTCCCCACCCACCCCATAGAGAGTAGATCAATTGAGTGAGTATAGATAGGTGCACTCTCATTCCTCCCCCTCGTCAATTTATGAATTGATGGCTCCATAGATATATTATTAATTTATCCTATCTATACATTAGATAGATAAGGGCTAGATGGATATATAGGCTCCCTATAGATAGTGATGGTTAGGTTTCCCTTCCCTTAAATCTCGTACATAGATGAACAAAACTAGAGAGTTGTCTACCAATCTTTAATGTAGATAGTAGAGGGATATCCTCCCCATATATATATGATATTTGAGTGCTCTCCTAAACTCTCATGTGTGTGTGTGTGTGTGTGTGTGTGTGTGTGTGTGTGTGTGTGTGTGTGTGTGTGTGTGTGTGTGTGTGTGTGTGTGTGTGTGTGTGGATCACTAAACTTGAGAGTCAATTCGCAACCTATATATAGAGTTTTCTTATCTAATATATATATATTGGCCACCCCCTAGATAGATATATAGGCTATATGGGATTAGAATGGTGGGGGTTAGCACAATATAGAATTTTTTTGTCCCCCTTCTCTATATATATTAGAGTTTTTTAGCCCTCCCTATATATCTTAGATTAGATTTAGATAGAGTTTAGTTTAAATAGAGAGCCAAAAAAACTCTAACTTGGGCCAAAGAAACTCTATCTTGGGCCTCCTCTCTCTATATATGGAGTTTCTTTGACCCTACTCTCTAATCTATATATATTCTAGTTATTTTATCCCTCCTCCCAAGATAGATTTTTTTGGTCCTCCCCCTCTATATTAACTAAACTAAACTAACTTCACATTGACCTTGTATATACCCTTCTTTGTATTGATCTTTCCTTACTTTTTTGCTTTCCTTTCATACTCTGTGACGTTGAATTTTTAGACTATGTTTTGATTTTCTAAGATATATATTGCATTGTACATAACTATGCTATAAACATACACAAACACAATAAATTTTGTAAAATAAAACAAAATACCTAACTACATTTTATTACACAAAAGCCACTCAATTTTTATCATGATATTAATATAGATAATTGGACATAAGGCTCAAGCCTACAACCATTTACATGCCTTGAAAGTATGGTTCCTTGAGGGTCCCTTAGTACCATTATTCCTTGTGATTCTTTGTGGATGATGTATGGTCATTTCCACCTAGTGCATCATTTACATAGATGTGCATGAATTTTGCTATCATACATTAATTTTATCTACTCTAGATAAAACTCTTTAGATCATATATTGTGATGATGTCATGTTCTTTGACTCTATTTTTTTATTTTCTACATCTAATTCACTCTCAACCTAGTTTCATCCATGCGAGTTATATCTATAAACCTTGATTAAAGTGAATCATGATCTCCCAATCATATTATTAATTTGATTCACAGAGTGGGAACTATATATTCCATAAGAATAATTGATTGTATTCCATATACCAATTGAAAAAGAGTGAACCATGTGATAAATTTATAATTAGTCTTGTATGTCCATAATATCATAGGAATTTGATCCTACAAATCATCTCTCTACTCATTGCACACTATTTTTTAATTTAAGAATGATGAGTTTGTCATAAAAGGTGTGTCTATTTGGGTGCAAGTTTCAAGTGTATGGGATTATTTATGGTAGAAAAAATTTCACTCTTGTATTTACATTCCCATCTATATATGACCAAAAATATATTTCATTGATTTTCCATGATTCAAAATTTGTGCATCATATTGACCAACTTTTGCTCCCTAAAGCAAGTTTTAGTTGCTAGAGAAAATGTGTCATAATTTATTTATAATTTTGAGTATATTAAAATAATTTAGGGTATTATTATAGGACACTATTATAAAACTAAAAAATCTTACATTTTATCTCTACCACTCACATTTTTCCTACAACGACTGTCAAAAGTTCATATTATTTTCCCCATAAGAATGACATGTTTCTCTTAAGGGGTGTGTCTAAAAACATGGAAATTTAAAGTGTAGGGGTAAATTGAGGTAATAAAAAACCATTATCCTAATTTAATTGTTAATAAATTTCATTGATTGGGTGCATAGTTTAAAATTTATGTTTATGTTGGATAATTTTTCTCCCTAAAGCGACTTTTGACTACAAGAGAAAACACCCAACCTTTTATTATTCATTGAAAATAAAATATAACAATTTTGGGAATGATTATAGGAGTATTGAATGAAAATTTATGATCTTATGGTTTGTCTTTACCCCTCACTATTTTCCTACAATGGCTATACAAAGTTAATATTATTATCCCCCTAAGAATAATAAGTTTTTGTTAAGGGATGTGTCTTGCAACATGAAAATTTCAAATGTGATGGATAATGAAGGGTATAAAAATTCCATTATTTCATTTATATTCCAATTTATATGTGAAAATGAATATGGTTCTTTGATTAGACATGTTGTTCAAAAGTTGTGCATTATATTACCCAACTTTTGCTCCATAAAGCAAGTTTTGGATGCTAGAGAAAATATGCCACAAATTCATCCTCATTGTAAGTGGAATATATTACTCTAGATAGTTTTATATAACTCCTAAATTCAACTACAATATCTTAAAATGTATCTCTACCCCTCATGGTTCTCCTACAATGGATGTGCAAAGTTCATACTATTTTTCCCTTTAAGAATAATAAGTTTCTCATAAAGGATCGATTTGACTGCATGAAAGCTTTGAGGTAAGGAAATTATATATGGTAGAATAATTTTATTATTTGGTTTATATTCCCATCTAAACATGACCATGAATCCATTTCATTGATTAGGATTTTAATTCAAAATTTATGCATTAAACTAACTAACATTTGCTCCTTAAGGCAAATTTTGGCTATGAGAGAAAACATGTTGCAATTTATTCCTCATCCTAAGTGGAAGATAATGCTCTAATTTATTATTATAGGACTCATTTTTACAATTTAATGATCTTATATTTCATATCTACCCCTCACAATTTCTCTACTATAACTGCCTAAAAATTGTACTATTTTCCCCTTTAAGATTAACAAATTTCTCTTAAGGGATGCATTAAAAAATGTGTAATTTTCAAGTAAAAGATCCAAAAAATGATATAAAAATACCATTATTACATTTATAATCCCATTTTATGTCAAAATTAATTTGGTTCATCGATTGGGTGTATGGCTCAAAATTTATGCATCATATTGACAAACTTTTGCTCGTTAAATAAAAATTTGTCTATGAGAGAAAATGTCTCACCATTTCTTCCTTGTCATAATTAGATGATAATACTCTGTAATATTTTTTAGAATAATATTGCATGAAACTAAAGGAAATTACATTTTATCTCTACCTCTCATGATTTATGTGCCACAATTGTGAAAAGTTTGTATTATTTTCTCCTTAAGAATGAAAGTTTCTCTTAATGGATGTGTCTATCCATTTGAAATTTTGGAGTGTAGGGGATGATATAGGGTGAAATTTTCCATTATTTAATTAATATACCCATACATATATGATTTCAAAAAAAAATCATTAATTGGGTGCATGTTTTAAAATTTGTGTTATACTAATTAACTTTTGCTCCCTAAAATAAGTTTAGTTGCAATAAAAAATGTGCCTCCATTTATTCCAAATTATGTGTGGAAATGAATCCCATGGGGGGTTTTTTATAGGACTCCTAGCATGAATATTTATCATTTTAAATTACATGAAAAATCTAACTACAGATTTTGGATAGTGTTATTTTCAAGATACACATCACAAAGAGAGAAACAAATAGCTTCTCAAGTTGATCTAAGTATGCCATAATTATTACTTTTCGTAGACACACTCTTTATACAAAAATCATGAAATCTAAACATTAACTATCCATCATTTGCATAAACATGATATGTAAACTTATTCATTTAAGAATAACTCCAAGAAAGATAATGTACTATAATAACAACAAATAATATATACATATAAAAATTAAATATCTATACATAAAATATGATCTTGTATGATTCATATAAATATATTGGTATGTATGTGTATTTAAAATATGCCATAATGACATAAAACATGAGCCATATGGAAACACATTATTGACCATATAGGCATACAAAATGGGCCATACACACATATAAAGTGTGTCATATAAGCATACCAAATAGGACATATCAACATATAAAATGGTCTATTGTGCCTACAACTACCCTTTATACTAAAAATAGCTCTCTTGTTTCTCAATGCCTCCAAATAAATTATGCCCCATTTCCCTAGATGTAGAACTAGGGGTGTTATATGTTTCATTATAGGGATAAACTCTCCTCTCAGTTTTGAATAAATAAGTTAAATGAAAGAGGTCAATTTTGAATCAATTTAAAGTATTTTTTTTTAAATAAATTTAAATTACTCCTTCTTCATAAAGAGAGATAGAGAACATCATGCAGTTGCAATGCTAATTTAAGTGTTATCATAATATTTTTGTAGTCTATATGGTATACTAATATCATTTTTCATCATCTATACAAGAAAAAAAATGAAAGAGAAAAATTACATGATATATGTAAGATAAATTAAAATTGTTCCTTCTACATAAAGAGAGAGAACAAGATGGAGAGAAAGAGAGATAATCTCTCTCTCTCTATGTAAGATAAATTAAATTGTTCCTTTTACATAAAGAGAGAGAAAAAGATGGAGAGAAAGAGAGATAATCTCTCTCTCTCTCTCTCTCTCTCTCTCTCTCTCTCTCTCTCTCTCTCTCTCTCTCTCTCTCTCTCTCTCTCTCTCTCTCTCTCTCTCTCTCTCTCTCTCTCTCTCTCTCTCTCTCTCTCTCTCTCTCTCTCTCTCTCTCTCTCTCTCTCTCTCTCTCTCTCTCTCTCTCTCCTCCCTCCCTCCCTCCCCTCCCCCTCCCCCCTCCCCCTCCCCCCTCTCTCTCTCTCTCTCTCTCTCTCTCTCTCTCTCTCTCTCTCTCTCTCTC